>NC_047565.1:36639942-37134942 GCF_902806645.1 Magallana gigas | reverse complement strand
TGTTCTAATGCTCTCCGTTTTTTATGAACATAGCAAGGATGATTCCAAACATCTCTATAATACATCATTGTCCAAAATCTTTTGTATATTTCTTTACGTAAATTTCTATTTCTTCTGTGTTTTGGATGAGTGTCAGTTTCCCACCACAGCTGCCTATTTACTTCATCGGTGATGCATGGTCTGCAGAAACAATATATGCACTCTGTACTAATAGGATCCTGTTGAATTCTAAAATGTTGATTTACTTCCTCATCGTTGTCATTTATTTCTTCTGTATGATCTTGTGAGTCAGTCTGAGTTTCGGCATCCACTAATAAGCTACTATCAGAAATAACTGCTGAATCAAAATCCCAATCAAAATGATGGAAAATACCACTTATATTTTCTATCTGGTCATCACTCAATTGCATTAAAACCTGCTGTTTCCTTGCCATTTTCAGATTTGAGATACTGTCAAAGTTTTCGCGGGTAAATGTCAAATTACTCTGATTTAATACTCATTAGCAACGTTAGCCAGTGTAGATACCAAACAATGATAGAGAAGGGGGACAAAGAGGAAAACCTTTACTAACACCTACTAGTGTAAATAAATTAGTAAACACCAGTTAATGCAAATATTTTTTAATTGTTTAATGTTTAATGCATTTTTTACTTTTTTCTTCATTGGGATGGGAAAATGGAGGAATTATATGTGTAGATATTTAACATTTAAAGATTATTTGAAAATTTATAGTTTTTTTTTGTTTTACCTGACATCACCTTGTTTTCCCCCAGAAAGGGGGACAGAATGGGTAAGCATGATTTTTCTCAAAGTTTCAAATCACAGGACTGCTTCATTATTGATCTAAAGGGGGGTGCTTAGCTATTGAATTGAATATTTTAATCACTGTTAAATATATTTGGTTTCGTTGTGAATATAAGTAAACTCTAAAACTTTTTTATATACATGTAGTAGATTTAAAACGAAATAAATACTTTGAAAAAAAATAGTTCTATTATAAAAAATAATGTCCCACATATCCTCCATAAAAAATGTACCATGCCAATGAATTCTCAAATTAGTTTTGATACTTCATAACCACTTTGTATTTTCTTCCTTCTAAACTAACATGGATATTGATTCTAAAAAACGCCCACCCTCATTCAAATTATCTATTCCGGGGGATGACCAAAGAAAGGATTCGATATTATCACTACTTAGTAATGTCAGAATGACCCTATTAAAATATAGATAAATCTAAATATTTACATTAGCAAATATGCTCCATTATATAAACCTTTAGGATAGCGTTCAATTCTGTGTGAACTTTTTCATGACATCACAATGATAATCGCACGCGCTTATCGTTTGACGGTTGCAATATTGTAAACGTAAAAACATCGTTAAATAACAAGTCTACTGAACGATTTGCCATTTTCAAACGTACGAGGGTTGTCCAAAAAGTTCGTGGAAACGTACTTTTATTCAAAATAACGACACCATTATCAGGAAAGTATTATAAGTAAGTATACAGGCCGCATGGCGCAGTCTGACGTTGGGTTATAACGACGGTTCTATAACTATCGCTTGTGCTACTTATGGATAAGTAAACTCGAACTATTTTGAGGTCTTTCTTGTTTCCTTTATCGTTTGTTTTGTTTCTATCGGTGTTTTACCTCAGTCGACACAATTTTAAGATGGCGCGCTGTTCCGTGCGGACAGCTGACGTCGCTTTTTCAGACGCTTTTATAAAAACTGTAACTATTCATATCTGAAGAATCAATTACAAAGTGTGGATTTTTACGCTGGGCCGTGCGTACTTTCCGCGACCCTGAGCTGAAAGCTAAAGTAAGCTTTTCTGCTCACTTTTTGTTCGGCGTCCGTCTGTCTGTCTGCCTGTCCGTAAACTTTTTACAATTTCGACTTCTTCTCCAGAACCACTGGGCCGATTTCAACCAAAGTTAGCAAAAAGCATCCTTAGGTAAAGGGAATTCAAGTTTATTGAAATGAAGGGCCACGTCTTTTTTTTCAAAGGGAGATAATTAAAAAATCATTGACAATTTGTTGGTAATTTCTAAAATCTGAAAAACCATTTGGCCAGAAAAGCTGTAACTTAGTGGAAGCATCATCAGGAAGTGTACATTTAAGTTTGTTCAAATCATGATCTCCAGGGAGGTATGGTGGGGCCACAATGGATGATCGCATTTTTATATAGGAATATATAGAGTAAATGTTTCAAAATCTGTAACTGATCATCCAGAAAAGCTGTAACTTATGTGGAAGCATTCTCAGGTAGTGTAGATTCAAGTTTATTATATTATATATATTGTTATGTATATACAAAATGTAGAGTAAATTTTTAACAATCTTCTTCTCTAAAACTGATCAGCCAGAAAGGCTGTAACTTGTGTGGAAGCATCCTCAGGTATTGTTGATTCAAGTTTGTTCAAATGATGATTCCCCAAAGGTAGGGTGGGGCCACAATGGGGGTGTCGATTTTTTGATAGGAATATATATATAGAATTTTTTTTTAAAGTTCTTCCTAAAAACCCGATTGGGCAGAATACCTGCAACTTGTGTGGAAGCATCCTCAGGTATGGAAGATTTAAGTTTGTTCAAATCGTGATCCCCAGGGGTAGGTTGGGCCGCAATTGGGGAGGGGGGGGGGGTGTAAAAATTTTACATAAGAATATATAGGGAATGTTTTTTTTAAAATCATCTAAAACACAATTTGTCTAGAAAAGCTGTAACTTTTGTCGGTTCAGTTAGTGTAGATTAAAAGATTAAAATTTGTCAAAATTATAATCTTAAGGAGTAGGACTAGACCACCTTGGGGGGTTGGTTGCAATTTTACAAAGGAAAAATTTGAATTATTCACTTGTTTTAAAGCTATAATGTTATTAAATACGGTTTTACTTTGTGCAAGCATTTTGACATATTATTCTTTAAAAAATTTTAGACTTAGGCTTCTTGACAATTCTTGACAATTCTTCAGTCTCATAAAGGGTTCAAAGTTTGATGTAAGTTTATAATCCATATATAAACAGTTGTTTAAGTCTGGTCATCTTCTCATAAACTGCAATGCCCAATATGTAATATACCTGTAAAATCATCCTGTTACAAAGACTCAATAATAAATATAAGAATTTTTTAATACAGGATCTATAATTTTACGACATTGCACAGATATTTTGTATATACATACATACAGCTGGTTTTATTATGTCTATTGTTTCTCAGGTGAGCGATGTGGCCCGTGTGCCTCTTGTTCTCTAAGAGGTCTTCCCCTTCATATGTCATATTGATATAAAAGCAGGGGATTGGAGTCTGTGAAATATCTCGGATAACCTTAAGGCTGTCACATTATTATTAGAAACACATGCATATGGTCCACGTATTGCAGTCCTTTCTTAAACTTGTATCATACAATGCAATATATTATTGTACAAATGATACGATAAAATAGTGCATCATATTATACAACATGATGATGATATAATACAATATTTTATGAAAGGATACAGTACTTCATCATATCACATAAATATTGTATCATATGATATTAAAGTCTGTCATACTTCACTACAATATACATTTATTTTTAAAGATCATTAACATTTCAATGATTATATAAATATATACAGTGAAATATGATAATGACTGTCTTCTAAAGGTGATGCCTCTTCTCAGTGAGCTATGCAATGTGTGGTTATTTATGTTTGATAAATTGTTGACAAATTTGACTACTTAGAATAATGGGTGCGTTCATATTTTTATAGTGGTACCAACTTTCAGTATACTATCGGTGCAATTGAATGACAATTATACCAGTTTTACCAATTAACCCTGAACAGTTTTACAAATATTGATTTTACCAATATTACCAATGGAAATCAAATGGAAACGTTGGTAATATTGATTACAGTTTGAATACAGATATTCAAGCAACAAACACATTTTACTGCCCTAATTATAGAGCAAAATTTTCATCATATTTTGCACCTCAGTCGTCATAGTTATTGAGAAGAAATCGCTTCCCAAAAACCGGGATCTAAATGTCTTGATTTCGCTGCCATGTCTATAACGAGTTGTGACGTTATTCATCAATTCTTCCTACTCTATAGATAGTCTGTGTATACCATTGGCAAAAATCGTTGGTACCTATGACATGCCAATGGGTAGTTAATTTTACCAACAGTAACTTTTGTCTATAAACGGCGAACTAAACGTATCAAATGTCTGCTTTGCCTATCTTATTTAAGCCACTAAAAGGCAGTGGAAACACTTGATAACTAATTTATGATGTTATCTTTAAAAAGAACTTTGTATCGTAAATGTCAAAGCCCCCTCTCCCCACTCCCACTACGTGATTCAACATAGATCAGTATCACCTTATCGCTGGAAGGAAGATGTCGGCCAGGTCCTCATTTTGCACCTGTGCAAATAAAGCAGATTTGAACAAGAAAGTATCAAAATGATAAATTAATAAGGTAAACAACTATTTCTATAAAAGTGCTTTTATTTCAGGAAAAACAAATTAAATCAAAGATCTATTTAAAACATATATCATTATTATTTTTGTACTTTCATAATTTAATACTTGTTATGCTCTAAATATAGACACTTCCCATCTGGTCTTTGTGGAATTCATAGCGAAACTTAGAAAGGTAATGGTTTTATGTAATACTTATATCTTTAATACCATATAAATACTATCGTCTTGTTATAAATCGGAATGGTACAAAAATTTACCAAGTTTTCATATATTTTACTTTAATTTTCGGAAAAAGCATACAACACTGTGCCGGATAATTATGCCAGTGCCAAGGTGACATTTTTGCTCTCGCTTACGATGCAGTTTCAGAAAAATCCATATATACCAAATGGTAGACCATTGTCATTTATATAACAACTTTTGTTTTTAGTGTTTTTCACCTGACAGGTGAGATATTTACCTTTAAAAATTAATATCCGTTCTAAATAAAGATCATTCGCTTATGCTCTTTCCTACAAATAAATGTCTTAATAGCTCTTATATAGTGGTTATAAAATGGTTAAATTAACATTGATTTAACCCGACACAGTATAAACAATTAAATTAGTGATAACACTGTGGGCTTTGCGAATCTATGTGATTTTGTTTGTCCTGTATGTATCCCCCCCCCCCCCCCCCCGATCCATTTTAACCCGTAGTGTATTCGCCCCAACTGTGTAAAAATCGGCTCGCAAAGAAAGATCTGTTCAATCTTAATAATTAAAACTGAGTGTGGTTTTAGCTATGAAACGAAATTCAATGAAAGAATCGACATGTCAAAATATAGGTTATGATAAAGTTTTAAACCATAGAAGATATAATAAATTTCAACCTCAACGACAACAATCCAGATACGAATAGTGTATTGTAGGGTATCAATGCCATTGTCGATATGAGAGAGAGAGAGAGAGAGAGAGAGAGAGAGAGAGAGAGAGAGAGAGAGAGAGAGAGAGAGAGAGAGTTAGTTTTGTAGTGTCAAATTCAATTTTGATTTAGAATTTGAAATTGATTTGATTTGAAACAAGCGCATATATAGACAATAATTACGCCTCTTAAAGGAGAAAAGAGAGGAGGTAGCTAGGGTAGGGCAGACCAACTAGCAAGCTTTAATTTTAACGGTGTTAGCGCACCTGTGATTTACATCGACTCTGTCTGTCTGTCTGTCTGTCTGTCTGTCTCTCTCTCTCTGTCTCTCTCTCTCTGTCTCTCTCTCTGTCTCTCTCTGTCTGTCTGTGTGTGTGTCTCTCTCTCTCTCTCTCTCTCTCTCTCTCTCTCTCTCTCTCTCTCTCTCTCTCTCTCTCTCTCTCTCTCTCTCTCTCTCTCTCTCTCTCTCTCATATCACCTAGCATTTCCTTTTCCGTGAGGGGGTTTGGGGTATTTGTGATGTCTTACATTAGATAGCAAAAATGATAAAAAAAAAAAAAAAACAATGAAATTTTCCTTAAATTGTGTGCGGATGTTGAACTCAATGATCTAATAATCTGTTTTCAGTATATCAATTATAAATTTCAAGGGGGGGGGGGCTATAGTCCTAATCTAATTTGTCAGTTATTCTGTCCCCACTGCGTTTTCTCTTCGTTTTCCAGGCTTTTATTTTTATTTGGCTCGGCAAATTAATTTCAAACTTTCTGTGTAGCTCCAAAACGATGCACTACAGATAAATAATGAGTAGTTTTACTTTTGATAAACAGGTATATATCCGTACTTGATTTTAAATTTGACTCTTATAATCGGATTTAATGTTCCAATAAATATAGGGTTGGAAAGAGTAGACGGGACTTTTTTGCGCATATCCTATTGTACCATTCATTCAACACAGGTATAAGCACTCATCGAGTTCGACTTGCTTTCCTTTGTTTATCCACTGGTATTAAAGCTATTACTTTTTGAAAATATTTCGAATTTATGGCCTGATTTTATATAAATTAGCTAGAGCTGCGCTGGTGCATCTATTTACCCAAATGGACCAAAATATAACCAACTGAATCTAAAATTTTTGACAAAATTACTTTTAAACGACTCATTTTTCAATTCTAATCGGGTATGTCCTTTAGAAAAATATTCAACCACACACATGTTTAGCAAATAAAACGACAATTGTTTCATTTTTTTTATTGGGAGGGGGTGGTGCCGGTAAAGGACATGTATTACATGTACTTGTGGCAGTTGTGCTATTCTTCTATTTGTTATAATAGGTAATACTTCATATTGATATAAAATGAAAGTTTCCAATTACACTGTAAATAGCTTCTATCATGCATTTTGACCCGTACAATAATTTAAAACAATTTTCAAAGCATTTAATATAATTCAACCGATCATTTTTGGAATTTATTTTTCTGGATCCCCGCCTGATACGTCCGCCTCCTTGTATATTAGAATTACATGAACGTTGACCATATGTACACATTAACTTAATCGGCTATGTTATGTGACGATAACATTTTTTATCAATGTATTTGCAGAATAGGTAACAAATAACAGCCTATTTGTTGGTTTTTGCACTGATTATTTGAGATAATTTGCCGCCATCTTTTATGCATTCCCCACACCACTCACAGTTTCTTTATTTGGTGTTCTGTGTGTATGGCGACAAATTAGTAAAGAAGAAGGTACAGTTGTTTAAATCTCATAAAAATACACATGTACCATTTTGGACATGTCTGTATATAAAGTACCAAGTTAAACACTTTTATCTTGTTTCAATGAATAGTTATGACTTAAACATTTTGGCATATTTCTAAGGTTTGGTAAAAAATGATGAGTAATGGCACATTTTCTCATAGTTTTTTGAAGAGGAAAATGTGTCCGTAGCCGTCGCCCACAACGAAATCAATATTTTTTATGTGATATCACATGATAAAGTTATAATGCCAGTTTCCTTGTGGGCGCCAGCTGCGGACATATTTTTCTATTAAAAAAACTACTAAGAAATTGGTGTCTTCTGCTCAGTTTAATGAAAATAACGTGAAAATGCACTGTTTGTGACGTCACAATTAAACTTAAGGAAGTCTAATCGGGTAACTATATATAGATTCTTAATCTATGAGTATTCTTTTGTAAATAAACGTTACATTTCAATTTCCTGCGATATCTTTAAAATCACTCTAAAACAGGGCAAGTATGATTGAAAGTATGATTGAAACTGTACATAGTTCTTTGCACCACTCTCCCCTTGTAGCTTCACCCTGATTACATTTTATCTGGCGTGTAATGTAGTAGTACATGTATATTTTAAGTACACACATCTTTGCAGTGCTTATTTACATCTTTAGAGAGTTACTTACATACAAAGTACACATTTGTATGATTTATATGTAATTATTTTCAATTTGGTGCGGGGGGGGGGGGGGGTAGGAAACTACAGAGAAACTTAACTTGCTGTGATTAACAAAATACAATAATTAATTTTGAAAAATTCATGCAAAATCAAATTTTTTAAAAAGTTTTACTGTTTTCTGCACAAGAAATCGGCAATGTGAACAAACTGGCACCCTATCATCCCTACCTTTAATTGTAGAGAGTATGTATCCTTCTATATTGAAAACAATGCCAAAAGTAAGACTCATAATAAGTTGTTTACTCAAGGAAAGGAAAAAAAATTGTATTAATTAATAATTCCGTATGATGTGATAATATCTCAATGATTAGTTTATAATCATAGTACTAGTGTATGCCTGCATACATACATAAATAAAAACGATAAGTAATGCTTATATTTATTGTTGAAACCGGACTGATTATTTATATTTAGATTATTTAATCTTCATGCGCGGATCTAGAAAGGAGAGAGTCGGGGGTACTGGACCCCCTCCTCGGGAAAATTGGAGCTTATTAAATTTACATAATAAAATTATTTAAAATATGCCTAGGACCGCCCTACAGGTCCGCGAAGCACACTGCATTATTACTAGTCTACTTAAATATTCTGTGTAAAAATAAATACAAATAATTATTTAGTTAGCTAGGAGAAGTGAACATAGCATTTATTTAAATTTGTATATAAGATCAGGTACGAATGATCTTTATTTAGAACAGTTTGATGTCGCTAGATTACATATTTTCAGATCCTTGATTTGATTGGTTAATTTAGATATTGAATCTCGAATTTCGAATCTTGAATCTCGTATTTCGAGTCTCGTATTTTGAATCTCGAATCTTGAATGATCCTTCTCGGCTTTCGTACATATATAGCCAAGTTCGTACACATAACTTTGTAACAGTTCGAGTGACAATTTTCCTAGTGGTTAGACCACCTACCATAATAAACTTGCTGGAGCATATATCTTTCTTTAAAAAATTGACTTTTTGAGAATATAAAAAGGCTCGAGATTAAACATATTTTTATCATGAATCCAAAACTATTAATGGGGGGGGGGGGGGGGGGGCTCTCGTGTACCTCCGGTTTTATATGTACATGAAGAGATCTGTTCAGTTGATATTAAAAATATTATTAGCCAGAATAGCTAGCTTTTACAGTCTTATCAGATGACGCAGAGCATAATATTTTAAATATCTAAAATCACGGAGGGAAAGGAGGCATCAAATTTGTTAGCAAGTGCATTTCCATATTAATTTGCTTGGTCGGAATATACGTTAGACCTAATGTATATAATCTCGAATCTAGAAAACGGTTGCCCTTTGTAAGCCAATTATTTTGCTTATCAAGATCTTCACAACTAAAAAAAAATGAATTCCCCGACTGTGCTCTTCCTTTTTTCGGGCAAAAAAGTTACATGTAATAATGATACATTATTGATTTATTCTAACATTATATATGAATTTAATAACTAATTAATAATTATTGTTAAAAATTATTGCCGAAACAGAGGACCAAAATATTTTATCTCTCTCTCTCTCTCTCTCTCTCTCTCTCTCTCTCTCTCTCTCTCTCTCTCTCTCTCTCTCTCTCTCTCTCTCTCTCTCTCTCTCTCTCTCTCTCTCTCTCTCTCCTGGGTTACAAGTTTGAGACTACACCGCTTGTTTTTATTTAAAGTTTGAACTTTTACATAGACTGAAAAAGAACGCTCCAATTCTTGCTGATTATCTGCATAATTAAAAATATGTTGCATTCAATGTGCACTTCCTTTTTTGATTCGTGGAGAATAAATATGAATGACTATTACTGTCTAGTATTAACGGCATATATATATATAAATAATTTAATTCTGATTATAACGCCTCATTTGATTGGATAAACAAATTCACATATATCGTATAACATAACTTGCCTACCTCACGATAAGACGGGCGTGCAAAACGTATAAATCCACTTGACGTTACGTTTAAATTTTGTAC
The DNA here is from genome assembly GCF_902806645.1 of Magallana gigas. NCBI lineage: Eukaryota > Metazoa > Mollusca > Bivalvia > Ostreida > Ostreidae > Magallana > Magallana gigas. The sequence continues at coordinate 37,125,130 of NC_047565.1, read as the reverse complement.
AAATTAACATATTTTAACTAATTAATGGGCCTTATTATTTTATTTAAATAGTAGAAAATTAAATTATAGCGATCGCAGCTCGCCGGCGCGCAGCGCCGGCGCGAAGCGAGCTCTACCGGCAAGGCGTGTGTGAATAGAAAATTCGGACGAGTTGCACATTCATTCAATGGATTTTTTTTGCGTCAGTAAATCGGACCAGTAATGCCTTGTTTATATTGTCCCAGTAATTCCCTGTAAATATGGTTTCCCTTTTCACACTCTCACGGGTACAAGATAAAAGACTATGTACATCATGCATTGTAAATAAAATAATTCCATTACATAAGACTAACAGAGTTGTCGTTCCTTCGAGTGACGTCACAATGGATTTCTTGCACATTGATCCGACAGAATTTTTCGGCGTCAGTAAATTTCGACCCACAATGCAATTTATCAATGTCGGACGATCTCACTAGACTTGATTCCTTCGCGCGAGAATCCAAGTAAAACTTTTGAGAAACAGATAAATTTTGTAATTTCAAGAATATCATGCTTTTTAAGTAAACAAAACAGTATATTTCACTTAGTGTTTTTTTCAGGGTTTTTTCAAAGAGACAGACGACACTTGACCGACGTGAACTTTGACGTCACAATAAGGGGAAATTACTCTAAGTAGTTATTGTAAATCTGTTGGAATATAAATACCAAAATCTTCTCAAAATCTTGCAAAGCTAACGAATGGGGACATTTTTTTTTTTTTTTAAATAGAAAACAGTTGTTACTTGCTCTCATTTGGATGAATGCTCACATTTATATTTACAGTAAATAATTTCCAGGAACGTTTTTTAAAAGGGGGCGCGGCAGCATCATTCAAAAAATATTTACAAGCAAAATGAAAAAGAAATTCTCAAAATCAGGGAAATTCTAATCCGGGTGAGGAATGGTGAGTGCGTAGTATGCATTTAGCTCTTTAACTGCTTAATGGTATCTTTATTTTCACATTTATAACATCCTCCCGGGGGGGGGGGGGTCCAAAACCGTTTTTCTTATATGATCAGCAATTTTTTTTTATACGTAAATTATATTTTTTTTAAAACGGGGGGGGGGGGGGGGGGGGGGGGACTCTATGATAAGTCATTTTTTTATAAGTAAGTATAAGAAAAATGTCTACTGCAAGAAAAGAGGAAATAAACTGCAATAAACATTATGTTAAAATCTATTATTCAACAACATCGTAAAAACTGAGATAAATTCTATTTAAATGAATAAACAATCTTATAAATTATGAATAATGAAAATTTACTAGAAAAAATAGGCATGTTTATATTTTATTTTGCATTCTAATTCATTTACGTTACGTTGATACTTTTATTTTTATTGATTTATCATAATTCATTATTTGATCACATGCTGCGCTCGCCCCAACGGTCGCACCGTAAAACATATTATAGCATTGAATGATTTATTTTTCACGTCGTCGTGTCAATAACTGCCGTCAGGTGAGCAGACAAATTGAATAACGCGCGTTAGCGCGTTATGATAATTTGTCTGCTCACCTGACGGCAGTTATTGACACGACGACGTCAAAAATAAATCATTTAATGCTTATATTTACATTCCCTTACTGAAGAAATCAATTGTTTACTTAAATAAATCGATATAAAGTGCAGATCACGGAGGGAGTGAATAAGTAACAGCAAGAACAGCTGTTTTGTAAAACCGGTTTAAACTGGTTTTCACATAGACTGTTGAGATGAGATCGACGAGCATGAAAATATAATCCATGATAAATAACTCTTGAAATGTTGCTTTTAACAATAAAGTCCACTTTTTGTTTAATAAGTATAAAACATGGTGTTTTGACAACGTTCATGAAATACATTTTTTAACCGATAACATAGAAATCACGGTTTAAGAACTATTTATGTATATTACTCGTAAATTCATACGCAGTGAATAGGTGTTGCATTTAGAGGCATTTAAACATCACGGAATTTAATGGAAAAACACAGTAGAATGTAAATATTAAGGAATAAATTTAATTTCTACCTATGTTATACGAGTATAACATAACTTTGAACAGTTTACGCTTTTTTATAAACCTTAAACGAGGCCGAGTACAGATCGAGTACGCACGCTTTCGTGCAGCGTTTTATTTGCATTGTGACGTCATCTTTTTGCTTGGTTGACGCCATTGTGTTATGATTTCAACTGCAGATATTTAGCGAAATTTGTCGAAAATAGCTCGTTTGAGGCGTAAAATTAATATTATATTGTAGAATAACCATAAATGTCTTTAATTAAAAGCTATATTTGGGCTCGGGTCGAAAACCTGAAGAGGGTTCTTACCCCGCCTAAGTATTGCTTAATACATGCATTTCAAGACAGTAACATGTATTTTATACTAATGACCCTTGATATGTGATCTTATATATTCATCTATTACTTAAATATGTCTGAATGTTTTAATAATACGATAAAGTTCACCATCACCGCCTTTGTCAAATAAAAAATAGCCATTATCTGACAATTCTGGAAAATTGGGCATACAAATATCAACTTTGATAAGACCCCAAGAAGAAAGCAGGAGGTAAAAAGTTTTTTTTATTTGACCATTTGATGCCTTTCAGCAATACCTTTCATATGTAGAACAGAAAAAGAAATCCCTAGGGCAGAAGTTATAAAAAAAAGTAAAAAATGCACAAAAATGATACATTTCAAGCAAAATCCCATGGGTCCTATGTTAAAAATTAATCAACTTTGAGATGACCCCTTAAAGGTCATATGAAACGATATCCTGGCCATATTGAGTTATTTACGGAAAAGACTTACCTCCCTTGCTTATGACGTCAGTAAGACCCAATAGCCTTATAAAGGTATGTTGTGAATACAAATATCCATGTCATTTTGCAGCATTTTAAAAGAAAAAAGTACTATTTTATATAAAACTTGTATAATTATACAATAATCAACCACGTCAGTATTTTTTCTCTCAAGAAATGAAATCGTGTGTGTTTATATTTAATAGCGTGTACACATTTAGTTTCGAGACTGCACGGAGAATGAATGATTTTCTTCATAGATAATATAATTTTAATATATGCATGTATAATATGTTTTATTTCGATCTTTTTAATGAAATTGACAATATAAAAAATAACTGATCGTTTTTTCCCATTTGCACGTTCATGCAATTCATTAAGATTTTTTTCTAAACAACTTATAGGCCTCGTGGTGCCTCATTCGCTTCACGATTATATTGTTTGTTTCGCTTTCAAATTCACAAATATGTTACCATTTAATTCTTTTTAGTCTAAGAGAAACTTCTTCAAATGTTTTGTTTTTGAAACGTGTACTTGTATGTGCTGTGTTTTGATTTTACAACGTGTACATGTGCGGTGTTTACTCACAGATCCTATCTATCTCACTATCTTCCGCAATGTTTTCTTTGGGTTTTTTTTTTATCAATATTGATGCTTGTCCTTAATAAAATCTGTTGATTATCTTCACACTCGTTCACAACTATTTTTATCAAACAACCGATTTATTTTACCGATACAATTAATTCTATATCCACAAATTTATGCCATATTTCCGCGATCTAATTTAATACAACGTTAATACACGTGTACACAAAGTATTTTCTAAAGATATTGCTACATGTATATATCAATAAGTCAGAAATTTATATTATTTCAAAATAAAATTTAAGAATAATTTTGCGGCATTTTATAGCAACTCTTAAATACAAACTATTTACACAATGCCTCAAACATTTTCATTGGCCTTCCTTATACTTTTTTATGTGACAAAATAAATCAAATATATTAAAATGCTTTAATTCCCTTTAAATGTAGCTCAATCATTATACATATCGATAAAAGAAAATGATGTTTCTATTTCAAAAGGATAAGGATAATTCATTAATCAGCTGTTAATGTTGAAGCATTTCTTTTGTTAAATTTCCACTGCAGTACGTGATCTTCATCATGATTTTACTCTGGTGAGAAGCTGATATTAGATTTATTCATTAACGACCAATTAAAACTAGGCTACTACGAAATCAAATGATCTCATTTGAAAAGAAGGACACGTTCATATATGCAAAAATTACTAAAATTTAATCGATAAACTATTGTAAAATTACACTAGTTTTAATGCATTGTTTACATCGGTGGGTTTGTGTGACGTCATAAATCCACAAAATCAAGAACGATAAGCGGGGGAGAATTTTATCAGGTGCTCAGTTTTCACGGTTATTTCTCAATAATGAAGAGGCAAAAAAAGCTTACATCTTGTATTTTAACATTTGTTTATACCAAGCTTTATATTTATGAAAGAAAATCATAGTGTTAAAAATCGTTTCATATGACCTTTAACATACGATGTGGTAAATGTCTGATTTTTTCATCTTAAAGTCATTATTATTTCAGTAGAAATTCATCAGAAAATCTAGGGCAGAACAAATTAGACCCGGCTTCGTTAAACCAAATTTAGACCCAATTTTTATAAAAAGAGAGAGAAAAGGGTATCAATTGTTATGATATATAACGTCATTGAATGTCTATGACGTCACACCTTTATTACGTCATATTACGCCAAAAGTATTGTACACAAAAATATCTGTGGACAAACTACAACAAATTTATGCAGAAAAATTACACACCCACAAACAGAGACCGGAAGCACGGATGACGTATGTAATAAGAATGCAAAAATATACAAAACAGTGGGACGGACAACTTCGGAATGGACATTTTTCCGGCGTTGCGCACCCCTTTCCATTCACAATATTGACCAAAGTTTAGTACCAAATGGTGGGGTTTTTTATTCTAAATAAATTTATGGAAAAAAAATTGAAACATTTTTAGATAGTTTTTTAGATATTTGAACTTAAAAGTTCCAACCCCATGGGATTTTAGTTTGGAAAAAATACCCCACAGAAAACCCCATGCAAACCCCATGGGGTTTTGCAATAAACCCCATGGGGCAAGAAACCCCATGAAATTATTTATGGGGAAAAAAACCCCACCATTCCCGAAAAAAATCAGATGGGGTTTTTATCCCCATATTTAATGCTTATGTTGGGTTTTTTCCCCCATATTTACTAAAGTAATGATAATGGGGTAAAAAAAACCACAAAATATTAATCTGAAGTGAAGTAATAGAATCTGCTTAATGTCTGATATTAGGCCGATTGCATAGTTGATATACCTTACAAATTTTTACTAGGCAATTTTCAAATAAAGTTGAATTTACTCATCAAATGTATGATGGATCTCTTTGTGACAGAACAGGTTGCAAGTGATTTTAATTTTTGGTTGTTTGAATAAATCTGTAAAATATTTCTATATTAGCTAGTTTATGCTTAAAATTAGCATTTAAAAATCAAGGAAAATATATAGCAGCCCAGGTGAAAACTTAACTAACCTAAAGTCAATTGTTGGAAAGTACCTGTTCATGTATTCTTACAAAGTCTACTTATTAATTAATTTCCTAAGTTATCCTAAATTAATTGTGACTTTCACATTGCAATGGCAAGATGTGGTATTTATCAAAATTTTGGTCAGCTAGGACGTATTACGTGTAGTCTGTAATGTTGCAATCAAAAATTTTGCTGGCAATGAAGTTTTAAAAGTAAAAATATTTCAACAGCAAAACGATTAGGTAAAAATCACAAACAGCAAAATAAAACTGGACCAGTTAGCCTATTCAATATCAATCTACAACATATATATACTGTCTGGGGTTCTGTGTTCGTCAAGAAGAAGAACTCGTGATATTATGAGTATATAATGAACTACGAGAGCAAGTTTCACACGCAAAAATCTACAATCCCTTATTTTGTACTTACAGCAAATGAATTCTTTGAAGGTGTTGTTTAGTGAACTGATTCACGCCATCGAAAATTAGATTCTCGGAAAATTATTTACACGAGAAACAATTTACAAATGCATGATTCAGTCCAAACACTGTGAGTGTGACTCTTGTTCAAATGTTGCATCGTGTTTGTTTCAGATTGTTCTTTCCAGACTGATAATAACGTAACAGTAAGCGCTTTTAAGACTATGACAGGTGTTGACTAAAATCAGAACATGCAATTGGGGAAGCTAATACACGAAACTGTCTGTTTTGAAGTTATTTCATTTAAAAAAATATATTTTAAAATATTCTAGAAATAGATCAGAACATTGTATAAGGCCGGCGGAACTGCGGTGACGGTTGTTGTCTCAGAAAAAAGATCGTTTTTTTTTACATTAGTGTACAGGTGTATCCTCGACCATATATTGGAGTACAGTACTGCAGTGTAATGGTGGATATATTGTACAACGGCTGCATCAGCGAACAGTGGTCATAAACTCTGTTGTATACACAAGCGCGAAGCGTGGTAAAGATATTTACTTCCGAGGCAAGTGTATGTTGACATTTAACATGGCATTTTAAATTGGGTATATCTTATAGTAGTAACTGCAAACTGTTTGAACTTCTCTGAGAGCTAGCTAGCAACTTAACATTGCTTATTTCTGGCAAACCCTATTTCATATACTTCCCAGTGTAAGTGCATGCATTTCCAAGTTAAAAGAAAGAACAAACCCCAATTAAGATACCTAAAGACACCCCACACACCTTCCCCTTAATGTGCTAATTACCCCTTAAAATTGGTTTTCATCCTCCCTCCCTAGGAATTCACCCCTGCCCCCCCCCCCCCCCCCCCCCCCCCCCTATTACTTCTACTGGTCTGCATGGGTTTGATCCCTAATGATGAATACATCCCTGAATGTTGAACATATTTTATAGACATATTAGACTGATTTTTTTGCAACATTGAAAAACCAAAACTTTATGATTGCAACATGTCATATAACCTGGAATTAATATAGCAAATGGTATATATATTACATAAGTAAATAAGGTTTATCCCTTTCCATTTTTGGATTTATTTTATGATTTACTGATTTTATTAATTGTCTTGGTTTTTATATGAGGATAAATTTAATAATTAAACTAATATGAATTATACATGTTATATGGCAGCAATTTTTAAAAAAAAAGTTTCAGTTTGATATGAATACAAATCATAACTGCCATGAATCCATATTTTTATGAAAATTATACTAAATGAAAATGGATCAGTTATAAACTTTCATTAAGTTATAATAAGTGCAGTTGATTAACAGCAGGAATGATCATAAAACTGTTATTTTAAGTAATTACAATTTATGAAATGCATTTAACTTGGAATAGGGTTTCAATAAACCTCATAGACCCCTTTACTGTAAGAGTGGTACTGCTCTCTTGCAGGGAAATATGATCAATTATGGTGAAGTTTAAGTACTTGTGATGTTCATGCAGACCAGTTCGAATACCGGGGCGAGATAGCTCAGTTGGTAGAGCACCTGACTAGAGAATCAGTGGGCCCGTGTTCGAATCACGACCATCATTATTTCTCCCATCCTGTTACATTTGGTGCCGTGACCAACCCCTGGAACTGACAGGTTAACTCCTGCCAGGGGAAGAGTCTGGGTTGATCTTCAAGGGCGAAGATCATTTAAGGGGGGAGGAATGTGATGGTTAGACCTGTTCGAATACCAGTGCCAGATAGCTCAGTTGGTAGAGCACCTGCCTAGAGATTCAGGGGGCCTGGTTTAATGGTACGTCATGTTTCACCCAATAAAGTCATTTTGCCCTGCAAAAGAGCAGTCATCACAGTTACCGTGAAGGGGTCTATGACCCTAGCACAAGTGTTTGTTTCTGTTACAGTAAAAAAAATATTTTTGAAATTAAGTTGACATGTAGACAAACAAAGTTATCATAGAAAACAAAATGAGAAAAAACCCATGTTTGCTCTGTTGCTTCTTCTGCCCAAAAGTTATATTTGAATAATATTAAATACATCTAGTACATGTGGAAAATCACCTCATCCTTCAGTTAACATGTAGAATATGTAAATGTATCTTTGACTGTAAAAATAACATCTACTTTGAAAATTATTTTCAAAATGAACAAAAAATATATACTGGTATATTTGGAATATTTTTTTAATATACATGTAGAAAAACATAGGTAAAATTTGAACATTTTTCCATGAAATTCTATTATCACCATGCAGCTATCCAGCTGTATATTAATCTTATTTTACTTAAAAGCATACATCACACTGGTAGCTATACATGTAAGTCTTATTGCTTTAGCATGGTTGACAAGAGAGTAGAAACACCATATAGCTATAAGTATATATTAGATATTCACTAAAAATGAGTGTTTAATTAAGCTCACTTTTTCATGGAATCAAGAAATAGCATATGCCGGATGGAATGTCTCTTTGTCTGTGGCTATGTATAAATATATACATGTAAAATGCTACAAATCTAAAGGTCAATTTTTAGTTTCTATGACAATTGTTTTCAAATGTGTGTGAGAATTGACTCGAGGAAATTGCCATAGGTTTTATGATCCTATATGTGAAAGGTTTTTAACATCTAGCTGCACTTCATGAAAATCAAAAGATAGGGGGAGGGTATACATGTAAGGGTATTTCTATGTGATGTTATGCTTTTATCATGATAATACATGTATCATGAAGATACCAGGTACTTGTAGTATAATTGAATAATTAAGGTTTCTTATTAGAGGAGACTGAAGAGCAATTGACTTCTTAATGATATTTAGTAAAAATGTTTTACTGCAGGAAATTTAAACCCCATGAATCTGTGCATGTTTATACTTATAGAAAGATGATTAAGTGAAGTGGAGATAGTGGGATCACTTAAATGGTTATATTTTTTCTTAAACCTCAATGGAAGTGGCATTATGGGGTTTACTTTTTTTTTTAGAACTGCATATTCTTTCTTATTATAATACAAAACTCTTTTTTATAGAAAGTTAGTGTAAGTGAAAGGTAGCAAGGGACTGTTTTAGATTATTTGTACTGTCAATTATTTGGTGAAATGGAGAATTGCTCTACTTTCAGGCTTATGTTGTGTTGCAAAAAGTCATAAAATAGTTTTTAGTGATTAGCATTAGTTAGAGAGATGTCTCCTATTGAAATTGGTATGCGATATGTAGGTCCTTAATGACTTATATTAGGTTCATTATGATCCAAAGTACCGGTAAACTTTTAATTGATCATCTTGCAGCTATGACTGTTGTGTTGACTTTAGACAAGGGGTAAAATATAACATGAAACATTTTATTCGAAGGGGAATAGTCAATGTGTTTACATCGTTTAAATTTACAGAATTCTTGATGTAGCTGATTGTAATAAAAATGGCTTTTGAATTAAAAGTGGTCATAATTAATCTTAAAAGCAATTTACAGAAACTGTTATTACACGGTACAAGGTGATTGGTTCAGCCGGGAATGGGGATGTTACTAAAACAGAATTAACTTTTTTATTTTTAAATGAAATAAGATTAAATTTGAAAATTTCGACTTAAAATTGCACAACCTAAGCGTTCTGATTATAAAGTGTTTTTGTGAGAAATAAACTCTTAGACTTAATGTCAAAGATGGCAGTGGATATATCTATAGTTTTGTCTGAAAGACCTGTCTAATTTATGAAAAAGGAGGGGGGAAACCAGACATTTTAATGGTTATTTTAGGAGTACAGTCAGAATAATTATTGCAAACATTTGTTTGGGAGTGGAGCACATGTCCATTGTTTATATAATGACACTTTAATATTGCATGGTTGTTTATTTTATCGAATAGATTAAGAAAATGCTACTGTTACAATGTTTGCCAAAATTTTCACTTTTTGATTTATGCTTGAAAAAGAGGATGTATGGGTCCCCCCAATAATTGATAATTTTTTTGCATGGGTAGACAATATCCCAAGTACAGTTGCTTCCAGCAGTTACTTGGGGCTTGTGCATGCTGGCCAGTAAGAAAGGTAAAATTTTTAGAAAACAAATTGAGATTGGGCTCCTCTAGTTAGTGTTTACCTTTGCATGCAGAACAATTTTAACAACCCCGACCCACATGTAAGAAATACACTATATCCACTACATGTATATATCTAATTGACATATTCTTTAATCGACAAAAAAAACCTGTCTCAGTTGTATTTAGAAAATTAACATAGATTGTATCTCAGAATGCATGTATGTGATAAAATTATACATGTATTTAAAAAGTTTAACTAGTTCTACATATATAGTTACATGTAGATTGCGGCAGACAACCCTCATTCTTGAATATATATTATGAGGTGTAATAAGGTATCGAATACAACTGATAACTGATCAAGAACTTCTAATACCGGTAGTGCATTGGCAGCTCATTTTCCCTGATTGTCAATATAAATATTAATTAGAGCAAATAATTGTTATCTCAATCTTCATGTTTAAAAAAATATTAGAACCTTAAATTGATCTTCACTAATACAAAAAGATTGATAAGAAAATTAGCCACTTAGTCATTGAATGTATTTTTCTCCTCCTTGACATTTACATGTATGTTTACTTAATGGATAAAACAATGCAGTCATAATTTGAATTTCATTATCAAAAAATCCTGCTGGTATGATTCCATAATATCAATTTTATAAATCTGAGTGACAAGTACGTGCTATTCAGTTGAATATAAAATTGTATTTTGATATTACATGTACATCTACATGTACAATCCAAATTCGCCATTAGGTTACTGATTATCTGGCATATAGTAGCATATGGCAGTGTTTGTTTTATTGCAAAAATTATGTGTTAATTATGACCAACAATTTTGTGTGACCCAAATAAGACTTATCATCTGAGCACTCAAAGAATACCAGAGATACATGCAAATTACATGTAGTTATTTATAGCTGACCGAGTTTATAGACTTTTGAAATTTTAACTTGTTTAGTTTAAGTTATGCATTCCCAATAGGATAACATATTAATGTATCAAGTTACAGAGCTTGATTAATAATGAGATTATGAAAATAGCAATAATTTTAAGAAATAACCTCATTATTACAAAATAATGCATTGTATGATAGCATATATCAAAGACTGAACTGGACATTATTCTAGGAGATTCAAGAAATGCACAATGGGTTTGCGTATTTTTAGAAACACTTCATTGAAGAAACAATGTAATTTGTTTGCATATTGGGATAATTTTTTCAGGATGTAAAAAATTGAATTAAATTGATTGAGGCCAGGATGATATTGATATAAATGAAACTTGACATCCATGTAAATACATGAATGTACCCAGAATATGTACATGTATAGATACATTGTACATTCAATTAGAGATTAAATAGTCTAATATTCTAAATTACTGTAAGATTTTCTATCATTGAAAAGTGAACCTAGGTGAAATTATTCTGCAAAATTTGGTGTTTGTACATATATTATGTCTAAATAAGAGTATGAAAGTTAACAAAAAATCCAGAAACCCTTCCCAAATTAAGGAAAATGCAGCATGTATGTTTTAACAATTTTACATTTGTCTTCTAATATTGTGTTTGAATGAATAATTTAATTTCTAGAATGTAGCCTGGTGTGTTTTTGTAACTTAGAAGATGAGAGTGCTGGGCTGGCCTGAGATGAACCAAGGCAATGACAATGACAATGACAATTTCTTTATTCTCTGAACTGCATAAATTACAGTGTTGAGAAAAATCACAAAAAAATTTTGAACAATAATACATATAGTATATACATTGCATGCATTGGAGTGACAATACAAAGTGAGAAAAAAAAATGAAAAAGGGAAAAAAGTATGATAAACAATTAACCTAGAGAGCTAACTCTCTCAATTATAACTTTAATGAATTTACACAGATTAATCAACAATTTTTTATTACTAGTATTAAAGAGTTGTTGAAATTTGTAAACATTTGGTTGTGTGTAGAAGTATGAAGGTATGTATAAAAATCTCTTATCTTTAATTGTTACATCTGTACATTGAAATAAATAATGAAATTCATCTCCTATCTCAATACAGTTACATATGGTACATATACGGTTTTCACGAGGTATATCATACCATCTACCTTGTTCTATAGGCAATTTAGCATTACTTGTTCTGAACATACAAAAAGATTTCTGATATTTGTATGGCAGATCTAATAAGTATTTTTCCAAAGATAATGTAGTTTTAAAAATTCTATAGTTAATACCTTTTGATGAATTATACATTTCACTATTCCATGACTGCTTGAATTGGTCTAGAAGTATATGAAAAACTGTTTTCTTAAGCCACTGGATATTTACATTTTGTTGATACAAAATAATAGATAGACCACAATCATTCAATATTTTAACAATAAATTTAAACCAGGGTCTGTTCATTTTACCCATTGCATATTGTAGTTTTGACGCAACTTTATTATTTTGTGAAAAGACAAGTTTACTCCAAAATGCTATCATGCGGACTTTAACATTAATTATTAGTGGGTATCGTCCAAGTTCCCCATAAACCATATAATTTGGTGTTGAAGACTTTAGATTTAAGATATGTTTACAAAATTTCAGATGTAACTTTTCAACAAGTGCTATATTACCAAATCCCCAAACTTCACATCCATATAGTAAAATAGGTTTCACAATTTTGTCTAGGAGACACACTGTGTATACCTCATGAGCACCTATTGTTCTTTCACAGACCTTGCAATTAACTTAGAAATCTTACGTGTCTTTGTAATGGGCACATTCTGTGTATACCTATTGACCACCCTATTGTTCTCCTAATGCTACAATCAACAGAGCAAAGCACTATATACACACGACACATGAGAACTTGAGAATTTGTAAGAAATTACAAACCAAAGGGAAATTCTGAATGAATGAAATTAAAAAGTTTTTATAGGAATTTATAAAATAAAAATGAAAACATTATCTATAATCGAAATAAAATTTTAACATACATTGAAATAAAACACTTAATAATAATAAACAAAGAGACTCCTTAGAAGGTGAAATTTCCTTTGTGGTTCGATCATTAAATTAAATTTAATGATCGAACCACAAAATGTCCTATCTTATTCCAAAAAACTTTATAGAATTCTGTTGTAAATCCATCACTGCCTGGACTCTTATTATTTGCCATATTTTTTATATGGGTACATGCAAAGTTCGAGAACTATGTCAAACAAAAAAAAAGGAATAATTACCCGTATCCCAAAAGATGGTATTTAAACAATTGGAAACCAATAACACTTCTAAACATTGCTTATAAAATAAGTTATGAGTGTAATGCTCAGAGAATTAAAAATATGCTTGATATAATTAGTAGTCCCGATCAAACAGGTTTCATTCCAGGAAGATATATTGGTGAAAATACTAAGCTGATATATGATCTTATGCAACATATGGGTGGGGGGGGGGGGGGGGAGACATTTCTGGTGTATTATTCATAATTGATTTTTAAAAAAAAAAGCATTTGATACTTCACATGGAAATTTATTCACAAATATTAAGATTTTTTCAACTTTGGAGCATCCATTGAATCTTAGATATCTACTTGTCAATGTAATATAGAATCATCAGTCACACAAGCTGGAAACCTTTCAAAATTTTTCAAACATAGCAGAGGATTTCACCAAGGCGACCCAATCTCCCCCTATTCATTCCTACTGTGTGCAGATATTTTGGCATATAAGATTAAAATAACTTTTATATTCGGGAAAAGGTGTCTTAAGGAAATACTATCAATTCATGAATTAATAATAGATATTGAAAGACATATATCGACTCTAAAATATATTGCTACAAAAAATTGCAGATTAGATGATTTCTATAAGAGATGGGAAACTTGGCTTTTTCTTCTTTCTTTTTAATAGACTTACTCAAATTTGACTGTATGATAGAGATTATATAAAGCTGTCAATCAACTACTAACTCATGTTCAACAACTACTCTCTCTCTCTCTCAAGGAACAATTTGGATTTGAAGTAAACGTACTTAAAAGCTGTTGTGATCACTTTATTTTATACAAATGTATTGGATTGTTCAACTTTAGATTAAAAAAAAAGAAAAAATAGTCTAATAATGTAAAATTTTCTATCACTGAAAAGTGGACCTAGGTGAAATTAATCTGCAAAATTTGGTGTTTGTACGTTATGGCTAAATAAGAATATAAGAGTTAAAAAAAAATCCATAAACCCTTCCCAAATTAAGGAAAATGCAGCATGTGTGTTTTAATAATTTTACATTTGTCTTCTAATATTGTTTGAATGAATAATTTAATTAGAATGTAGCTCTGGGTGTTTTTCTAACTTATATGAGAGTGGGCTGGCCTGAGATGAAGCAAGGAGACACACTGTGTATACCTCATTAGCACCTATTGTTCTTTCACAGACCTTGCAATTAACTAAGAATTCTTACGTGTCTTTGTAACGGGTACGTTCTGTGTATACCAATTTACCACCCTATTGTTCAACGGAGCAAAGGTACATACACACGACACGTGAGAGCAGGTGTCCGATCGAGCTGTGTACGTGTAAGCAGGAACAAAGTAATGGACAGGGGGCTGCAATTAATCTGGATGTCAACTTGGGGGCCGGGTGTTGGGGGTGGGGGGGGGGGGTCTATTTCTGCAGCAAAGATTTTTATTATAATTGAGTTATCATAGAGCCCACCCACCCCCACCCCCCCCCCCCTCCCACACACACTCTTTTGGGGGAGAATATTAAAAATTGGAAAACAAGATGTTAGAGGAAAATGAAGTTAAAGGTAGATTACACGCTATCACCCCCCCCCCCCCCCCCACACACACACACACGCAATTTATAATCGATATTAAAATATATGCAAGTTGGACCTTTTCATAAAACAGTGCATTTTGAACACACTTAAACGGCTCTGATCAGGATGTATATCGCTACCGGATCGGGGGGTTGGGATTAAAGGCAATGGGTTGGGACGTAGATTTAAATTTTAAAATAAAAGTGTACTGGGTACATGTATGCGCTTGAAATTAATCCCTGGGTATTTATTTAGTTGAACTCCTTTTGGTCGCCCTTATTTTCTAGGGACTTTTATCAGAGCAATAATTGAATGGTTAAACGATATGTTATGTTAATCATCTATTTAATGACCTCCGTCGGATTTTTTCTGCAAAGATGTATCACTGTTGACCAGTTTATTGCAGCGGCAATGATTGCAGCGATCTGTGTTCAATTGAGCAGTGAACACTGGTGAAGTGTTTCTGGCGTGTGATCACAATTAACAGGGCATTAATTAGATAAAAGTAAAGAAAATACGTTCACTAGCTTTTATGATTTATAACAAGATGCAAGCCATTTCCAATTATCGGAGAATATTACTGTAACAATGAATAAGCATATCAAACATTGTGCATTGTACTGAAAGTTACTGTAGTAAAAATATCTTTATACATCTTAAACAACTTAATACAATTATCAGTAATGAATTATTTCTGCATTCTAATATCAATACTGGAAGGATAAATATAACAATCAGTATATTTCAAAGTTTTTTCGGCAAGAATTGGACGTTCTGGATGTGCAACAGAGACTAATAAGTAAATGATCATACATTAATATAAACTGATTAAATTAAATGTCGTAAATTGGAAACAAAGATCAAGTACAATGATTTTGCATTGGTTCTGATAGTAGTAAATATGTAACAATGATATAACATTAAATGTAAAAATCATTGGACACGTTGTAGAATATATCATTATTTCGAGTCAAATTAGGTTTAATCTCGACCCCCCCCCCCCCCCCTGTTATCGATAAAATTTGCCGCACGGGTATGAATACCTTCCGACGCCCAGGGTAATTAAATAAACGATTATTGAATACTAAATCATATCTGATGAGTATAAAAATAGGTAATGAGATTTTAAAATATCTTAGTTAAAAAAAATACCATTTATTTCTCATTTTTCCGTAATCAGTTAATGACCCTTTTTGATATCGTTTAAATATTTAATTACATCAGAAGAAACTAATGAGCGCCGTGGCGCATATGGTAGCGCATTGGCCTACAGACCCAAGGGTCGTGGGTTCGGATCTCACGGCCGGCAATGATTTTTCTCCAAATTTTCTTTCTGTAAAATGCCTCAAAAATTAAAATAATATCAATCCAGTAACAGTTCCTTCTCGGCTCGATACAAATTTGACAACATAAAATCAAACATGCATTGATATATTTAGTATACACAGCGTTCCGATGATATGTATACACATGTGTTGAAATATAGACAGTGAATACAAAGTACATGTATACACAGGGATTGGTCTTGTTCAGTTTATTATGAAATCGTGGGAATATATTAAACGATACAAATGTGCAATGGGCCTCATCCTTTGACATAGATTGTGATGCCTTTTTGTCGGCCTTAGACTCTGTTATTATTGCCGGTGTGGAAATCACTCCAAGTATTCTCATGATTAAGCTTTAAAATCATTACAAAGACTGCATGATTTGTTCTCCATGACTATGTATTTCAAGCACTGGTTTATTTTGTATAAAGGTTATCCTCTATATATACTTGCCAAATTAATTGCAATGGGAAATTCGATTTTAAATAAAATTCCAGCTTTTGCTCCAGCTTTTGCTCGCTTGAGATAAGTCCTATACAATGGGAAGAGTGGGAAAGAAATAGATTAGAGGTACTTACCGGTATACATGCTATGAATTAATTTAAAAACAAAATAATTATTGTGAGAGGCTTCTACCGTATATTTAAACGCACTGATTTTGTCACATGCCTCTGATATACTATAGCCATGGTATCTATTTTTTATTATCCAAAATAGCTCCTGGACATTATCACAAAATTTATACTCTTTCACTAAAACATTCTACGGAAAAGAAAAAATCAACGGGACTTTTCATCAAGTACCCCCCCCCCCCCCCCCTCCATGAGAAAACATGTACACAAGCTGAAATTATCCGTCGAAAAGTATTATTGTACATATATACCTTGATAACCACCTTACTATCTCCTGTTAAATTAAGAATTTTATAATAATTATTGGTTTTACTAATAGTATAATGATATAAAACATTTTGCACACTTTATTTATTAGTTGTTATAACCCCCCCCCCCACCAACCCCAACCCCCACCATTGACACTAAATTCATCATGTTTATAGTTAGATGAATAATCTATATAATAATACGGTGTTCAGGATGTTAAATAACTAATAGGATTTTCGAGTTCATTAAACGGCATTATACTTGAAATTCATGAAATTTCGACTGCTCTAATCGAAATATCTGTGTCCCGATTTGTCTAACTATTTCGACATCCGGTTTTCAACTCCATCGCTTGGTACTTGATAAGTTGGTAGGGCTAGTGTTGCTAAGTTTGTGTTTCTTCTGTCCATTTCCAAAGGTAATTCCATTGACTGCAAATCAGTTTCATTTTAAATTTATACGTCTATATATTCTTTAATAACTTCCAAGTGAAAAGCTAGGTAATGAAAAAAAAAACCCAACATTTATTCTTGGACCGAATTTTCTCGAAATAGTGAGACCATAGATTTAAGACTGTTTTAATATGCTATGATATTTAACAGAAGTTTAAGTATTATATGTAATCTTTGTGATTGCATAAACCGTAAATTTATGCCTTTATTAGTGGATCATATAACATTGGTACATACAATACAGTTCAGTATTGATAAATATTTACAACCTGTCAGATTTTAAAGAATTTTATAATAAGCAGGGCAATACTTATTTTGAATTAGTTATATCTTTTAAACATAATTTACATAGTTTTCATGACATATTTTTAGGCAAATTAAAGGATGACAGAGCATACCTCTGATGCTGACACTTGTCATTTGAAAAAAAGGCATTTTTGGAAGACATTACCAACATCTGTGGATTATAATTCAATGCAAGAGAAAATCTAGAGTCATTAAACTAATGCAAACATGAATAAATCAGTCTCGAGTAACTTATTATTGAGAATCTGATTTATTTGCTTGGATTGGTTTAGTTAACATCACCCCATACTGTCTGCACTGTGAGTACTGGTATTTTTAAATAGATTGGTAAAATATTTTAGTAATTTTATATTATGAACAAATGGGATAAAATACCCCATGCATATGTGGGATAATAAATCCCATGACATCTATTTTATGGGATTAAAAACCCTAAACTGTTATTTAAGAAAAAAGTGGGTTTTTAAACCCCACATTATTTTCATGGGGTTTTCTGCCCCATGGGGTTTATTGCAAAACCCCATGGGGTTTGCATGGGGTTTTCTGTGGGGTATTTTTTCCAAACTAAAATCCCATGGGGTTGGAACTTTTAAGTTCAAATATCTAAAAAACTATCTAAAAATGTTTCAATTTTTTTTCCATAAATTTATTTAGAATAAAAAACCCCACCATTTGGTACTAAACTTTGGTCAATAGTGTGTATGGAAAGAGGTGCGCAACGCCGGAAAAATGTCCATTCCGAAGTTGTCCGTCCCACTGTTACAAATTAAAAAAATATGAATCAGGAAAAAAAATTAAAGGTACCAAAAAAATAATACTCTATCTATCGTTCACACTTTTGACCATATTCAACACAAATTATATTTTACAGACTGACGGTACTCTCTAATGGTAAAAAACGGTTTTAAGGGAAAGCAAGTCTACCCAGGCCTGTTTTGTAATTCTCTCTCTCTCTCTCTCTCTCTCTCTCTCTCTCTCTCTCTCTCTCTCTCTCTCTCTACGGGGAGCAAAGCGAGCTCTAAGAACCAGTGCGCGCGGGGAAAAGATCGAGCCAAACCTACAGATTCATCCCATTGTGCTGTCTAATGTTTTCTCCAGTGGTGCTATACTAAAAACGGCGAACTAGTTTATGGTGCCTTGGGGTTTGGATACACGTTTTGAGTACCGCACAAGCTTTAGTGAGAGCCAAGATATTTTTTACATGTTTCCATTCCGTTTTGAGTTGAGATACGTAAGCGAACAATTCTACAGTTTAACGTATGACGTCATAGTGATCTCGCGCTATAATTCCCACGTTGAATTTAGCGGTGAATCAAACATTTGTAATGCGTGTACTAGCAATTTAAGGTAGTAAAAAACTGTATCTGACAAACAACTACTTCGGAAGTAGTAGTCAAGCAGTCAAGCCTTTACGAGATACAAATTTTCAAGCGATTTGAATTATGAATCATTTAATATTTATTCATTTGATGAGATATCGGCGCTTCTGATTGGTCGAAAAATTTCTTTGATACCTGCATCAATAAAATTTTCGCCGGATCTACTTTTCTCAACTGTTATGATCTAACACTATATATAGAACGGGAATTTCCAAGATAAACACTGTCAACAAAATGTAAAGTTGTGTCTGTTTTATTGTCAGCAAACTAAATGCAACCTTGTGAATATAAAAAAAATGAAAATTTAACCTTCGAAAATAAACAAAACACATTATTTGATTCACGAAATAGAGAATTAAGCGTCTTCTCACGATTTCGTCTGCTTGAGATCAATCAACATTTACAGCGAGGCTGGCTGTTCCTTTTCCAGGAATATTATAACGAACATCGAATTCATCAATTATTTTCAAGAACTAAGTCTTGTCAGCAGCAATGATTTGTGCTGAGGTCCAAACACTGTTTCACTTTCGGTTTGTCTGAGTAACTGCATAGGAGAGTTGATTAAAATCAACTCCCAAAAACGTATCAATACGCCTGACGTTACGTTTGAATTTTGTACAATTTTACGTCGCGGTTTATAAAGCGAAAACTGCTCCAAATTATTTTATATCGCATAATATCTTTGTTTCATAGGGTGTACCGGGGCTTAATATTTTCGTAAACACAATGAAAAATCATGTTTTAAACAATGATTTTCTATAACATATGAAGGATAAAAAATATCAGAGTTTTGTCCATTTTTGACTAATGAAATATATCTAGAATGCCTACAGTCTCTCCAAAAATGGCAATAAGGAAGGAGTCTTCTCGTTATCAAACATACTTCTTATAAAAAGAAATTTATGAAATTTTGACACAGTTAAACGGATAATATTACCAAAAGATTCTATCAGTTTAATCAAATTTGACCTTTTTGTTTTCGCATAAAGATCAGGTCAAGGTCACTACCTTTTTCCTCAACGTAAAGGATGATGAAAATAAGTATAGCTCTTTGCAGTTATGCAGACATTTGTTTAAGATTTGACGATTCTATTCTTCAATGAAATGATAGAATATCAGAATGTCTATCAGCTTATACTACTAAATTGGAATAAATATTTATACTATAATTGATATTGCTTAGCCCGCATTTCCTCTACTTTTCTTAAATTTGGAAGAAATTTTGATAATTTTTTTATGCTTCCAATAATAAAATATTTCTGATTTTTGGCAGTTGATTTTAATCAAGGAATGCAATTACTCTGACAAACCGAGAGTGAAACAGTGTTTGGGCCAAAGCACAAATCGTCGCCACTGACAGAAATTAGTTCTTGAGAATAATTGATAAATCCGAAAAAAAGTATGCGAAGGCATTGTTTTTCAAGGAAACATATTTATAAATACCTTAAAAATAGTCAGATTTTAAATGGTACGAACAATTAAGATATTTTTTGTAGTTGTATGTATTCTTACGCCTGAGTTCAATATAGTCTCGTTCAACTCGACGCTCGGCTGTCTCCGTAAATCCCCGACAAGCAGAGAGTCTCTCTTACTTGTCGAAGATTAACAGCGATAGCCGAGCGTTTGGTTGAACGAGACGAGAGTTCAATATTGCTTGGATCCATAAATTTTCAAGAAATATTTCTATCACTGATAAATAGTTTGATTGAATTTATCATATCTTTAAATATTACTGAACATGATTCATATGGGGTTTTATCAACATTCTTGTGTCAAAAAAGTCCGAAAATTCGTATTATAAAAATGTGCGTAATTCAAATATAGATTAGAAACTACCTGTCCTTGTCATGCAAAATAACATATCATTGATTTTAAAATAAATAACAATCGATAAAATCAACTCCCGTCAGTTCATCGGTACTTTGATTATGTATTATGAAGACTTTATATAAAGATATAAATTGACAGAAAAGCTAATATATTGACCATTTAATAGGAGAAAAAAAACTGATTTTAGTGATTTTTTCACAAAAATCAATGTATAGAATGTGCGGTTAAAAAAGTTGATGAAAATGTAATTTGATAAGCAAATCATTTTTAAAAACATATTCTGAAAGCCAAGTATTATATCATTAGTTCACATTAAAAGAAAAATCCAACATTGATGTAATTGTTTTTAAAATGCTAAAACAGACTCATTAATCTGCAGCAATTCTAAATTGCGAAACATGTGATATTTTCCTACGCCAATGTTCCGCCAAAAATACAGTCCTTGCTAGATTCTACACATTGATTACTTTTTCTATGCCAAGTTGTATGATATTAAAAAAGAAAGAAAAATATACTATTTTAATTTCCTTTCATCTTGATTTTATGAATAATTAATCAAATTTACGATTGACTAGTCGAAAACCAAAAAAAACCTCCTTCCTTAAACCTTTTCTAAATAAAAATCTAGTGGTGGAATTTTTTGGGGGGTATTTACACAATATTATCTATACAGCCCAACATTTTATTATTATAGATATAGGATCAAATCATGAGAGATTCTTTTTATCACATGTTTTACCACAAGTTAAACCTCAATCTTTTGTTAAACCTCAATCTTTCTGTAAACATTATAATTGTGAGCCGCACAACACATTAACTACAAGACGTCAACAACTTAATAAATGAAACAACATTAAATGTTTCACATTTACATCTCAACACCCCTCAACTGAATTAATTATTTTTTTTTTCATTTTACATCAATCAACCGCCTAAACCTACGTAATGTATGTAATTTTATGACGTCACGTGGCGTAAGCTCACACAGTGGAATATTTATAGATATTATTGTATATTATATAATATTATTATATATTATAGAATTATTGAAATTTAAATAAAAACAATAATTAGTATGGCAAAAAGCTTCGTAATCGGGCCTTCTTGCATACACTTTGGACTGATTTTATTGGTACGAAAATTTATCCAAGTAAATGATTATTACTCTTTTTTAGCATTTGACGTGTCTTAGTCGCTTTGTTGATAGATATTTGCCAAAAATTTATTTTATCAATTTATTTTTTAAACCATGTATTCTGATGAACCTTGCCCTTTTTTCACAGGGGGTCGGAAGCCATAGTTGTGACCTAGATTACGTGAAAACTAATGGTAGATTTTTTAACACTTTGTATATGTAAACAGTTCAATATGATTAACGTTAAAAAATGAATTGTGGGAAAATTTTACACTATCTGTTATGTACTACCTTAAGTATAGACTGCAATACTTGCCTCATTTATTTATTTTTTGGATTGAGGGATTATTATATTTATACTAGCAAGAGCCACACTTTTCTGTCATATCGATCCAATTTTAAACTAATTTTGCATGCATTTACAGTAAGAATAAGTAGGGAGGATCTAAAAAAAAAAAGAAGGTCATTTTGAACTAAATAAAAAAGAATAGAGAGAAAAAAATACTCAGTCAAATTTTATTTTTACAGATAATGCATATTGTCAAACCATTTAATTGCAAAATATGAAATTACACACGTTTGTAAATAAAATGCTTAAAAAAAACAAATAAAAAAAATTATGAACATGGAAAAAAATTAAATTTAGATAACAACAAAGTACAAAAAAATAATACTGTATTTATCGTTAACAATTTTGAGCAAATTATACACAAATTACATTTTACAGACTGATCAATTCTCTCCAAAAGTAAAGAACGGGTTTGGGTGAAAGCAAGTGTATGTATTTTTGAAAGATTTTTTTAAACTTTGAAATCTTACAACCAACATTCTCTCTCTCTCTCTCTCTCTCTCTCTCTCTCAAACAAACAAAAAAATTCGTTGATGTTAGTTGATAACTTTAAGTCGAGTCGACAATGATGCAAGGTATGTGTAATTCTTCCTGCACTCGCCACAATGGTAGTAGCACCGTAAAAGTACAATGGGTATGCAAATATATCAAAATATATAATTGATAAGAAATATCATCATATCTTTTGTCAGGCCAAAGTCATGCCGAGCCTCCTTGTGGCGGCGATTGATTTTGGAACAACCTATTCTGGTTATGCGTTTTCTTTTCTGCACGAATACAAGAAAGATCCCATGATGATATCAACAGTTTCATGGAAGACAGGCAGCAAAGGTTTGGTGTCATTAAAGATTCCAACATGCGTTCTGTTTGATTCGACAGGAAAATTTCATTCTTTTGGGTATGAAGCAGAGGAACAATATTCCAACTTAGCCCTTGATGACGAGCACCAAGATTGGTTCTACTTTTCTAGATTTAAAATGATATTGTACAACAAGAAGGTATATTCATACTAAGTGTTAATTTTGTATCTGCAAATGCTAATGAGATGTTAAAACTGTTTAATCCATCGTTTTTTAGGTCACCTGAGTCACTCAAGTGACTAATTTCAATTTGTTTTCGTCCGTTGTCGTCCGTCCGTGTGGTAACAATTGAACCTGTTAACTTTTTTCATCAGACCTGTATAAATCACTGTTTAATTTTAAAATATATATATATATATAAAGGTCAGCGAAAATATTTGGTTTGTCTTATCCTAAAAACTTTAAATATGAATTGAGCATAAATTTTTGTAACCCGTATAAGGGGATGTTAATTCAGACAACACTTTGGTAAATTGATCGATGAATTTGTCACGAAAAAGTTTCGTGCGTATGGGAGAGGTTGTATGGTCGGTGTTCTGTAATTGATAATTGAGTCGATATAAAGTAAAGATGTTTATTCCTCGAAGATCCAGCATAAATTGACGCGCTGGGATCTTAGGACAAAAATCGACCTAGTTCAGATGAGGTACATTACAGGTTAATTACTTATTGTATCAATAAAAATAAGAAAGGATTCCCTTGCGAGGGCCTCTTGACAAAAAGATAGGTATAGCGTGGGTACAGACAAAGGGGCTTAATCCGATGACCTGACACTAATTGAGTAGATCAAACATCAAAAGAATTTTCTAATTGAAAAGTGATTTGTTACGTAAAATTTGTTTGACCTTAACTAGATAGATATTTCACTCATCGCCGTGATAAGTGTGAATATTTACGAAACTGATTATCAAGTGATAGAAGATATTTCCTTGCGGCGGA
This sequence comes from Magallana gigas, assembly GCF_902806645.1. Classification (NCBI taxonomy): domain Eukaryota; kingdom Metazoa; phylum Mollusca; class Bivalvia; order Ostreida; family Ostreidae; genus Magallana; species Magallana gigas. The sequence continues at coordinate 37,101,012 of NC_047565.1, read as the reverse complement.
ATAGTAATATATAGTGACAAAAAGATCTTAGTTACTTTTTTAGCATTTTGTCCCAGAAATATTTTGAAGCACAATGACAATATAAAGCTACAATATGTAGAAAAAAGGAAAATTTTCTATATTAAAATATTTCTGATAAGGGGTCAAATGTACCTTATGATAAATTGACCTTATCGTTACTTAATCTATAACTTTGAGTCAAAGTCAAAGCTTACTGAATTTAAATAAAACTGCAGAAATAATAGCAATCAATGTGAATGTATTTGTATAACATGTATTAATTTATTCTTCTTTAGAATTTCAACGAAAAAATGAGTGGAAATTTTAGAAAAGAAAAAAGTGAAGCTGTCTATCAAAGTTAAGATATAGTGAAATGATGTGGCAAGGTTTTTTTTAAAGAGGGGGTGTAAAAGCTAATCGAGGAATCTTCAATCGCTTGTTCATATTTAATAACGAATCATTGTTAAAATGTAATTAAGAAGTTGAATGATTTAAGATTTTACAAGTATTCTTACAGTATGAAACAAAACAACCAAACGTTTTTTGAATTTTCTAAATAAAAAATAGATTTGTTAATGATAAAATAATGATTGGCTAGACAAAAACACTGATGTTCGATACATGTTCAATGATTTTTGTATAATGTTAAATGATGTCTGAATTATATATGTTGAATTCTTAAAAGCTGAAAGGGAAAATGATTTTTCTTCGTCTAATGCCCTCGGGGTGTTTCTGTCTGGCCGCTTACGTTTGGGGATTGTTTTAAATTAAAATGTACACTATCTCCATCTTAAGTTTATCTACGAAAACATAATTATACACTTTCACAAAGAGTTTAGGTTTCGTAGTCCTTGTTACAAGATTTCAGATAGAGAGGGGCCAGATCATTATCGTGTTTTATTAAAGTTATATTATGATCACCAAAATTATATGTTTCATAGTCCGTTTAGCAAGATATCATGTAGGAAGGGGGTCGTCATTACTATATTTTAAATGATTTATTTACTTCAGAATGAAACTTTATCAAAGGCTTATGGCATATATGAGATTCTTCGACATGTCTGTGTATCGGCTATGGTACGCCTGTTGCTCTCTTGTAATGTTATGATATCATGACAGTACATCTCGAAAAATAGAAAAAGCATGTATTGTACCGAAATGATGTTCAGAAACACAGGAAAAGCTTGTAGTAGTAGATAGATATTACTTTTCCCGAGACTTGTACTGTAAAAATGGTTATTAACGCCGGTGGTTAAGTACGCGTTATCTATGGTCAAACAATACGCGTGGGTATTAAATACACGGACGTGCGATTTACCACTCTAAAGTTTTGAGTTTTTTACCATACACGAGGGGGTATTTTACGCGGTTTTTTTTTAATTTACCGCGTAACTAGTGCAAATTTCCCCCACGCGTAAATAGCCACTTTCACAAAAATTATTCATACATACACGTTGTTGTTCAAGTCCAAAGAATGTCATGAAAGGGTTTTTTTTCTGTGCCAAAATATGTTGTCTCATTAAAGAAACGTTGTCGATTACGGGATAATAGGCGTTTTGCCACTTTTTAGCCCGAGCTGTACATGTAGTATACAAATAAGCTGTTTTGTTTTATTGTACCAGGATTTATCCAGAGAAACCCTCGTTGAAGACGACAAAGGAAAGAAAATAAAAGCAATAGAATTATTTTCTTCTGCTATCAGCTATTTAAAAAAGCGCTTGGTGACTGACTGCAAAAAGATGATGACGGAAATAGAAGAATCTGATATAATGTGGGTTTTAACAGTGCCAGCTATTTGGGACGACAAATCGAAACAACTCATGAGAGAAGCTGCAGAACAGGTTTATTTTTTCCATCCATTTTTCCAATTTATAAAAATCCCCAATTTTTTTCACAAGGATTACAAATTGTAAAAATATAATTGTAATTAAACGTTAACTTTTTCAAAAAAGAAAAACAGTGAAAGGAAAGCCGTTTAGTTGGATAGAAATCATCCTCGCGAGCCAAGTGTTTACGACCCAGGCTAGCGAAGATGAATAGAAATAAAGTCAAACGACTTCTTTATAAAACTTTTAATCCAAATTTCCTCTATCGAGTTTTAAACTAAGCCCATTAAACTGAATGATGATAATACCAAAAAATAAAATAAATAACTGCCCAAAGCATTTGTAGATGGCGACATTGTGAGAAAACACTTAACCCACGTTAGATGGATTTTAAATCTTTTAAGGTAAAAAAAAAAAGAAGAAGACGTACTTGTATTATAGTACATGTATTGTGTGTTAAAAATGTCCAAACAAGAGGCCCATTGGCCAAATCACTCACTTGAGCAACCATAGCCATAATAATCTCTGCATTATGGAGTCATAGGCAACATATCTGGACAGCGTAGTAGAATTAATCCTGTATAAAAAGATTTTTAAAAATTTTTGAACTATTATTATGATTTTAATACAGTATGAGGTTGAGCCCATGTAGTGAATATAAAAGTAAAATCTAAGTCAAAGTTTAAAAAATTCTTGCTTTACTGGTGGCTTCAAGGACCAGTACATAATGGACACAACAACAGATGTTACAAAATTTTGGAGTAGTCAAATTATAACGCAAATAAAAAAAAATAGTAATGTCATCTTTCCAAAACTTGCATACAAAAAGACATTTTAAAGTAAAACAAGAAGGGGTCACATCTAAAATATTTGAGATACTAGTATAGCATGAAATAACCTAATTTTAGTCCAAAATTGGATTTAATTTTCTTAAATGTGCAAAAATATATCGATAGAAATATCAAAATATTGTTCAAATAGGTTTTAAGAACATCATGAATATATTGTAACTCACAAACTATTTAGAAGTTTGGTAGTGCATTGTGAAAATTGTTTTTATTTTCTTCTTGAAACAGAAGGAAATTTTTTAAAGATGTTCGTTCGTCTGTTTTTGGGGTACTTATTTTTGGTCACCTCCAAACTGGAAATTATGCATTTTTAGGCTCGAATTTTTGGGCTTTAATACCGAGAAATCGGAAAAAGAACTGTCATTTGTTTTATATATTTTAAACATTATTGGCACTTGAAGATTACCAATTTGTTTTTATATTTTTTCTCAATCAAGCTTTGCTAATTAATAATCAACGAAAATTCTTTTTAAAAATCCGGAAATCATATGGATTTTTCGGATTTTACAATGTTGCGCATGCGCATTACATTCACGCTAAATCACAAGAGGCTCTTTAGTTTTTGTTTCCACAATAACACATTTGCATGGATAAACTCAGAAACGATATTATGAATACTTGTAAATTTTCATTGAAAATTTGTCACACACACAGATATATACATATAATATATATATATATATATATATATATATATATATATATATATATATATATATATATATATATATATATAACTATGATGGTGGATGGTGGAGCTCCAACAAAAGTGAATTTCTCTGTGCTTTATATATATATATATATATATATATATATATATATATATATATATATATATATATATATATATATATATATATATAATTTAAAAATAGTAAATATCCAGAATAAAATCACAAATTGATCCTATTAACCGCAAACGTTTTCGCCATTCCTGGCTCGTCAGTCAGTTATGTACAAATGACTAATATGTACCGTAGTAACGTCAATAAGCAAAAGTTCATTGTGACGTCATAATGACGTTAAAGTAGCGGAAAGTTAGAGTCACAGAGCAAAAAGGCGCTAAAAAAATAATCAACGCAAATATTACAAATGATTCAATTATATCACATGCATATAATAAATTTTTCACTGAGTGCGATTAAGTTTTGGTTTAAATAATTTAATAAAGTGGTCTTCCTTGGCTAAGCGCAGTATTTCATTTTCATTTGGAAGTTTATAAATGGGAATAGGGTAAATTTTCCCTGGCCGCATGCAGCAAAATGTTCACAGCATGGAGTATTACGAACACTCGGGTCTTTAATCTGTTGCTTGTGGACACGAACACGCGCGTTTAGTTTCCCCGTCTGTCCAATATAAAATTCTTTGCATGTTGGGCAAATAGCACAATAAATAACATTTTCCGATTTACAGTTCATCGACGAATTGGCGTGAATTTCCATCCCAGATTTTAGTAGAATTGTATTTCCTTCTTCTATGTAGGCACATGTACCACATCTCGGGTCGCCGCATTTTTTCACGGATGGAATATCCTCCTGCATTGTAAAGCGGGCCTTGGTCAATATGTGTTTAAGATTGGGTGCTTGTCGTTGGCTACTGATTATGTCCTCGGATTGTAATAATTTCTTCATATTTTCTGACTGTTCTAATATAGGGTAAAGTCGTTTTGCGTCTGTTAAAATATTTCTGTTCCTTGGATTGTGGGTCACAACAAAAGCAAGTTTCCCGTCGTTGTTGCGATTATTAGAAGACCGGCGAGGATTACGTAGAACATGTAATGGAATTTGTGAAGCTCTTTTTACTCCAGCGTTGATTAAATTTTTCGGGTATCTCTGTCGTTGCAGAAATATTTTTAATTCTTTCAGACGTTAAGATCGTAAGGTTTTGTCTGTGATAATTGTACAAATTCTCCGTGCTAAGTTAAACGGAATATTGCGTTTTGTGTGGGAAAGGTGGCATGATCTAAAATCCAGATATTGGTGTGTGTCCGTGGGCTTACAGTATAAATCCGTTGTTATACATGACCCATTTTTTATTATACGTAGATCTAAAAATGGAAGTTCCTTGTCACTCTTCTCCATCGTAAATTGTATTGATTCATTTAAAGTATTTAGTAAAGAATGAAATTTCTCTAAGTCGTCTTCCCCTTTAGACCAGAAAATAAAACAGTCGTCAAGATAGCGTTTCTAATTGGATCCTATATAGGTACTAAGTTCGGCATCAAACACTTCTGATGTTCTTTCAAAAAGTGTATTCTGTAAATACCCCATTACTAACGTAGCATATGTGGGCGCAACTGTAGTCCCCATAGCGGTACCTTTTGTTTGTAAAAAGAATTCCTCGTCAAAGTGAAAGTGGTTATTTTCCAGAACTAATTTTAGTCCTTCAAGTATGAATTCTTTTGAGAACCGAGTATTTAGAGTGTTCGGATGTCTGTCTATCCAGTTATTTATGGCCTCTAGTCCTAATGTATGTGGGATGTTAGTATAAAGACTAATAACATCGAAGCTGACGAGAATTGTTTTAGGATCAACACTTTCAGGAATATAGTTCAGAAAATCCATATCATCTCTGACATAACTAGGTAATAATTCACAAAGAGGATTCAGTATAATGTCCAGTAAGTTACTTAGTCTTTGAGTGCTTGATGCTGGTCCAAAGACAATAGGACGAATTTTCAAGTCGGTTGGTTGAGGTATTTTAATATATATATCAGCACAATTTTTTACCGCGTCTTGGATTTCCTTAGATTTGTGAATTTTGGGCAATCCATAGAAGTTACTGGATTTTACCTCAAAGTTTGTCAAGTAATCAATTTCATTTTTAGTCAGGTTTTCGGCATGTTTTTTAATAAGTTTCTCCACTTTCAGCATTGTGTGTCGATCCTGGTTTGTTGATAATTTACGATAAAAACTTGAATTAGTTAGTTCGTTCAACACCATTTCTCTATAATGGAGTTTATCCATAATAACTACTGCGCCTCCTTTGTCGGCTTCTGTTATAGTTATTGATGAATCCCGTTGTAAGTTGTTGATAGCATATTGTTGAGATACGGGTAAATTATTATTTATCCTTGTTTCTCCATTGTTTGAGATTGCAGATGATTTAAGACACGTGATGTATTCCTCCAGATGTTTGTCCCTGTTATGAGGGGGTCTAAAGCCTTTTTTATTTCGAACAAATAATTCATCCTCATCTGCTGAGTTTTGAAAGAATTCATTTAGGCGCAATTTACGGCAAAATTCGTCCGTATCAGCTATTAAGTCGACGTTGTCCTTTTTAGGAGTTGGAGTAAATTTCAAGCCATGTTTTAATAATCCTATTTCGGTCTCGTTTAAATCCCTTCCAGATAAATTTATAATCTTAGGACCCGTTGGCTCATTTATCAATAATTTTTGAGACCGGTTTCTTCCGTGTTCTCTGGGCTCGGCGTTGGCCTAAAAAATTCACACTGGAACTAGGATTACGTGTTTGGTTTTCTCTTCTGGTCCCTTCGTTATCCGTATGATGATGCTTTTGTCCACCAATTTGTCCACCATTTTGTCTTCGTTCATGCGTGCTGGGTCTAGCATTATTGAATCTTTGTTTGTTTGACAAATCATTAATTCTCCTTTGGACAGATCCTGGGTTGTGAGGTTGTCGGTGTTGGTAGTTTCCTCGTTGTGGTTGTTTACCATGTTTTACTGCATTTGCATATGACTCTTGTCGCTGAGATGTCCTTGATCTAACTCTAGAGTTGGATCTGTTAAATGTTTTTCTGGGGGCGATGTATGTCTGCTTTTTGGTGGAGTTGTTCTTAAAGGAACGGTTGTTTGGCTTTGAAATATTTGACGCCTTCGTTATTTCATTGCCATAGTTTTTTTCGTATTCATCAAACCATGCCTTTTTGGTCCCCAGGATTTGTTGTCTTCCCTTGAGACTTCTGATTTCCACAATTCTTGTAGTTTTTCCGCAATAAAACCACTGCATGTTTTGCTTATTTCATTGGCTATAGCTTCATCACAATTTTCAAATTTGTTCTTGAATTTCGGAACTCTTTTTTTTTTTTTTATTGGGTTTTTCATTTCACAACATATGTACATATGTATCATAATAATGATTGTAACATTTTTATAAACATATTACACAGTCTTTATACTATTTCTACTTAATAGTACAGTTTTGTATATTTCATATGAAGTGAAGCTGATTTTGAGAGAGAGAGAGAGAGAGAGAGAGAGAGAGAGAGAGAGAGAGAGGGAGAGAGAGAGAGAGAGAGAGAGAGAGATTATGCAGGTGGATTACAATACAAGTATAGACTATGCTTTACTGAAAACAAATGAAATGGTATGGGGGTTCACATCGATCAAAAAAACAAAAAACAGAAAAATTAAACTTATCTCTATAACTACAATTTTTCACAGATATTCTGCCAGTGGCTTTCGTATTCCTTATAATTACATCTTTCCAACAGCAAATATTTTTCAGTTAAGATTCTTTCTGTTATGACCTTTTTCAAGGCATGTATATTTGGTATCGGATTACTTTTATATTTACATGAAAAAATATATTGCTTCACAATAAGAGCTATCAGGTTAAAAAATTTATAACTTTCTTTATTTTTGTATTTTCCAAAAAGAACTGATTGAATATCAGATGTAATCGAGATTTCAAACTGTGTAAAAATCCACTCTTCAACATCACACCACAATTCTTTTACTATATTACATTCATAAAATAAATGACCAATACTTTCTTCATCTTTTTTACAAAAGGTGCAAACAGCAGATTCTGCTTTTTTTATATTAAAAAGATATTTATTTGTAGGGACAATCCTATGAAGTATTTGATATTGCAGCCAATGTAGTTTTGATTCCTGTGTACACTTAAAAGGGAGTTCAAAAATTCTACTCCAAGAAGTTTGTGAATAGTTATAACCCTTTTCTCTCCATTTTGATATCGATGTACATATTTCTCTTTTTTTGTCTAATAGTATGTTGTACATGGGTTTACAACCTTTACAAGTATTAATAAACAATAGAATATGATTAGGGACAATTGGTCCATATTGTAATGTGTTCTGTAGGTTTGGTAAGTGGTTATCTAGTGTATGTAGTCTGGTTGTAACTGCAGTTCTTAAACTTGCATACTCTATGAAATTTGTCTTTGGATTAATGTGTTTCAATTCATCAAAGTTTCTAAATGTTCCATCTATATTAAGCAGATCACTAACAAAAATAAATCCTTTATTAACATAACTTTTGATAAATATTGATTTATTGTCTATGGTGATTTTGGGATTGTGCCATATATTATCATTTATAATTTGGGGGCTTACTAAGTGGCGTTTGTTCAATTATTTTTAACCAGAGTAGGAGCACTTCTTTCCAAAAGGAATTTTCTAATTTTTTACATCTAATTTAACTGAAAATTTGATACCTAGAAGCTCAAAATTTAAATTGTTCCAACTAAGTTTCCATCGTGAATGATGAAATACATCCTTTGAAAATTTTTTGCTACCAATCCAAACCATTTTTGTTTTTGTAAAATTTATTTTTAAGCCTGATACTTGTGCGAAAAAGTCTAAAACCCTAAGAATGCCATCATATGATTGTGGTGTACCATCCATTATAATTGATGTGTCGTCTGCATATTGAGATATTTTGTATTCTTCCCCATCAATATTTATACCTTTGATGTCTTTTTCATTTCTTATTAATATTCCTAAAATCTCAGCGCAGAGAAGAAAGAGATATGGAGATATTGGGTCACCTTGTCTACAGCCCCTTTCTGGATAAAAGTATTCTGAAATTATACCATTTTGAATCACACATGCCTTAATTCCGTTATAGAATGTTTTTATCCAATTTTTGAAGGAGGGTCCAAAATTAAAAAAGTCTAGTGTTTTTGAGATAAAACTCCATGAGATGGTGTCAAAAGCCTTTTCGAAATCAATTAACATTAAAAGGCCGGGTATGTTGTAATGCTCTGTATAATACATAAGGTCATATATAAGTCTTATATTTTCCCCAATAAATCTTCCCTTTAAAAATCCAGTCTGATCATTATTTATCAATTTATCTAGAATAGTTTTCATGCGTTCAGCTAAGCTTCCTGAAGCTAGCTTGTAAATAACATTTAGTAAAGTAATGGGACGCCAATTTTTCAGAAATTGTTTAGGTTTTCCAGATTTGGGAATGCATGTAATAACACCTAGTTTATTTATTTCTGAAAAGTTTCCTATTTGAAAAGAGTGGTTTATTGCTCTTGTGATAAATATTCCTAAGTCTCTCCAGAAGAATTTAAAGAACTCACTTGTAAAACCATCAGGGCCAGGACTTTTTTCATTTTTCATTTTCTTAAGGAAATTCAGAATTTCTGTATCAGTTAAAGGACCTTCAAGGGTATTTGACTCTTCTCTATTAAGTTTAGGACACTTAATTTTATTTAACTTTTCATGGAAACTTTCTTCATTTATAATTTCTCTTTTCTAATACAAGTGTTCATAAAAAGATTTAGTTTCTTTTAATATTTTCATTTGATCGAAAATAACCGACCCATCATCTTTTTCAATATTTGGTATTTGTTTACTTATGTAGTTCCTAGTCTCTAGGTTAATGAAATATTTGGACGGCTTTTCTCCCTCGTCAATCCATTTAGACTTTGACCTGATACATTGACCTTTTAATTTATTTTTTCTTATGTTGAGAAGCTCATCTTGTTTGTTCGATAATAAATCTAAAGAGTTTTCCGTGAAGTTCTGCTCAAGACATGTAATCTCATTTTCTAATTCCTTTTCTCTTTCATTTGATTTTTTTTTCTTAAAAGCAGAGTATGAAATGGATTTACCCCTTATTTCAGTAGGAAGAATATCTATAAAAAGTTGATCATCAATTATAAATTGGATATCTTCATTTCTTATATTATCTAAATTATCTATATTGTATATAGGACAAACTTGTTTTCTTTAAGTGCTTTGTTGTCCATTAGGATTATTTAATAATATTTTACCCCTGCAGAAGACAGTTAAAAGAGATATATAGTGTATAGAAGAGAAAAAAGTGCTATGACATAGCAAAGGTGTTGATTCGGCGCATGAATTGGTTTTGTTTATCATTTGTAAACATTGGCATGCTATACAGCTGCCGATAAACCTGTATATGTTAAAGTTATGTTCAGGTAGAGTTAAAAAAAGTTTGAAAAATAATACATTTTATGGAAACGGACAGGAAGTATCAAATACATTCCCTCCTATTTTAATAAGAATATAATTAAGAGAGACAGGCTGCATTGTATAAAATAATATCCTATGCAAACGCTAGTGCAAATTTACAATCCTGCAACCTATCAATCTAGTAATAGTGTAAAAAAAAATAAAAAAGCACAGTCAATAATTAACTCGGAAAAGGAGAATGCATTTCCTACCACCTAAGGACTAGTGGCTGAATATGTAAGGTTTAATAAACAAATAGAAATGGATAAAAAAAGGTAGAAATCATACCTCGTTAGAGCAAATCAAACCGGATGTTGGTATGTATGCGGTAAAAATAGAATAGAACCGATACAAATACTTCCGGAATACAAAACCGAACAAGCCCAGAGACCAAAAAATTTCCGGACTGTAATTTTGTTTAAGAAAAAGAAGAAAAAAAAAAACATCAGAAGCATGGTTAGTAAATTCGGAAATACAAAAAATGAGTATCTCTATTATGAGTAAATTAATCAATTCACGGGTAGATAAAAAGTAGCTCATTAAATTCCGGAATGTTTTGAAAAATCAAAAACATGTTTCAGAAAATTAATACATGTAGATAAATACAAAAAAGTATATATATGAATAGATAAATACAATTTCAATCAGTTGAAGAATTAATTAATAAATCCAAAGCACGTAAAATATGATTACATCAGTGAACGGAATGTCGAAGAGAAAAACTCGCATGTAAGTACATGTATGTAGCAGTGCTTACGCACTTGCATTCAACGTCAACACATTTTGGCTAGGACGGATTTATGTTTTTCCCGGCGCTCAAACCCGCATCAACGATATGGGTGAAGCGACGCATACCGATTTTGTTTCCGAACCATCTGGAGACCACAATCAGCGCGTTCTGGATTCCGTTGTCGTTCATGGCGCTAAGCAGAGTTCTCCCCGCCCCATGCTCGCCGTCATCTTCAGAACCCTCATGTACCATACCATCACTGCCTGCGAACCGGTAGGCGTACACATTGTGACTTGCGCTGGATATTGTTGGCAGCCTGAGTATTTCGATAAGCGACTCTTTGACCTGTTTGTACGAATTCACTGCCGTGGCGTGCGACTCGAACCGGTTTTGGTTGTCTTCAATGTGTTTGCCCTTGTTTACCGTTATCTTCACCTGGTCACCTGAGATGACTTCCTCGGCTGTTGGTCTAGTTCCTGTTTTGTCCCGATAAACGTTTCCACTTTTGGTGAAAATCAGCTTGTCTCCTTTTATTTTTGTTTCTACATTTTTGGCTGAGTACTTTTTTTGGATATCGTACAGACGTTTCCTTTTTTCGCGTATTTCTTCAGGTTGTTGGACAGCCAATCGGATATGGGATTTCTTTTCTTTTAAGACCCTCACTCTACTCATTACTTTGTCTTTGTGAGTTTTATATCCAAACTGGATACAGATGGGTCTTGGATATTTTCTCTTGTGCGTAGGGTCTTTTTCTCCCAGTCTAAAAAGGTTGAGAATATGGAACGAATCAACTTCTTCCACGCCTAGATCCAGTTCCTGCATAAAAGCATCCCTTACGGCGCTTGCCAGATTTTCGTTTGGTTTTTCATCGAGCCCACTTATTATCACATTATTTTCCATTGAACGAGATTTTAATTCAAGAATTTGTTTCTCTTGTACATTAACCCTAAATTCTAGTTTAATGACATAGTCTTTGAGGCGGCTAATCTCTCTGGACATAATTTTTTGTGAATTATTTATTTCAGTTACAGAATAAACAGTATCATTAGCTTGTTCTTGAACTAGCTCTAGACGCTCTTGAATGCCATCTCGACCCTGGACTTCTTTTGCGAGTTCGTCATTTGACGACCTTGACTGTCTAGTCTCAACATGAAATTTGCAAGAGTGTTTTGAATATTGGATATGCCTGACATAATCTCATTAAGTTGGTATCCTTCTGGACCGCCGTTTTCTTTTCCATCAGTGGAATCCATACTGTCCCGTAGCGCTCTCTTTTTTGTGTTTATGTTATTGTTTTGTAGGTTAGACATTGGAATGTTAGTATGAGTTTAACTCACCGCGCCTTGGCCGGACAAAGGAACCTTCAGTTTGTTGAAAACTCCAGAGGTTTTGTTTATCACAAAATCACCATAGAATCACCACATAGTCATTAAATAAATCTCTCAACATGATTTTCACTTCTTTTGGTTCGATTAATGCATTAAAATTTGGTTTTTTCGGCAGAAGTAGGCACCCCTCTAAAGAAATCCCAACCGCCTTACATGACGAGCATGCGCAAAAAAAAAAAAAAATTCGGAACTCTTAATCGAAGCAGTGCGATCCCCGTTTCAAAACGCTGTAACTCTAGATTTGCTCTAATTTGAGTTTCCTCGGTAGTTTCTGAATCAATAGATTTGATCCTGAATTTTCTTGGAAATATTGTTTGTTCTCTGTTTTTCCAATTTTCGTACGTGTCTGCAAGGTTTTCATTCTTAATTGCGTTCCAATACGCTTGTTTCCGCTGATTAAGAAGTTTGTACCACACTGTATGCAGTTCTCTCTTCTTTTCGTACGTTTCCTTTTCAAGATTAATCTCGCTCCAATGTTTCACCATTTCTTGAATATTGGTCCTGTAGTTATCGCTGCAAGATAACACGTCATTTCTATCGCTGTCGGTTACTCTCTTGTAGAGAGTAACATTTGGACTTCTTCACGGAATATGCAGTTTAATTCCTCCATGTCCCTAATTGCTGTAGTAAAATTGTCATACTTACTACAAAGAGTAGAAATTTTCTCTGAAATTTCTTCCAAAATCCGCTCTATTCCGTTAAATTCCGCTACTATTTTAGACCGGGTTTGTGACATCCTGGATTCGTGTACCGATGAAAAATAATTTCCCAATACAACAAAAAATAAATCGGCACAGTTTTAAATAATTTAAAAATGATAAATATCCAGAATAAAATCACAAATTGATCCTATTAACCGCAAACGTTTTCGCCATTCCTGGCTCTTCAGTCAGTTATGTACAAATGACTAATATGTAACGTAGTAACGTCAATAAGCAAAAGTTCATTGTGACGTCATAATAACGTTAAAGTAGCGGAAAGTTAGAGTCACAGAGCAAAAAGGCGCTAAAAAAATGATAATTGCAAATATTACAAATGATTCAATTATATCACATGCATATAATAAATTTTTCACTGAGTGCGATTAAGTTTTGGTTTAAATAATTTAATAAAGTGGTCTTCCTTGGCTAAGCGCAGTATTTCATTTTCATTTGGAAGTTTATAAAATGGGAATAGGGTAAATTTTCCCTGGCCGCATGCAGCAAAATGTTCACAGCATGGAGTATTACGAACACTCGGGTCTTTAATCTGTTGCTTGTGGACACGAACACGCGCGTTAATTTCCCCGTCTGTCCAATATTAAATTTTTTGCATGTTGGGCAAATAGCACAATAAATAACATTTTCCGATTTACAGTTCATCGACGAATTGGCGCGAATTTCCATCCCAGGTTTTAGTAGAATTGCATTTCCTTCTTCTATGTAGGCACATGTGCCACATCTCGGGTCGCCGCATTTTTTTTACACGGATGGAATATCCTCCTGCATTGTAAAGCGGGCCTTGGTCAATATCTGTTTAAGATTGGGTGCTTGTCGTCGGCTACTGATTATGTCCTCGGATTGTAATAATTTCTTCATATTTTCTGACTGTTCTAATATAGGGTAAAGTCGTTTTGCGTCTGTTAAAATATTTCTGTTCCTTGGATTGTGGGTCACAACAAAAGCAAGTTTCCTGTCGTTGTTGCAATTATTAGAAGACCGGCGAGGATTACGTAGAACATGTAATAGAATTTGTGTAGCTCTTATATATATATATATATATATATATATATATATATATATATATATATATATATATATATATATTGATTCTACTTGTACAATGTTATCATATTCTACAATACCAAATAAACTATATTGAAAAAAAATTGTTAAGGGAAAATTACATATTTACAGAATTTAGTAAGATTCTTTTACAGAATTTAGTAAGATTCTTTATTTTGTGGCGGAAAGGTTTTAAAAAGAAAAATTCTTTTCTTTTATTTTTCATAACTCAGTCGTTCTTGCGTGTCGTAACTTTAGCTTCTTTTTTTCAGTGCAGACCAGATTTCCAGATAATTTGTGCATTGGGATATCTTCATGTTTAGGAAAACCTATTTAACAAGTTTTTAATATTTCTATCAACAAATATTAGCATATTTAACTTATTTTTCATAACAGTCAAGAGAAAATCAACTCCAATTTTTGCCTAAAACTAGCTAATTTTGTGCCATATTTGAAATTTTACATTATAGACCCAAAGGCATATTTGGGTTTTATTTCTGAATTTTAAAGATTTTTCTAAAAAGTGAATTTTAACTTAGAAAACATTTGAGACTTTAAAATAATTTTCTTGCATGTTGAATCGATAATGGCTAAAAATAGTCTTTTAACGGAGCAAAAAGGTCAAAATATCATTTAGATTAGTTAATTGTCAATTTTTTCTTTATGATAATTTTATGTTTTTAAATAGTATAAATTAGTATTTGATGCTATGATTTATTCAGATAAAAAATATAAAGGGAAAGGCAATTTGCACTTTCAGAGCAGAAAGGTCATTTTAAATACACCAAAGCATCGAAAGAAGCAGAGACCCCAAAACTTTGTTTTGAAATTTGGTTAAGCTTAGGGTAAAAATTTTAATAAAAAACTTTGTCGATGTAAAAGATACGCTTATATTTTAAAGGTAAATCAGGCGGAGGAAAACATGAATACTATATTCCAACTCGTCTCAGTAGCACACTTAGGCCCAGTGGAGTGGGAGGGGGCGTATGTTGATTAACTAGGATTGTTTGTCTGCTCACTACACCTTTATAAGCAGTCTTTTGAAACCTGCATCGACCGAATTAAGACAGATATGCTTTCACTATACACTATTCTGATTTTATGAACCCAATTTTAGAAATATGAAATACAAAGACTGTGAATTAGATTGAAATAACAAGTGAACAAATTGTAAAGTTCTAAATGTATATAAATATATGTGCTACATGCAATAAAGAAGTTTTCTGTCAAAGTTTTTTCCTTTTGCACGTCGATAAAAACAATGATTGTTGAATTCATCGTTAAATTTACCTCGAAAACACGCGATCTGTCTTGCATATGCGTACTGTCCATAGAGGCAACTCGTGTTTTCCGTCTCATGAACACATCATGCTATTTTTCAAGTTTTACATAGAAAAATTAAGTCAACCAAGGCTTAATTATAAATGCAGTCGTTCTCAATTAAAATATTTTGGAATTATTTCAGTTTAGATCCTCGATTTAAAAAAACAATTTCACACAGGGCGAAAAACAATCTTTAAGCAAGTCCTTAAAGGTGGCGTAAAGGTGGCTTAAAGGATATACAATCTTTAAGCCACCTTTAAGTCACCCTTAAGCTGAGCTTATAGGTCCTTAATGTCCAAACTTCTTTAAGTCACCTTTAAGCCATCTTTAAGCCACCTTTAAGCATCTTTAAGTGGCATTTACGCTCCCTTTAAGTTGTCTTTAAACCATCTTTAAGTTCTTTTTAAAGTAAATCCACCCTCCTGTGACGTCATACATTTTACATAAACCATGAATTCATTAAAATTCTTGCAAGTAGATTTGTAATTTCTATGTTATCATAGGTGCACATCAAAAACTCAAATCATTGTTTACTTGGAGATATTTAATAAGCGTTTTTCATCCTTATATTCGACATAATTCAAAAATGACAAAGGGAAATAACTCTTTTCTACTTTTCTCTAAGTGATATATCTAAATGCTATATTTTTTTCTAAAGTAAACAATTTTTTCTTTTTCTTTTTTATTAATTTTAGTTTTCTGACATAGTAAGCAATAAAAATTAAATAGACAAACAAGTATCCATCCACTAATGTTTAATTTTTAAACAAAAAAAGTGTGATTTTCAGATGATAATTTCAGCCTTTGGTTTTTATTCCATTACATCTTAAATAGTATGGATACATATATATTTTATTTATTTTTTGATGAAATTCAAGTCCAATAAGTTAAAAAAAAGTTAAGTTTTTAACTTTGAACCCATGATTTTATAGGTACGGGAGTTACCTTAAGTCAAGTTTGATCAAGCTGAACAATAAAAATACAATGCAAAAGCTCTTTTATAGGGATGGGAGGGGGTCATCCGAGTAATAATAATATTTCCAAGGAAAGGGGGGGTGTTCCAGGCGGTTTTTATTGTCGCTCCATTAAACACAGATGGCTATCATCAGCACCGCTCCGATGGACACAGATTGCCTTTATAAAATTCTTTATAATTTTTGGGGGGTTTCAAAATTATTGTAGGGATGAGCGCAGTCTCTGTATCTTAATATGTGCATAAAACAAATTAAAGTATGTTTGTTTCCTATTATAAATTAATCGGTGAAATATCTCTCTCTCTCTCTCTCTCTCTCTCTCTCTCTCTCTCTCTCTCTCTCTCTCTCTCTCTCTCTCAGTTCATCCGGTTAATAAACAAAATAAAGATAATGAACCACAAATGCATGATTTAATTTGATAATCGGTTTAAGGTTTGTATTTTTTTTTTCAATTATCATTATTTCTAACTCTAGATCTGCTAGATACATGTTAAAGATGAAAAGGCTCTCAACTGCCTTTGTTATATTGGGCAGGATATTACTGCTTTGTTTGTCTAGACACATCTTCGCTAGCCAAGGGTTTTCGGTCCACTTTGCTCCCCATAAACCCTTGGCGGATTTCATTACGAAAACTCGGTGACAAGCTCCGTTTTATGATTGGCTGCAGCTGCGAGTAGCTGATCCAATCGCAGTGCTTGTAAATATAAACTTTAAAAGAAAACACATGTGTGATCTTTGGTAAAACATTCGGTGCTTTTAACAAGTTGAGGCACAAGTTCTCGCGTACAGTGCCTCCCCAACGATGGTCTAACCAGATCGCTTTAAAAACCTATATATTTTACTGGGATTAGGCCTATACATAGTTCTGCAAACTTGTCAAGGCTCGCGTGAATGCATGGGAAGTAAACCATGGCGAATGTAGAAGTTGCCTATCCTGTTAGTATATTCGTTCCTGCTTATGGTTATTGCTTTTAAAGGTTCAATGAGCTCTGTTTTATTTTATTTTTTTTGGTTCGCATTATTCACGACAAAGATACCGGGTTTTATGGCATGAAAGCTTTCATATAAATCGGCGACTTTTTCACTCCCGGTACAGATCCTTACAAAACACTACGAATAAAACATTCCGTGCTTTCCCATGGTTATAACTTAATTCGTATTTAATAGCATCGTTAATTACATGTATGTTCCGATATTCGGTAGTCAACATGTTTTCAAGTTGTATTAATGCCATAGTGTATAAAAAACCCGTTGTTTAATTCGATTAAAATGTAAATATGCAAGGGGCACAACTCAAGTTGCTCGCTAGATAGCGCCACCACATCACCGAGTTTTCGTAATGAAATCCGCCAAGGGTTTATGGGGAGCAAAGTGGACCAAAAACCCTTGGCTAGCGAAGATGGTCTAGACATAGTTTTGTTCGTTTGTGTATATCTAATTAGAGTCTATTGTTTGTCCAACTTAAGAAAACCCCTGGAATTAACACGAATATACAAGATATACACAACAGTTGTGTCGTGTGTCCAGGTGCATGTTTGTGTATATCTAATTAAAGTCTATTGTTTGTCCAACTTAAGAAAACCCCTGGAACTAACACAGAATATACAAGATATACACAACAGGTGTGTCGTGTGCCCAGGTGCACGTCAGGGTTTCTTAAGGCGTTGAATCTTAGTATGTACGAGTATACGATAAGTCTAGTGAATAAAAGTTAATTTACATTTGTAATTCATTTTCAAAGTATTATTTCCTAGCTCTGGGTTTCAAAAATGTTACGTCTACAAATTAACGATACATGTATGTAAGAGTAAAATCTTGAGGCTAATTAATTAATGTACCGGTGATCATAAATAGGGGTTGATTATTTAAATATATGTATAAGGGTAAATATGTCACATACCCGGCCTGGCACATCATACAATTGTATGTACAAGTATATGTAAACATCATTTGCAATTGCCAGATGCAGTAAATACGTCACCGGTAATTGGTAATATTGTTTGTTATAGAATTGATAGTTTCAAAATCATGTACATACAATTACATGTAAATATTTAAACATATTGGAACGGCGCCGCGATCATGAAAACCGGGCAATTGCGGGAAATTGCACAAATACCCTAATAGTATCAATGCATTTAATAAAAGAAATGATTTCATTTTCGTTCTTACTTTTTTATAGCTATAAATTACACCCCTGCGAATTTGTTCGGAATGTTTTCTTTATCGTTGCTAAGTATGTAATAAATCCAGAGGTGCTCGAATGAAAGTTCACGAGACTTCACCGAGATTTGTTCAGTTCCTGTGAAATTTCGAGCGGAAGTATAAGTGTTCGGATAATATTCTCAAAATACGTAAGTACTTGTCGATTTTCATATCATATTCTACTTTGATTTATGTTAAAACATCAACATCTTTTAAGATGTATGTCTTATTTCACCATCTAGAGGTTTTTTGAATTAAACGATGATATTCAGAACAGAGTTATCGTTCGTGTTCAACCACGTGTAGAGTGGTTGATAATATAAACATTAGGTTGCTTAATAAAATCATAGCCTTGTTTGATGCTTGTGGTGTGCAATACCAATTTTTAAAAAAATTAATGGGTGAATGTTATGCATAAAAACTTAGTGTATCGAGCCATTTTCAAGGAACATTCTGCATAAAATAGTACAGTCTGTTTCACTATTGATGTTATTTCTTGGTCAGGCGCGGATCGAAAATTAATTCTTAGAGGGGATCTCTACTACGCATGTTAATTGTCGCAACAGCAGAAAAAAACTATTTTTTGTATTGTCTTGTTTATTTCTAGAACACATTTTATCCACCAATTAATGAAAATAAAGTTTAAAATCAATAAACCTCTAGAATTTATATTTGACTACAAGTACCCAGATTCTCTAAAATAGACTATAAACACGAGGCACGATTTTTACTGCGAAACAGAAAGGGTCAAATAAAACCACGTGGTCTAAAATTTAAATGACAATAACATTCGCAGGGGTGAATGAGATGAACGTATATCTACTCGGTTTAAATTTATTAACTAAGAAAGCCTACTAGTGAACCAAACGGTTTCCATTTAGGTATAATATATTTTTGTTCTCTGAAGACCAAGTTCCGTATTTCATTCTAAATACATGCATGCATGTAATTTATAAATTAGATATAATTGATTATTACAAACAGAATGGTTTGTCAAAATCTTTTCAAGTAAACACATTCAATACATTGATTCAATATCCACTGATATATAGGATATAAAAACGCTTATAAATATGTAAGTTGCCGTGGCGCAGAGGATGTGTGGTGATGTTAGTAAACTAATGGTCCCGGTTTAATTCTCGCCGTAGGCGGTTTTTTTTTTGGTTTTTTTTTTTCATTTTTTTTTTCTAGAACAAAAACCGTTTTAATACCTTTTCTTTCATAAAGTTAATACATTTTGTTGGAAATTAAGCACAATATTGAATAAAAAAATTTTTAATGGCTTAAAGGTGGCTTAAAGGTAGCTTAAAGGTGGCTTAAAGGTGACTTAAAGAAGTTTGGACATTAAGGACCTATAAGTTGTCCTTAAAGGTGGCTTAAAGGTGGCTTAAAGATAGTCTTTAAGCTGCCTTTAAGCAATCTTTACGCTTTCTTTAAGCCACCTTTAAGCAACACATATAGCTTAAAGGTGGCTTAAAGATCGTCTTTAAGCTACCTTTAAACACCTTTAAGCTATCTTTAAGGAGGACTTAAAGATGGTCATTCATCCTGTGTCAGGATCTGAAATGTTTCTATTGTTCTCGGAATATCCACTGAATTTAATTTAAGCGCACTCACTAAATCTAGACTACTATCCATACATTACTTATATGTTATACATTTACTTTCATGACAATTCTTATTTTAAAAAATCAAAGGATTTCCTTTTTATTAATAGCATGCATGCAGTTTATTTTTAATTTTCTAATTATTCCAAACAAAGAATCCACATTTATCAATATTTTAACCACAAAGGCAAAGCAGCAAGGGAAAGGGAAGTTTCTATAATTTATATGTGAATTGATTTTTAGCTCATCGAGACGAAGTCAGAGGGAGCTTATGCTATACCCCCGGTGCGGTGGTGGCGTCGGCGTCCGGACCTGGTTAAAGTTTTTGTTGCAGGTCCTGTATCTAAGTTATATGTATTACTTGTCCTAACCTCACCAAACTTGCATGGATGAAGCGTCTGGACCTACTTATGGACTTGGAAGCTGAATCTAGGCCATGCATTTCAAATACTGAAGGAGGTTAAGGTTTTTGGAGGAGGTTAAAGTTTTTGGTGCATCAAAATTGCAGGGATGGTGCGTATTATGATACCAATGTACCTGAGAGGCTTGAATGCTGAATCTAAGCCATAGGTTTCGGATGCTGGAGAAGGTTAAGTTTTTTAGAGCTGGTTAAAGTTTTTGGAGCAAGTACCTTTTGATTACTATATCCTAATTGATACTGGTCCTAAAATTCACCAAACTTACATGAATGACTATATTTACTACCAAAAATTGATATGAAATGGATTTTGTCGAAGATTTAAATTACAAATATGAAGGAAAACACGTAACTGTGTAGCATAGGCGTCGGAACCGGGATGGGGGAGCTAAGGTCCCTCTTTTATTGCAAAGTTATACATAACCATAACCGAAGACTTTTTTTTTTGCTTTTCTAAATTTTTGATAAGTTTAGCCCCCCAACCCCCCCTCAATTTGCTTCAAAAGCCTATGCGTAGTTTATAAGACTGCAAATTACGTTAGCTATCAATGAGTTCATTCTGATGCTGCGATGAAAACAGAACGCTTTGGTTGTGTTTATATACAAGAACTTACCTAAATAATGTTTCTTAAGACTATTCCACCACCAGTAAGCATCCTTATTCAATATTTTCAATTTCGAATTGTTAGGCTAGTGTTTGTTTTATAAAACATCAACAACTGTTCCTCGTTCGAGTCAATTCAAACTATAGTCTGTCCCAAGTTATTGCTTTCATCACTTTTTGATGATTTTTAATAAAAATACACATACTTGTGAAAGAAATACAGTTGAAATCAATAAAAGGGAATATATTCAAGATATCTTCATTGAACAATAATCATTTTTCACTCATAAAAGTTCACAGGAACGAAAACAAATTTCTTACGGAGATTTATAATGTGAAATGTTTACCTCTTTTCTCCATTCGGAAGTACTCATGATACCCCGCGCAATTTTTCAACGTTATCATTTGGGCTTATTAATGGCTGATGCAATGCAAAATCCCGATATACTTTCTATTTTTGGTTGTGAATTGAAACCTGAAGCGGTAGAGGGGGCGTTTCAAAACAGATAATCTGGACATTTTTTATATTAGTGGATGGACGTAGTTTGAGCACAGTTATTTATGATTATCAAAATATTAAGCAAAAAGTGGTGGAAGCAAAAAACTCGGGACATAGTATAACGAACATTCGCAACTTTGTGTACACAAACTTATTATTATAATTATTATTCAAGTCTTCTGATCAGTATTTCCATTTATTCAGGTGATTAGGCTCTAAGAAAAACTATTTAGAGCTTAAAAATTATTTCAATGTTTATTTCGGTGAAACTTTACATTAAAACAGTTAGATTTATCTCCGAAATGACGGACTAAATTGTAATGCGCATTGGCACAATAACTGAATATCACAACGTTGCATCATCGTTTTTAATTTTTAAAACGAATCAAATCGGAGTCACATAAGGGACTGCCTCAAAAGCTTCATAATTCAAATCAAATTGTATGAAATAAATAGAACATCCATAATTGTGTGATTTTATATTTGCTTTATCTAACTCGTTGAAATGGTTATATTCGCTCGGCAAGCCTTGCGAATATATATATATATATATATATATATATATATATATATATATATATATATATATATCATTTCAACTCGTTGGTTAAAGCAAATATAAAATCACACTATATAGATATCCTCTATATATAATACATAACTATACCACATTATATTGTATCATATGATATGATACATTGTACAATGTTGTTTCAAATTATTTTGTATCATAAAATACAATATCATAATATATAATACAATATAATATCATATGTAACAAAACTTTGATGTATTATGTGATATGATATTGTTTCATATAATACTATATTGTATCATATTTCATATATTATGATAATGTATTATGTGATCAAAAATAAAAATGTATAACACAATACACCGTCATATCTTATGTTACAATTTCTTATTGCATCATTATTTATTACAGTATTTTGTTGTATTATAACAGTATCAATGTATATCCAAGATCATTAACTGTGATTTTCAAATAATATGATAAATGTGGTCTCATAAAGGTGATGCCTCGTCTCGATGAGCTTAGTAATCTGTGATAACCTATGTTTATTAAATATTTTACATTTATCACGGTTCTTATATTGAAATGAATAAAAGAATATCAAGATTTCAAAAAAAGGATGAACTGAAAACACGGGAGTAAAAATACGTTGAAAATATATAGAATTCAATACCCACATGTTCATCGTTATATTAAAATGTGAATTTTGTTGGGAAAATTTGCTTATATGAAATATTATCACAGACCCCCTCCCTTCGCCACAAGATCACAGCCCTCTACGCCACATTAGGTTTTCGATCAAATAATCCTTAATTCATACATGTGAGACTTTTTTCTTTTACTAAATAAATATAGATTTTCTATTCACATGGAATGATTTTGGACGAAAAAAACCTGGAAGTTGTGCAGTAGGATTCGAAATTTTTAATAAAATACACTGAAAATAATACGTTGCGCCTACCCCACCTGCATATTGTCAACGTGTTTGGGCTTTTCCAAAGATATCCCATGTCACTAATACTGGAGGTAGTTTATCAATAATCACTGTCTTCCGTGGGATACTTTTGGTAATAAAAATCGATTTTAATTAAACATAATAAGTCTTTGAATACTCGATGACTTACTTTTACCCCTTCAAAATCACGGACCCGTGTTACACCGATCATGGCCCCTTTATGTGTGATTCTACACGGTGTTAATTAGCTTGGCCGGAATATTAGTTAGGACTTATGTATATAGTCTCGAATCTAGAAAACAGATAATATTCTTAAGCTTTGAAGTTTTATTTTGCTGAATATAACTTCAAGATCTTCACCACTAATTTAGAAAATATAATCCCCCGACTTTGCTCCTCCATATTTTTCGGACAAGATTGTTACATGTGATATAATAATAGATTTTGGAACTAGATGTATTATAATATTATTATGTATCAATATAATAGCTTATTAATTGTTAAAGATTGTTTTGCCGAAGTGGATGACTAAACAACTTTACAACCCCCTCTCTCTCTCTCTCTCTCTCTCTCTCTCTCTCTCTCTCTCTCTCTCTCTCTCTCTCTCTCTCTCTCTCTCTCTCTCTCTCTCTTCTCCTAAACCGAACACGAATGGAGCAGCTTCAAAAAGGGGAAATTCCTCACTAAATATCCACTCTCCCACTCAATCCCCCTCTTCTCAAAGAGGAAGACTCACTGAATATAAATGTAGTCGGTCTCACTGTTAGGTTTCACCACCTGTTTAATTTCATATGCCTCTCATAATTAAAACTGCCATTCTTTTAGGAACATGCTTCACACCATTACATTAACTTGTAAAATTTACTTATAAATTCAAGGACGAATTTCTTGAACGTTTAGGAGATATCAACGGTTAACAGGTCTATGGTTGTCAATCAAAATGTCAAGTCTCAGTTAATCAGGGGTTTGAGCACTGGCACGATATACCAGAGGCTTTAGACATACTCTAAAGCCTGGCCTGGGCTAAAAAATTGGCCTGGCCTCTAACTTGGCTTCTTCAAAAAAATTTGGCCTCAAATTTTAAATTTCTTTTTTTCTCTTTTTCTTAGATTTAGATTGAATTTTATTGATTTCTTTTAGAAACTGAATATTCCTAAGGAATAATCATATGAAAAAAATATATATGGCAAGATGACCGATTTTCAAGTTGAATTATTTTAATAAAATAATTGGGCTCTAGTTCCGATTAATTTGACTTTGCCATCTGTTAGACAGCCAAAGTATTTTCTAAAATATTTTTCAGTGTTAGCTAGGGTAAGAGAAATTCATTTTTTGAATCCTAAATATTTGATTTTGTAGGCCTGTATCTGTAGAGATAGGTTGGTGATTGCTCTTGAGCCCGAGGCAGCTGCGTTGTTCTGCATGCACCTACCTGTACAGAAAGACAGCGTTAATTCTACATTTGGGGTCTTTAAATCTGGACAAAAGTACATGGTTGTTGATGCTGGAGGTATTTCTAAATAATACTCAAACGTAAAATGGCATTAAATTTCCCATTACTTTTTACTTTCTTAATTATGTTTTATTTAATTTTCAACCCTAGGTGGAACAGTAGACATCACTGTCCATGAAGTTAGAGACAATGGATCTGTAAAGGAACTACATAAAGCCAATGGAGGTGATTGGGGAGGGACAAAAGTAGATGCATCATTTAAAGGTCTCTTGGTCGATATTGTCGGCAAGGACGTGATGGAGACCTTCATCTCTAAGAATAAGTATGATTTTCTTCATCTTATGAGGGACTTCGAAGTAAAGAAGAGTACAATCAACCCTGAACTAAATGACAAAGTTACCTTCACAATACCAGTCAGCTTGTCGGACACTTTTTCCGAAAAGAATCCGGGAAGCATAATTTCGGACGCAGTATTAAATTCCAAATACAAAAATCAATTGACTTGGATAAAGGATAAACTTCGAATGAAGGCAAAACTCGCTAGATCGCTATTTGGTGAAAGTTGCAAACATATAGTGGATCACTTGAAGGAGCTTTTCATGCATCCTTCTGTTAAAGATGTGTCATCCATCCTACTAGTAGGAGGCTTTGCAGAGTCACCAATGTTTCAAACGGTTATAAGAGAGACATTCATAAACAAAAATGTTATTATACCAAAGGAAGCTGGTTTGGCCGTGTTGAAGGGAGCGGTAATATGTGGACATGAACCCGAAAAAATTTCAAGTCGAGTTTGCAGATATACATACGGTGTTGAAGTTGTTATAACATTCGATAGCACAATTCATCCTAAATCCAAATATATCCTTAGAAATAGTCTTGAATACTGTGACAACATCTTCAGTATTCACGTCCGTGTTGGACAAATAGTTGAGGTTGGGGAACCACAAGTGAAACAAACATACAAAGTGACAGAACCAGATCAAACGAGTATCAAATTTAAAATTTACACTTCAAATAACAAAGAGCCAACTTATACGACAGATATAGGTTGTACATATCTGGGCACGCTTACGATTGACATGCCAGACACGTCCAAGGGACTAGATCGTGGAGCCACTCTCCACATGACCTTCAGTGGAACTGAAATTGCTGTCACAGCGGTTGATCGAGATAACCCAGAGAGAGCTGTGACGACCACAGTTGACTTCCTTGGATGATTAAAGGAGCCAATCTTCAAGCCACGTTCAGTAAAAGTGAAATTATTATGAAGGTGGAATACAGAAATATTTTACTTGTTCTCATTATGATACATGTTTTATAGATATTCACAACGATAAATGGTATGAATATGTCGGTTGAATTTTAAAAGATAATCTATTATGTATTTTTAATGCGGTAAATTAATGAGAGATAGCATTATATTACAAAGTAGCAATTCTCTCTGTTGATAAAATTGCTACTCTAGGTTATTAAGTTGGTAATCTTAGTTTTTACTTGGTTATCCAAAGGCATCAACACCACCCACCTCCTCGTTTTTGAAAACAAGATTTAAGAAACTTACAAGATTTAACCATTTCCATTGCTAATGTCACTTGTACATAAAATTGTTAAGCTCGATTCTTCTAACATAGACCCTTTTTTAATTTGAAATAATTAAAATCATAATACCCCCCCCCCCCCCCCCCAATTGATTCGGTAAAATCCATTTTACTGTAGTAAAACAGATGTTATCAATTGGGAACTTTTCGTATTTATCAAATGCATTGTATTCTTTTTAATTCTTTAATATTGTTATGAATATACATGTAACTCTATAATTTCATGTACAACGTATATAGATGTAACAAGCATATTTATATAATAAAAGTTCACCCCAATATTGTTATTTTTATATTATCGGTGTATACTAATGTCTTTAATAAAAAAAGGTTTGTGTTGTTGATGCCATATGTGAGTTTTTTAAGAAGCAGCTTTATAAAACAAACTACACTTTCACCAGCAACCATAATCAATAATATTATTTACGGACATAGCTATCCAATACCTTTGTTAACTTTATTTAATATAACAATCATAAAAGTGTAAACCATTGAAGTAATTTATAATCAAAGCAATATCGGCTGCATTTTTCATATGCAAAATGTTAACTGCAAAATAAAAAGTTTTCTCTGCAATGACAAAAATGATAATGGTCCATAAAAGCTAATCAGAGGCTTATAGTAAGCAAATTTAAATATTCATCGTTCTGTTCTTTACAAGTATTTTAATGTAATATTCAACATATTACAGCAATATTTCTCCTAATGAAATGTGAAGATTTATTTCAATCTTTTTTATCTTAAAGATTTACTAGCATTGAACAGCAAAATAAAAATCAGAGAAATGCAGCTAATATTGGTTTAGAATTTCTAAAATGAATATGCTTATAATACTAATAAAAATTATTCTCTTGGTATGTTCAATATCATTTTAAAATAATTAACGCACTTCATCTCTATATTTGTCTTGTTGAAATTCACCTCATTCAGAACCGAATTAGTTTATGTAGCATAAGAAGTAATACTATTAAACTATAAAAAAAAATTGCTATAAATATATTTTGGATACAAATTCATTTAACTGAAGACAAGTGATATATCCATGTGCTTTATGTTAACAAACCTGAAGAGTAATTTAGTATCAGTTTTGGGTAACTTAATTTTAAAAAGTGTTTCCTAAAACAAGTGAAGCTTCTCCCGTTGATTTTTGAGAGAACGTTAGCATTCCTCATTATATTGTTTCTGGTTTGTAAATAATAAATGTTGGATGCATATACATGTATTTTGCAATACACCACAGAATAAAGTTATATGATATAAAAATGAGACAGCCATCTACACTACATCCAGGTATACATAGCATTGGTTTTTTTCTCAAAGTAAAGAGCCAAGGATAAAAGTGAAGGGACAATTATCTTGTTCTTTTATTCTATGACAAACACAAGAAAGGGGGATTAAAAAAAGACAGCCCCCCCCCCCGCCAACTCGCCCTGATGCTTCATGCCTGATCGCTATGCTATATATGGAAATCATGGTGTTGAAGTTTAAAATGATGAATACAATACACTGGTTGATAATACTACATTTAATATGTATTAACTCTATTTCAATGAAGTCTAGACAAAACGTTTGAAAACAAATTATTTAAAATTACTTATCACTTTTTCCTACTTCTGAATAAATCGAAACATTAATTTTACTATGTTTCCCATATGCTTACTTGCTTTATACTATTTCATTTAATTTTCTCGTTTTATTTTCATATCACCAATGAGATAGTATAACTCTTTATTTTTCGGTGGTGTCATAAAAACACGTTGCCGTTAATAGATGCATGCGTAAGCATTAATGCGATTGGTTATATTCCTGCACCAAATTGTGAAGAAGACAATCATAATAGTGCATGAATTATTCATACAGACAAGAAAGATTGGCGAGTTTCCAATGATGCAATCCTGATGGCGATTCGATATATACACTGAAGCTCCGAGTCTGTAGCCTCGTTGTTAATTTTTGCATACTATCATATGGCTGAAGGTGGCTGTGTGGTTAACAAACTGGCCACCAGATCTGACGCGATTTCTTTAACAATAAACTATTATTTAGTAGAGATTAGTATTAAAAATTTAAAGAATGTTTCCTATATCTTTCTATAAATATTAAGCTCTTCTTCTAAAAAAGAAGATTAATTTAGTTCAAAAATGGCTACGACCATACAGCCTCTTAAAGCTCTGTGGTATATACATGTATCAGTTTGCAGCATTCCTTTAGTCGAGGCTTTTAAAACAGTAAAAACACAGTATTTCAAACGCAAAGTTCAACTCTTGAGGATAAATGATGGCTATGATTTAGGGTAAAGAACACTAGACCCCAACACCCCCTCCCCACCCCTCCCCCCCAACACTGTTACAAAATATATTATACTTTTAAACATCATTATAAGTCTCCATATGCATTTTCCAAAACTTGTCTTTTGCAATAAATTTTCAATGGTAAAATTTTACTAACTTAATAGAGTACATGTTTAGAACTTGTGTTCAAACGATTGTTTCTCATCAAATAAACACAAATTGTGTTGAAAAACACTTTAAATATCAGTTCAGGGAGAGTTAAATTATACTATTCATTACCTCCGAGGATGTAAAAAAGCACACAAATGCATAGCATATGCCATCTATTTTCTGTAGATAATTAGAAAAAGTAAATCTTGATTATCTTTTTATTTTCATACATGTACATTGCAATATAAACAGACTTTCAATTTCTATGTTAATTAAAGATATTCAATTAAGCTAAGCGTTGTATAAGATAAAAAAAAGATTCATAATAATGTAATACAGTTGTAATCATGTACATGTATGACTCAATGATTTTCTTATTAATTAAAGATTCCTAATTTCAAAACAAATGAAATAGACAAGTAGGGGCACTAATATACAGTTTTCTTTACATTAAATTACAAAATTCAACACAATAAGATAACAATTAAAAAGGTTACTATACCATTTTCCTACTGGTATTTTTTTTTAAACAAGAGGACCTAGTTTGAGATATTAGCAATATACATATATATATGGATATAAATTCTCTCACTTTAAATATACATTAAAATAAAACCAAAAAAAAAATAGACTAGTTTATGGCACTAATATGTTTTATGGTGCGACCGTTGGGGCGAGCACAGCATGTGATCAAACAATCAATTAAAATAAATGAATAAAAATAAAATTAACAACGTAAAATTTGAATGCGAAAAAAAACATAGTACAGATTTTTCAGTAAATGTTCATTATTCATAGTTTATAAGATTTGTTATAATTTATAAGTAGAACAGTAGTTTAATCTCAGATACAATGTTGTTGAATAATAAAGATTTTAATATATAAATATTCATTGCACTGTATCTCCTCTTATAAAGTGATTGTAACGACAGTTCATCCCCCCCCTTTTTTGCAGTAGACGTTTTTTCCTAAACCTACATATAAAACTGGACTCCTCATAGAGCCCCCCCCCCCCCTGTTAAAAAAATAATATTTCATTTTTTTTTTCAATTTACACATAGAAAATCGACTTATAGTGTATTTGCCCCCTCCACTTTTTAAAAAAAATTGTTTAATTTTTTTTTTAATTTACGCTTAAAAATATTTGCTTATCATATTATAAAAAGAACATGGTCCCCCCCCCCCCCCCCGCCTCCCGTGCATAAAATAAATGGAAGTGAAAATAAAGAAACCACTGAACTGCGAAAGAGCTGTCAGAAGGATTAGAATTTATGTTCATGAAGAAATGTGTTATTAAGTCCAGTGATGAGCCTGTCGACGCCGGGTCAGAAATCTAAATAAAACGCTTCTACTAACCACGGTGCGTCAGATCATTAGTATGCACTTATGAGGGAGTCTACGAGAAAACCATGCAAAAATAAAATTTTTTTTATCCAAGACACTTTAAAAAAGGGCATTTTCATTTATATAATCTTAAAGAGGGTGGTCATAAATATTTGTAGTAAAAAGATAAATGATGGATGTACCCTCCTATTTATGATATCCCCAAATCTATTTTTAGCTCTCCCCAGTAGGCTAAATTTGAGTACAAAATGAAACTTTTACAACCCCTTACATAATATCAATGAACACAAAAAATTGATATACTTTTGTTGTCTTTAAAGAGTTAACAATTATAACTATCCATAAAAACATTATTTTGTTCACCATGTGGTTCTTTGGGGGAATCCCAGTAGGTTTTTTAAATAGAGTGAATACCTTGACTTTAATGTATCCGAATGCTGATTAGCTATATGTCTGATACAACGGATAAATAATATTTTCAATTTGTTTATATAAATCAAAATTATTTTGTTTACCATAGTTTCAAAGGAATTTGTTGGATTTACTGTAATTTACAAGATATCCAATTTTGAAAATCAGTGGAAAATGTTATGAAATTATCTCCCTTTGTAAACTCTTCAGTAAGTGAAGGGGGAAAACACCTATTATTTACATGGAGGGAAAATGTCGTCTGGTGGGTGGTGCTTTGGCACAGCAACGGATTGTAACAATAAAGTGATATACTGTTTAAAAGACTGCGTGAAAACAACATATCACCATTTAAGATACCTGAATGCGAACTCTTAAGGCATAGACCTGTCAGAAAGTTATTTAATCCTGTGCAGAGCTGGTGTAAATGTCATTACTGCAGCCCATCTAGACCGAAAAATTTGCCCGTTTCACAGGGATTTTCTTGGCTTGTATTGGAAGCGGAGCAAACGATCGTGTACACATCCATTTCATGGAAATTCAAAATCAAACTTAAGCCAGACAGAGGCATCAACCCAGTCATGAGCAGAGAACTATGGCTGCGTCTGCAACTCTCAGTTCCCATATGCGAAGGTATATATTTTTAAGAATTGTTTCCTTGCATTTACATATTTTTCAAAAGCTCCATGCATAGACTAAGAGTATGTATAGGCCTACTTATATTATGTCTATGTACTATATGTTAGGGTCCATTGTTAGTTTACTTAATTATATTTAGGTCTAACAAAATCTCATGATTTAAATTTTTAGCTTAGGTTGTATGTTGATTCTGGTCCATTCATAACTCAGTCATCTATGATTGTATACTTAGTCTCAAGATGTTTATTTTTTTGCATTACATTTTGCTTAGTTAATCATAGTTTATTGGACAATATCATGATAATTATATACTCCATTGTTCAAATAACTAAGAATGATCAAGATGATAAGATCATTATGTTTTTGGTTTTATTTAAAGCCGTATGCAGAATATGTGTTTCTAAACACAAAGCAGACCTCAGTCTTGGTGAAAAAATTGTGGAAGAAATCAGAGGTAATTATTTTCAAATATTGATTAAGTATAACATTTAATGACAGTGACAGTAGGGATGGATCCATAATTTTTTTAGGGAAAAAACTATAACAACTTTAACAATGTACAAAGCAAATACTTGAAATAAGAAAGTTTTTAAAATTTATGAATCAAAAAAGATTATCTGAAAGTAACCGGTACTGCATGGTAAAACATGTTCATGGTATCAAGCTATATACCCGGTACATTTATATGAACTTGTTATACATGTTATACATTTATAATAGTTAAATTAATACTATATAAGTAATCAAATAATTACTATACAGGGACTTTTTTATTTATAGACAGAGTTCAACAATTGAGTAATCCACCATTACACCGAACTGATGATTTGCAAAGTTGCCTTTATGTCAATGGTATGGTTTAATTACATGCAAATATTAAAATCCTTAAAACATGGTAACAATAATAGTTTTTTCTTAGCCTTTCACACTACTTATGCAGATTTTAATAGGAAGGAACATTGAAAATGAAGCATATTTGATAAATATTTGTCAGCCCTGTAAAAAGATAAATAATTGAAGCTAATGTTGTATTTTTTGTCCCCTGCCGCAACGCAGTGCGGGGACATATGCCGGGCGTCCGTCCGTGGGTCCGTGTGTCCGTGCGTCCGTCCGTCACACTTTTTTGTAAGCGCTCTCATGCCTACAAATTTTGACGGATTTTCATTAGATTTATACCAAATGTTTATACCAATAATACTTTGGTCAAGTTCGAAAATCAGCATTGGTCAATACTTTTTGTTGGAGTTATGGGGCTTTGACCACCATAATGACTCCGTTTTATCCAAAAGTTGACCTTGTAAGCGCTCTCATGCCTACAATATACCACCTATACCTTGGTCAAGTTCCTTAATCAGCCTTGGTCGATAGACTCGATCCGTCCGTGGGTCCGTGTGTCCGTGCGTCCGTCCGTCACACTTTTTTTGTAAGCGCTCTCATGCCTACAAATTTTGACGGATTTTCATTAAATTTATACCAAATGTTTATACCAATAATACTTCGGTCGTCGTTCATCGGTCGTAAACTTTTGAACATTTTTAGCTTCTTCTCTGAAACCAATGAACTAACAGGTTTGTACCCAAGACCAAAGGGAGGGACGGGGTATTTACCTGCCTATAATGACGTAAATGTTATTATTGCATTTCAAACACAATTTAGCTATAAGCTACACCCCCAGACCCCCCTTCTACTTTTGTATTTCTTCCTTCTACTTCAATTTTTATAGACAACCCTGAACTAAGTACATAGTTATGATGAGGAAGAACGCCTCTTCAAAAATTGTTCATGGCCCTTGGGTCAGGGGTTCTGGTGTTAGGGCGGGCTATAATGATAACATGTGTATATAGTAAAAATACATTATATATAATTCTTTGAAAATCTCCTCTGGTCCTAGCCAATAAACTAAGTATATAGTTATGATGATACCTCTTCCAAAATTGTGAATTTCATGGCCCCTGGGTCAGGGCTCTGCTGTTAGGGCGGGGCTCTAAGCATTATATAGTGAAATGCTTTGATTTTTAAAAAATCTTCTTCTTTGATCCTGAATATAAAGCAGATGAACTATAAGTACATAGTTATGATGAGACAGTCCAAGAGTGACTCTTACAAAATTGTGAAGTTCATATTGCCCCTGGGTCAGGGGTTCTGGTGTTAGGTAGGGACTATAAATGATTGCAGTAATTTTTTGAAAATCTTCAAAAATTGTCAATCCTGTGTATTAATTCGATGAATTATGTACATAGTTATGATGAGGAATAGTGCTTCTTCCAAATTTATGAATTTCATGGCCCCTGGGTCAGGGGTTCTGGTGTTAGGGCTCTTATGATTATATAGGGTAGGGTGGTGTAATTCCATCTGATTATTTTTTTGTACTTTAGATTTGTTCAATTATGTCACTGTATGTTATGCTACAATATTTTAAAATAGTTATTAAAATTTAGAAAGTTTATTGGATTAAACAATCCCAGAATATTTAAAAATGATTTCATCAATAGCCCTGTAATTATAATGCACATGAATAAACATTGCAAAAGCCCCATGCAGTTACTCAGGTGACCGATAAGGCCCATGGGCTTCTCGTTGAAAGCTTTGATAAGATACTCTCTCCACTTTTTTGCCTGGCTCTGCTGAAAGCAGAGTCCTGGCTGTAGGCAGGCAAATCACCAATGTTACTATAATTAGCACAACTTCAAAAGTAAAGAAAAAACCGAACAGCATCTAAGTAAAAGCTTCCGCTATATACCAAACAGTTACACAAAGAGCCACGTTTTGTCAAGTGTTGGCATTTTGTTTTTGTTTTTTTTTAATTTCGAGAAAATTGTCTATCTTTTTCAGTTTTCTTATTAATAACGTGTTTTAAAAACAAGACTATGCATTTTGGACACATACAATGCGCATGAATTCCCATGAACTACTTTGCTGCGCGTTGAAGATATGGGGATTGAATATATAACGCTTGTTGCAAAATTCAAGGCAGCAACTGTTGATTTTTTTTCTACTTAACAGACACATTTTTGTTTATAGCCGCTTAAATTTGGTTGCTACGGAAGCCCGTTGGTGCCACGTAGGAAATATATTTTATCTGGCGGCCGCCAGATAATTATTTGGCGGCCGCCACATAATTTTTTGGCGGCCGCCAGGTAAAACCTTGCTTCCTGATGCGCGCGCATGTTTTAATGGGAGCTTTTTAGGGAGTTGTGGATACACTCTAATTTATAAGTTTTATTAATTATTTCTGAAACTTGACATTAAATGTCAATTGCAGAGCTCAGGATTTTGAAATACTGGTTGAGTTGAATGTAAAGATGACATTGTTGTTAGAATCTAGAATGAATTTTATATCACTTTGTGCCATGTATTATACATGTATGTTGTAAACATGGTATTTTAGAGCTGACTCTGAACTTTAACAACTAAACTTAACACCAGTTCAGGAAATCTTAACATTAAAAAACCTTAACTTGAAAGGAATTTTATGTAAACATGTATAAGTATAGGAACGCACTGCCTTCTATATGTTTTAATTTTGGTATAAGAATTTACCAACGCAGATTAAAGTCAGCTTTATTGACCACGACAGCTAGTACAGGCAATATTATCACGAGAGCAGATCCACCTATGACTTTATAAGGATAAACTAGGTTAAGTGTGTACTAGCGTTTGTGGCCATAAGAATGAAACTATTTAACTGACTGTGCTGTTAATCTCTTATTCCAAATCACATGAAAGGCAGTACAATAAAAAGACCGTGATCGGTCACAGTCTCTCTGGGTAAATCAAAGTACTGAGAGTACTGAAAGGCGGGGTCTTGAAAGTTTGAATTTGTAATTGTTCACGTTTTCCTCAATTATATTCCAAAAATTATGAGTTTGGATCAGTTGTTTCAATATACATGTAGTATGCTAAAGTTCGGCTTTTTGCAATTGCCTGATACTTTGTCATCATTTTGCTAAATCCCGACCGGGACTGTTCTTCATAATTGTAGAAATTGACACAATGGTATATTATGTAAAATAAGACCCCAAGAATTTTTTTTAAAAAACTACAACTAACCGGGAAAATCAAAACAACTATATTTAGGTATATAATTTAAATCGTTATATTATTTATTTTGTGATCAAAGGGAAAATCTATAAGTCGGACGGTATCTGTTATACAAGGTTTATGGAAACTCCGAAAACGCTCAAACTTACCGAACAAAGTTAACATTTGTATACCGATAACAAACACAGGCATCTAACGTTAGAAATATTCCTTTTTTACAATAAGATTATTCCAAGTACTATAACAATAACAAAGTTGTCGCAGTAACCATTTTGATTTTTTAAACCTTCTTACCTGTCATGATTTTTTTTTGCAGCGATTCATATAAAATTAATAGGTAAAAAATAAATTCGTTCGCCACTTACTCCTTTTTGTGTAAACTCGTGCATCATTTACACGAATCACGATACAACTGTTTCTGTAATTTCATTAAAAATCATACTCCAAATTCAGTCATCTGCTTTTCAAATCGATAAAACAAGAAAATGGAGACCAAAAGTGAATTTGAATCACGTCATATTTTGGGTTAGACCTTTCCTGATTGGCTGTTATATATGATAATTGTAGATTGTTAATTTTAGCTATTAATTCAGATTTATTTGATTTTAAAATTTCTAAAATATGCAAAGTTAACGCTTTTAACAGTAAAATTAACAAATGTTGTAGGACATTGTCATTTCAGGGATCTTTGTTCTTTAAATACACCCTCGTTTATTAAACACACAATTTAATACGTGTCTTGGAAAACTGAACTTAATTTCGAAAGCGATGATAAGAACTAAAACTATGATAAAAACTTACTTTTTATCTTCTTAAAATTGAAATAAGTCCTATTCATTTACATGTACTACCACACAATAAATGAAAAATTTAAAACATAACAACCATGCGTTATCTCTGAATTCATATGTCTAATATTGGTGCGAGATATTTATCAAGGGGAGAAAGATCAGCTGAGTTTCTGATGAGTGTCATTAAGATATTAATGAAGAATTCTTTAAAATCATGAATATGACTGGTTTTGTCCATTATAAAGTATAGAAAATGTCTCATAACATTAAAAGAAATTACATGATTGTATATTCCAACTAAGCCGGACAACATGAACATTAGCATTTAACTTGGTTCTTCAATCGATAAGATTGTATATATCAATTAATCTATTGGTCACCCAAAATGTATAATCTATATAGAATTTGCTTACAATGTATTGTTCAAAATCTAAATGCAGTTTAATTAACTAAAGAGTCAATGAATGAAAAGGCAAATTCAGACTTGTTTTTATTTTCTATGTACAAATTGTTTTTTGTCATAACGCGTGTTAACTGGAAGCCAATGAAACACCTATTTAATATGTAGGACATCTGTGTATTTTAACCTCGGCTCGCGCATGAAGTTCGGTTATGGTGGCATATCTCTGCCCCTTGTGTGCAAGTTATTTTTCTATCAAATATGACGACATGCAAGATAAATATGTTGACATGCAAGATAGTTATGTCAACATGCAACATAACTATGTTGACATGCAAGAAATTGCAATCTGATATGAATTATACAAAATCTCAAAAAATCGCCACCTGTGACATCCAAGATGCTAGATGCTATCTTTCTATGTCGACATGCAACTTATTTATGTTAACATGCAAGATAAATATGCTGACATGCATCTTATTTATGTCAACATGCAACTTATTTATGTTGATATGCAAGTTATTTATGTCGACATGCGAAATTCATATGTCAACATGCAACTTAGTTATGTTTACATGCGAGATATATATGTTGACATGCAACTTATAAGTTGCATGTCAACATTACTAAGTTGCATGTTGACATAAATATATTGCATGTTAACATAAAGAAGTTGCATGTTAACATAAATCAGTTGCATGTTGATATCAATAGGTAGCGTATCTAGCATCTTGGATTGTCACATGTTGGCGATATTTGAGATTTTTTATAACTCTTATTTGATTGCAGTTTTCTTGCATGTCAACATAATTATGTTGCATGTTGACATAACTATCTTGCAAGTTAACATATTAATCTTGCATGTCAACATAATTAAGAGAAAAAAAACTTGCACACAGGGGGCAGATATATGCCACCACATACTTGGAATAATCTTATTGTAAAAAAAGAAATATTTCTAACATTAGATGCCTGTGTTTGTTATCGGTGTACAAATGTTAACTTTGTTCGGTAATTCAACAGTTTGAGCGTTTTCGGAGTTTCCATAAACCTTGTATAACAGATACCGTCCGACTTATAGATTTTCCCTTTGATCACAAAATAAATAAATATAAGATTTAAATTATATACCTAAATATAGCTGTTTTGATTTTCCCGATTAGTTGTAGTTTTTAAAAAAAAAATTATTTGGGTCTTATTTTACATAATATACCGTTGTGTCAATTTTCTACAATTATGAAGAACAGTCCCGGTCGGGATTTAGCAAAATGATGACAAAGTATCAGGCAATTGCAAAAAGCCGAACTTTAGCATACTACATGTAGATTGAAACAACTAATTCAAACTCAAAATTTCTGGAACATAATGGAGGAAAACGTGAACAATTACAAATTCAAACTTTCAAGTCCCCGCCTTTCAGTACTCTCAGTACTTTGATTCACCCAGAGAGACTGTGACCGATCACGGTCTTTTTATTGTACTGCCTTTCATGTGATTTGGAACAAGAGTTTAACAAATAGTTTCATTTTTATGGCCACGAATGCTAGTACACACTTAACCTAGTTTATCCTTATAAAGTCATAGATGGATCTGCTCTCGTGATAATATTGCCTGTACTAGCTGTCGTGGTCAATAAAGCTGACTTTAATCTGCGTTGGTAAATTCTTATACCAAAATTAAAACATATAGAAGGCAGTGCGTTCCTTTACTTTTACATGTTTAGATAAAAGTTCAGAATCAGCTCTAAAATACAATGTTTTACAACATACATGTATAATACAAGGCACAAAGTGATATGAAATTCATTCTAGATTCTAACAACAAAGTCTTTTATACATTCAACTCAACCAGCTTTTCAAAATCCTAAGCTCTGCAATTGACATTTAATGTCAAGTTTCAGAAATAATTAATAAAACTTATAAATTAGAGTGTATCCACAACTCCCTAAAAAGCTCCCATTAAAACATCAGCGCACATCAGGAAGCCAGGTTTTATCTGGCGGCCGCCAAATATTTTTTTTTACAGACATCAATATGTCGGACAGCGAAGCATTGCATTTGTCTCTGCTGCATCAAATTGGTCAGATATGGAAAAGTCTTCAGGGGAGAGGTACAATGATGCCATGCAAATGCTGACAAATGGCCAACTGGAGTTCCTTTGCTCTCAAGCAAGCCAACCTCTACAGGACTTGCAGTACTCAACCAGAGCATACTATGTGCGTCATGCAAAAGCTGCAGCTTTTGAATTTATTTGTGATATCATAGCTCCTGGTCAAGATCAAGATCTAGTTGACAAAGTAGTCTGCAGCTACAGAAGCAGCTCAGTGGTATCCCAACAAGATTCAATGACGGACACGAAGTTGAGGCGTATAAGAAGGCAGCAGACCATACAACTAGAACTCAGATTCTTTCCCTCATTGCCAATAAATATAGCAAAGCCACATTGTTGAAAATGATTGAGGGTATGACAATCCACCCAATTGATATGGCAAGAAAACATGCAGCTACCTACTGGCCTGGGCATTATGTTGCTCCACCAAAAATTGTTCGAGTCAGAATATCAAAAGGAAAAATTCAGCATTATATAGAGTTCATATCAGCTCCTATGTACCTCCATACAGTGGGTTTTGGTTCCAAACACTTGAAGCTCTCGTCAGGATTGGAAGTCAAAATACCTAAAGTAATCCGTACAATGATTGCATCAAGACTCATCACCGCATATGTTGCATATTGCAAGGACAATGATATTGTACCTCCATTAAAAGCCACATTATATAAGATAGTGAAAGTGTGTGCAGCATCACAGATGGAATCTTTACATGGTATTGACAACCTTGCCAGTGAAGGAGAATCAGGAATTTCCATCATTGAGAAAGCAGTGGAAAAACAATCTGAATTAGGACTTGATGCTTTAAAGGTGAAGGACTTCAAGAATCAATAACAAGCTGTAAAATCTGAATAATGATTTCAAGACACACCTTATCACAAAAAGCACATGCATTGAGCATTGTATGCAATATGCTTTATCTGATTCCCCTTGCGATCATGACGTTCAGAAACCTGCTCATCATGTCACCAAGTGAAAAATGTCACCACTGAAATTGCTCAGTGCCTTAAAGGTGTCCACTGTGAAGCTAATGTGAAAGAGGAAATTCAACATGATGTAGACTTGTCATGTGAGAAAATAGTGAACTGGCGAAATCATTGCATAAGGACTGTGAATCAGGATGCATTTAAGAGAGATATTCTGAACAACCTTCGAGAAGATCAAGGATTTATAATCATGGACTGGGCAATGAAATATTTTCCACAGACATTCAGAGAAACTCAGAGTGAATGGTACAGAAAACAAGGCATCAGTTGGCATGTATCATGTGTCCTCTTACGAAGAAATGGTACAGAAGATGATGAACCATTAGACATTCTTTCCTATGTCCACCTTCTTCAAAATTGAACACAGGGATGGTTCACAGTTTCCAAAATTCTTACCCACATTTTGCAAATGCTTCATGAGAGTCACCCACATCTGAGAGAAGTATATTTACTCTCTGAAAATGCTGGATGCTACCACTGTACCCCTCTTCTGGCATGCCTTTGGAAATTAAGGAACGATTTATTTGTGACAATCAGAGAGTATAATTTTAGTGAAGCACAATCTGGCAAAGATTTGTGTGACTCGCGCACAGGGAGTTGTAGAATGCACATCTTAAATTACATCAATGAAGGTAACAACGTCACAAATGTCTTTGAGATGAAAGATGCCCTTGAGAGTCATGGGGGAGTGCGAAATACATTCACTTTCATCATTGATGTTGATATGAGCACCCAGGCTGTACTGTCAGGTCAGCTTCAGATCCCCATAAGCCCGTACAACAACTTCACCTTTATGGACAGTGGTATTTTGGCATTCAAGTCTTACGGTTTCGGAGAGCAGCTTATTCCATCCGAAAAGCTTGAAAGCTGTATTACAAAAAACATGATGGACATCCAAGAAGCTATGGCAAGATTTTAATCTTAAAAGTTTCATTTGTTTTATATTGTTCAATTTTATATTGCGATTTTTATACATTTGAGTAAACATGCATATAATATATCTATTTTTTTCACAACAGATTGTTGCAAAACCCAAACCACCCACTGACAAACCAAGACAAAAGAAAACTACAAGTCGTTTGCTGTCACGTTGTGATCCTGATTGTGTAAAAGAGTTCAGAAAAGAGAGTCAACTGCTAAACCACCTAGCTATTGGTAATCATGTGTACGACAATGAAGAGGCTGACAACATACTGGACACCTCGAAAAGAATGTGGGTGCAGGCATGTACCAAAATCAGATCTACTCAACCCAGTGTTAGCAATGAAACAGATGATCGGAATGTGGCTGATGAAGTCTCATATGAAACACAGGCATATGCACTGAAACAAAGGAAGAAAAGTGCAAGATTTTCCAGTGCTGTGAAAAAGTTTTTGTTTGAGATTTTTGATGAAGGAGAAAAGACTGGTCGAAAGGCAAACCCATACACAGTAAGCAAGCAGATGCGATCAGAAAAAG
Organism: Magallana gigas; assembly: GCF_902806645.1. Classification (NCBI taxonomy): domain Eukaryota; kingdom Metazoa; phylum Mollusca; class Bivalvia; order Ostreida; family Ostreidae; genus Magallana; species Magallana gigas. The sequence continues at coordinate 37,060,480 of NC_047565.1, read as the reverse complement.
ACTCAGATGGGAAAAGACTTTTTAGTTCATGTGAATGGTTGACACATCAGCAGATTAGAAGTGTTTTTGTCAGTTTTGTCACAAAAAAGCAGAAACTGTCAAGTTCTACGTATATACTTTACAGGCTAAGCGATTGAAGTTGCAGGAGGTCGGTGATGAGCAGGATGAACTTCTTGAAAATATCATCTGTAGTCTTCAGGCAGCAGAACATTTTGATACTGTTCAATACATAGCCAATGAACTTGTAGATTTAATGCATTTGACTGGATTATACCGGTATTGTTGGAAATCATGTTAATTACCTAATTTACGCAAATATTGATATTATAAATGATAGGCTAGCAGGAATACTGTAATATTGAGTTAAATGAAATCTCCATAATTTTCAAAAATATAAAATTTTACAATTTAAATTTGCTCCTTTATTCAACAATGTTGCAGAATAGGTTTTAATTTTGGATATCTTGTTCTAAATTAAATGTGGTGGTGGGATAAATAATGATTTAAAATTGTTTGATTTTTTTCACTATAGAGAGAGTTGTTTACTCTCCAGTAATGACAGGAATTTTATGACACAGATTTCAATTAGTCCTTGGCCATTCTTGAATGTTTCTTGTGAGTAAATATAGGTAATAAGGTATCCTGTGTGATAATTAAAAGACAGACTAAAATTAATGACTACAGTGTCTTGATAATTATTATTTTAAATGCATGTATAAGTACCAGTAGTTTTCATATTTTTGTACTTCTTGAACATATTCTTGTACACAATATTAAGTTTTGTAAGCATCCTTAGCAATGTGTGTTATATGTAAATGAAATAGACAAGTTGGTATGCATTACATGTAATACTGGTTTTGAATTAAATATGAAATTACTCTGAAATTGTGATTTTATGAAAAAATTTGATGTTTAAAATCATGTTTGATAATAATTTATCAGTCTAGCATTATTTATTGATTTTCTATGTTAATACATTTTCAATGAATATTGCTTTAATTATAATGTATTGAATTGTAATACCTGTTTAGATGCAATTTATTACTCTAATAGAAATACTGTGTAAAGTACTTTTTTAAAGCTTTATATAAAGTGCACATAATTGACTGTTGACCTTATCAAATAATATTTATCAATAATATGTATACAAGACTGTTTATTTAATTAAGCTTAGCATTATTTTTTTTTTTAGCAAAAAGACAACTTTTTAAATCTAATATTAAGAAAATAATGAGAGACAGTTGTGGGTCTTTCTATGATATTGTATTTTTATTTTATTTTTTTCAAAACATAATGCAGAGTTAAATTAATTACAAAAAACAGATTTTTTTGTTTACCTCATCAAATGATATTACAATAATTTTTTTTTATAAATAACAGAGAAACATGTAGTTCCTATGTGGGTTAAAAATGAATTTGTTGAAAAAAATGATGTATCTTTGTTTTAAGCATAGCTTGTTGATTTTTTTGTTTCCGAAGAATTCCTTTTTAATGAAAATATGCTGTTTAAAGACCTTCCAGAAAATATAAAAATTATTTTTTTCTAAAGTGTGTATCAGGTGTTATAGCTCTTAGAATTTTAATGAAATAAGATCAGTGAAATTCTATTTTTAGAACATGAGATTATAAGAATTGTCTCTCTTTGGTGCCTTCAGAATTAAAAATTTTATATGATGGATATGATAAACACTCTCTATATATGTGTGTATGTCAAATATATTTTTTATCGAAATTTGTTTAAAATGAAATACAGCTACTCATTAACTTGGTATTTTCTTCATGATTTTCACTACTTTATGGAATTGTTGATAGTGGCAACCATAGGGGGTGCTGTAATCCATATCGGTTAGCAGATTTTGACCAAATTCACAGGAAATGCTTAAAATAGATTAAAATTGATAATTATGATAAAAGGAACATGAATAGCTTTCTGCATGGTTTTCTCGTAGACGCCCTCTTAATCGCATTTACTTATTAGGAGGAGAATGTTGTAGCGCAGTGTCCGTGCGTATAAAATGGGGGTGCAGGAAACACGGCTCTCCAGTAGTCATCTGGAAGCTGTCTTTTTGCCTCCTCTTTTATACAGGTAAGATTAATTATAACGCTTGCGCGTATTCTCAAAAGTAAAGTTAATAGACTCAGAGGGTTCAACTAATATTTTATTTTCAGAGATTTTTGTAATAAATATTAATGTTGATAAATTTCATTGTAATTAATATTGATATTTATTGTTTAGATGTCATATCAAATTAATAAAAGAGTAGTCATCTGGAAGCTGTCTTTCTGCCTCCTCTTTTATATAGACTGGGATACGGGCTACTCCCCATGTAGAGGAGGAGACATCCCGGAAACCCCTTGGCTAGGGCACCCGCCAAGTGTGGAGATGTTGGAACAAAGATCTCGATGATCTTAATAAATTAAATATCATAACACTCCATATGACCCCAAGGCGACTTTCATAAAATAGTACTGGGGGCATTATGGTATAGGGGTGGACGTTATGATATAGTGGTGGAATTCGGGTTTCCAACTTGTCCTAGCCACGCCACGGAAGAGCCATCAACGACCCAACGAACACGATCGGGCCACAAACGTAAAGCAACATCGCCTCCATAGCATTGTCTGATCATTACCCAGGACGCAAACGACGCCCGGCATGCTCTTCAACACCCGGGACCAAAGCGATTCCCTGGACGTAATCAACGCCTACAGCATATCAACACGGACGGATACATCGCTCCGGACGCAAACCAAGTCCCGGACATTAACAACGCACTGGGAACCTCCCTCGCATCAGCTAGGAATGTGTATCAACAGGAACTATTAAACAGTGCAAACACCAGGTATATATACTGTTTTTGTCTACCTTTTAAAATGTCTTTAATTATCAAATTAGAAAAATTTAAAGGAGATGGTACTCAAAATGTCAAAGCATGGTTACAAAGTTTTACGCAATGGGCCAAATTTCATGATTTACCTGATTCCAAGAAGGTTAATGCGTTTCCGTTTTATTTAGAAAGGTATGCCAAAGTATGGTATGATTCCTTACTGTATGAACATAAAATTAACCCAACGTTACTAACATCTCTTTTTCAAGAAAGATTTGCAGAATTAGAACATTTTTTGGATTTGTCAATTTTACAATTGAAACAAAATAAAACAGAACCTGTTGAAGATATTTTAAACAAGAATTATTAAAAAGGGAACTATTAAAAATATTCCAGACAATATTTTACTTGCAGTCGCAATGAATGGTTTAAGATCTGAGATAAGAACGTATGTTGTTACCCAAAATACTAATTCAATTGAACAATTAAGGAAAATTGCTATTTTAGCTGAAAACTTTCAACCAAGTCAGAGTATAACGTTGGAAAATTACGAACATTTGTTAACACAAATTCATAATTTAAAAGAGAATATTAAAACACAATCAGAAGTTAATGATCTAAAATGTTTTGAATCCCAAGACCAAAATCAACCTCAATATTTTGCATCGCAATATTGTGAAGAATTGCCACCGGTAGAAAATCACAGGGTTAGATTTCAACAAACACCTAATTATATGCAACGACGTCACAATAACAGAGTTAAAAGGTCAAGAATAGCTAGGTACGAACTGCCCGAAGTCAATGTAACACCTACTGCACAGCAGCAGCAGCTAACACAACACCCCCGCATGATCGCTCCACAATGTTATTTTTGTTTAGGCATGTGCATGAATAGGTCTAGATGTCCAGCTCTGAATGCCTTGTGTTATAATTAATAAAGAGATTCGCACCTATCTCTAGAAAGTGCCTTTCAAATTCAAAAGTGCAAAATCCTAGTTATAACAGACAATCTCAACAATTAAAGTATGACAAAAATAAATCTCAAAATTTAAAATCAAATCAACAATCTAATCGCAAACAAAAGAAAAGTCAAAATAATTCAATAGAGTTGCAAGAGATGGAATCTCGTGATGCTTTAATTTCTTTTAGGGAAAAATGTTCTATTCCAGTGTTTGTACAAACCGCTAGGTGTAACGCTCTTTTAGATACAGGATCAGCAATTTCAGCAATTAATTCAGAAACCTTGAACAAAATCAACACTTTCAATTCTGAAATTTCATTTATCACTGGTGCTGGGGGAACGGCACATGAAGTTGATGGAAAAATTGAATTGGAATTGAAAATAGGAGGTCTTAAATTTAGGCAAATGTTTTATGTCATTCAAGACTTGTGTCATCCTTTAATTTTGGGAACTGATTTTATGGAAAAACAAAAAGCATGCATTGATTGGGGTACGAAAACATTATATTTACAAGAGTTTTCTACTTATGTTAATATAATTAACGTAAGTAATGGTTTGGCCAGAGTCTCAAAAACGATTACCGTACAACCAAACGGATTTACAAATATTCCGATAAAACTCTCGCGTACTCAGAAAAACCATACCGTGTTATTAGAACCGACTGGCAATACACAAAAGCAGCTCGCAATCGCAAAGTGTCTTGTAATTAATCGGCCGAAGCGCGTTTTTATACAAGTAGCCAATGCATCGAATAAGAACGTATGCTTGACCGCGGGCACGATAATAGCTACAGTGAGTACGATCCGTACGCAAGCTATTTATTCCATAGACGAGAATAACTCAACTATAAAATCAAAATATAAACATGTACCGTTAGACTTAACATCAGCTGTGTTATCAGATCAGCAAAAGCAAATATTTCAAGAATTTATCAATCAAAACAGTGATGTCTTTGCAAATGATTTATCAGAATTGGGTAAATGCAACAATTATTACCATTCCATTATAACAGAAACAGAAAAAACCTTTTCAATCGCCGCCATAGAAAACATCGCCAAAAGCAAAGTTGGAAATTGAAAAACAAATTAAACAAATGTTGAAATACGATATAATTGAAGAAAGTACTTCTGCTTATGCTTCTTCGGTTGTCTTAGTTAAAAGCCAAATAATGAGTATAGATTTGCGATTGATTATATAAAATTGAATGCGGTTATTCAACTTCAAACTTTTCCATCTATGCGTTTAGATGATATATTTGATGCGGTAGGTCAAACCAAAGCTCAGATATTTTCAACCCTAGAATTGGCTTCGGGTTACTGGCAACTTGCCTTGGATGACCAAACAAAACATAAAACTGCTTTTATTACGCATGACAATTTATATCAGTTTAAACGAATGCCTTTTGGATTAGTTAATGCACCTGCGACTTTTCAAATACTCATGAATATGATTCTAAAAGGTCTTACGTGGAAACATTGTTTGGTTTACATCGATGACATCATTGTGTGGTCAGATAATTTTGAAAATCATTTAAAACATCTTACTTTAATTTTTCAAAGATTACGAGACGCAAATTTGACATTAAAACCACTCAAATGTTCATTTGCAAAATCAGAAGTAAATTATTTGGGACATGTTATATCAAAAGACGGAATAAAAGTAAATACATCCAAAATTGACGCAGTAAAATCTTATCCTTTACCTAAAAATCAGCATGATGTTCGCTGTTTTCTAGGTCTTGCAAATTATTATCGGAAATTTGTCAAAGGTTATTCCAAAATTGCGCTACCTTTAAATAGGTTATTGACAAAGAACACACTGTTTAAATGGACACAAGATTATCAAACTGCTTTTGATTCATTGAAACAAGCTTTAACGAACACTCCCATCTTGGCGTATCCAGATTTTCAAAAACAATTTATTTTATCTTGCGATGCATCTGGAATGGCATTTGGTTATGTTTTGTCACAAATTGGGGATGCTGATAAGGAACATGTAATCGCATATGGGGGAAGAGCGCTTAACAATGCAGAAAAATCATATTCTGTTACGGAACAGGAAATGTTAGCATTATTATCAGCTATTGATCATTTTCGCGTTTATTTAATTAACAATAAATTCATTGTTAATACCGACCACAAAGCGCTTACCTGGTTAAAGACTATAAAACATACAAATGCAAGATTAATTCGATGGGCTTTAAAATTTTAAAAATATACATTTGATATTAAACATCGACCAGGAATAAAACATCAAAATTGTGATGCTCTTTCAAGAAGGCCATACCCAGATCAAGACATGTCTCAAAACACAAACGCGTTCTCCCAAGATGATGATTTGTTACCGTCAGAAAAAACAGAAATAACATTCATCTATGCAAATGAAAATTATGAAGAAATTTTAAAAATGGCTGAAAATAAAACGGAATGTCAAAACACAACAATAAATGTACTATCGGATCAAACTCAAATTAAAAATGAACAACGAAATTGTCCATATTTTAAGCATATTTATGAGTATATACAACAAGGACTTCTTCCAGCCGATAAAAATCGTGCAAAAGCAATTCCGTATGAAGCAAATCAGTATGAAATTAAAAATGATGTATTGTTTCATATATTCCAACCAAGAACTAAAAATAAGGTAAAAACGGAAGTAATTTTAAAACAATTGGCTGTTCCGGAAAACTAAGAAATGATGTGATAAGGTCATATCATGATTCGATTGCAGGCGGTTGTCATTTAGGCGTTCAAAGGACATATGTGGCAATAAAACAAAAATACTTTTGGCCTAAAATGTATCAAAATGTCTACGATTATGTAACGTCATGTGACATCTGTCAAAGGGTCAAACGAGATACCGCAGCTCGAAATGCACCATTGCATCCCTTGCCAGTCCAAGGTACCTTTGATAGATGGCATATGGATATTTTGGCAGGGTTACCAAAAACAAAACAATACATTCTATTGGTTACAGATTCCTTGTCGCATTGGTCAGAAGCTTTGCCAATGAAAACTCAGGAGGCTACGGAAGTTGCTAATCTATTATACACAACAAGTTTTACTAGGTATGGGGCTCCTAGGACTTTAGTCAGTGATAGGGGACAACATTTTATGTCAAAAATAGTGCAGGTCTTGTGTAACAATTTTCAAGTTACACGACACGTCACAAGTTCCTATCACCCACAAAGTAACGTAGGTTGTGAAAGAATTAATTCCACGCTTGCGCAATCTTTACGAGCTTATTGTCAAAAAGAACAAACACAATTGGATGAAATTTTGCCCAGTATTTTGATGGCATTTAGAATGAGTCCCTCAACGCAATCAACGGGGTTTTCGCCATACTATATGGTATTTGGAAATTTACTTCTGATTTTGCAAATGAACATTTGAGTGGTTTTAATGTCAAATTTGCGTCTCGTAATCTTTGAAAAATTAAAGTAAGATGTTTTAAATGATTTTCAAAATTATCTGACCACACAATGATGTCATCGATGTAAACCAAACAATGTTTCCACGTAAGACCTTTTAGAATCATATTCATGAGTATTTGAAAAGTCGCAGGTGCATTAACTAATCCAAAAGGCATTCGTTTAAACTGATATAAATTGTCATGCGTAATAAAAGCAGTTTTATGTTTTGTTTGGTCATCCAAGTTGCCAGTAACCCGAAGCCAATTCTAGGGTTGAAAATATCTGAGCTTTGGTTTGACCTACCGCATCAAATATATCATCTAAACGCATAGATGGAAAAGTTTGAAGTTGAATAACCGCATTCAATTTTATATAATCAATCGCAAATCTATACTCATTATTTGGCTTTTAACTAAGACAACCGAAGAAGCATAAGCAGAAGTACTTTCTTCAATTATATCGTATTTCAACATTTGTTTAATTTGTTTTTCAATTTCCAACTTTGCTTTTGGCGATGTTTTCTATGGCGGCGATTGAAAAGGTTTTTTCTGTTTCTGTTATAATGGAATGGTAATACAGTGGAGCCTCAGTTATCCGGACGCTTTCGTTCCCAAGTCCAATCGTCTGGATAGATGAAGCGTCCGGATATCTGAAATGTGTCTATTGTTGTCATGAATGATAATGTATTTGTATACAATGGCTTCCAGTGTTGATACTAGTTTTTTTTGCCTTTCACACCATATAGCAACACATGCTAGAGTTGTCTGTTGATATGAACGTTTTTAGATATAAAGAACTCTGCTTTATTTTACTATTTTGTCATGAAATATTAACCGGACAATAATGATAACCGAATCAAGCGAAATTCTCTGTGTCCAAGTGTGATATGTGTGTGATACACTGTTGTTCGCAATTTTCTAATTTTTGAAAGTGATTTGGGAAGTCAGTGTGTTTATACAAGCTACTCATGAGGGTCTAGCACGTAAAAAAGGTGTGAAACTTATTGACAGGGGTAATCTTTTGTACTGAGAAGGGTATCATCGAATTTTACCGTCCGGTTAACTGAATCAAGATTAGTAGTAAATCAGTGTTTTGTGGTAAAAACAGACCGTCCGGATCCGGAACATGGAATTCCGGATAAATGAGACAAAATAACGTATAAAAAAATCTGTTCCAAAGTAAAATCGTCCGTAAACTGAAGCGTCCGGTTATCTGGCGTCCGGATATCTGAGGCCCCACTGTAATTGTTGCATTTACCCAATTCTGATAAATCATTTGCAAAGACATCACTGTTTTGATTGATAAATTCTTGAAATATTTGCTTTTGCTGATCTGATAACACAGCTGATGTTAAGTCTAACGGTACATGTTTATATTTTGATTTTATAGTTGAGTTATTCTCGTCTATGGAATAAATAGCTTGCGTACGGATCGTACTCACTGTAGCTATTATCGTGCCCGCGGTCAAGCATACGTTCTTATTCGATGCATTGGCTACTTGTATAAAAACGCGCTTCGGCCGATTAATTACAAGACACTTTGCGATTGCGAGCTGCTTTTGTGTATTGCCAGTCGGTTCTAATAACACGGTATGGTTTTTCTGAGTACGCGAGAGTTTTATCGGAATATTTGTAAATCCGTTTGGTTGTACGGTAATCGTTTTTGAGACTCTGGCCAAACCATTACTTACGTTAATTATATTAACATAAGTAGAAAACTCTTGTAAATATAATGTTTTCGTACCCCAATCAATGCATGCTTTTTGTTTTTCCATAAAATCAGTTCCCAAAATTAAAGGATGACACAAGTCTTGAATGACATAAAACATTTGCCTAAATTTAAGACCTCCTATTTTCAATTCCAATTCAATTTTTCCATCAACTTCATGTGCCGTTCCCCCAGCACCAGTGATAAATGAAATTTCAGAATTGAAAGTTTATTTTCATGAATGTTGATTTTGTTCAAGGTTTCTGAATTAATTGCTGAAATTGCTGATCCTGTATCTAAAAGAGCGTTAAACCTAGCGGTTTGTACAAACACTGGAATAGAACATTTTTCCCTAAAAGAAATTAAAGCATCACGAGATTCCATCTCTTGCAACTCTATTGAATTATTTTGACTTTTCTTTTGTTTGCGATTAGATTGTTGATTTGATTTTAAATTTTGAGATTTATTTTTGTCATACTTTAATTGTTGAGATTGTCTGTTATAACTAGGATTTTGCACTTTTGAATTTGAAAGGCACTTTCTAGAGATAGGTGCGAATCTCTTTATTAATTATAACACAAGGCATTCAGAGCTGGACATCTAGACCTATTCATGCACATGCCTAAACAAAAATAACATTGTGGAGCGATCATGCGGGGGTGTTGTGTTAGCTGCTGCTGCTGTGCAGTAGGTGTTACATTAACTTCGGGCAGTTCGTACCTAGCTATTCTTGACCTTTTAACTCTGTTATTGTGACGTCGTTGCATATAATTAGGTGTTTGTTGAAATCTAACCCTGTGATTTTCTACCGGTGGCAATTCTTCACAATATTGCGATGCAAAATATTGAGGTTGATTTTGGTCTTGGGATTCAAAACATTTTAGATCATTAACTTCTGATTGTGTTTTAATATTCTCTTTTAAATTATGAATTTGTGTTAACAAATGTTCGTAATTTTCCAACGTTATACTCTGACTTGGTTGAAAGTTTTCAGCTAAAATAGCAATTTTCCTTAATTGTTCAATTGAATTAGTATTTTGGGTAACAACATACGTTCTTATCTCAGATCTTAAACCATTCATTGCGACTGCAAGTAAAATATTGTCTGGAATATTTTTAATAGTTCCCTTTTTAATAATTCTTGTTTAAAATATCTTCAACAGGTTCTGTTTTATTTTGTTTCAATTGTAAAATTGACAAATCCAAAAAATGTTCTAATTCTGCAAATCTTTCTTGAAAAAGAGATGTTAGTAACGTTGGGTTAATTTTATGTTCATACAGTAAGGAATCATACCATACTTTGACATACCTTTCTAAATAAAACGGAAACGCATTAACCTTCTTGGAATTAGGTAAATCATGAAATTTGGCCTATTGCGTAAAACTTTGTAACCATGCTTTGACATTTTGAGTACCATCTCCTTTAAATTTTTCTAATTTGATAATTAAAGACATTTTAAAAGGTAGACAAAAACAGTATCTATACCTGGTGTTTGCACTGTTTAATAGTTCCTGTTGATACACATTCCTAGCTGATGCGAGGGAGGTTCCCAGTGCGTTGTTAATGTCCGGGACTTGGTTTGCGTCCGGAGCGATGTATCCGTCCGTGTTGATATGCTGTAGGCGTTGATTACGTCCAGGGAATCGCTTTGGTCCCGGGTGTTGAAGAGCATGCCGGGCGTCGTTTGCGTCCTGGGTAATGATCAGACAATGCTGTGGAGGCGATGTTGCTTTACGTTTGTGGCCCGATCGTGTTCGTTGGGTCGTTGATGGCTCTTCCGTGGCGTGGCTAGGACAAGTTGGAAACCCGAATTCCACCACTATATCATAACGTCCACCCCTATACCATAATGCCCCCAGTACTATTTTATGAAAGTCGCCTTGGGGTCATATGGAGTGTTATGATATTTAATTTATTAAGATCATCGAGATCTTTGTTCCAACATCTCCACACTTGGCGGGTGCCCTAGCCAAGGGGTTTCCGGGATGTCTCCTCCTCTACATGGGGAGTAGCCCGTATCCCAGTCTATATAAAAGAGGAGGCAGAAAGACAGCTTCCAGATGACTACTCTTTTATTAATTTGATATGACATCTAAACAATAAATATCAATATTAATTACAATGAAATTTATCAACATTAATATTTATTACAAAAATCTCTGAAAATAAAATATTAGTTGAACCCTCTGAGTCTATTAACTTTACTTTTGAGAATACGCGCAAGCGTTATAATTAATCTTACCTGTATAAAAGAGGAGGCAAAAAGACAGCTTCCAGATGACTACTGGAGAGCCGTGTTTCCTGCACCCCCATTTTATACGCACGGACACTGCGCTACAACATTCTCCTCCTAATAAGTAAATGCGATTAAGAGGGCGTCTACGAGAAAACCATGCAGAAAGCTATTCATGTTCCTTTTATCATAATTATCAATTTTAATGTATTTTAAGCATTTCCTGTGAATTTGGTCAAAATCTGCTAACTGATATGGATTACAGCACCCCCTATGGTTGCCACTATCAACAATTCCATAAAGTAGTGAAAATCATGAAGAAAATACCAAGTTAATGAGTAGCTGTATTTCATTTTAAACAAATTTCGATAAAAAATATATTTGACATACACACATATATAGAGAGTGTTTATCATATCCATCATATAAAATTTTTAATTCTGAAGGCACCAAAGAGAGACAATTCTTATAATCTCATGTTCTAAAAATAGAATTTCACTGATCTTATTTCATTAAAATTCTAAGAGCTATAACACCTGATACACACTTTAGAAAAAAATAATTTTTATATTTTCTGGAAGGTCTTTAAACAGCATATTTTCATTAAAAAGGAATTCTTCGGAAACAAAAAAATCAACAAGCTATGCTTAAAACAAAGATACATCATTTTTTTCAACAAATTCATTTTTAACCCACATAGGAACTACATGTTTCTCTGTTATTTATAAAAAAAAAATTATTGTAATATCATTTGATGAGGTAAACAAAAAAATCTGTTTTTTGTAATTAATTTAACTCTGCATTATGTTTTGAAAAAAATAAAATAAAAATACAATATCATAGAAAGACCCACAACTGTCTCTCATTATTTTCTTAATATTAGATTTAAAAAGTTGTCTTTTTGCTAAAAAAAAAAATAATGCTAAGCTTAATTAAATAAACAGTCTTGTATACATATTATTGATAAATATTATTTGATAAGGTCAACAGTCAATTATGTGCACTTTATATAAAGCTTTAAAAAAGTACTTTACACAGTATTTCTATTAGAGTAATAAATTGCATCTAAACAGGTATTACAATTCAATACATTATAATTAAAGCAATATTCATTGAAAATGTATTAACATAGAAAATCAATAAATAATGCTAGACTGATAAATTATTATCAAACATGATTTTAAACATCAAATTTTTTCATAAAATCACAATTTCAGAGTAATTTCATATTTAATTCAAAACCAGTATTACATGTAATGCATACCAACTTGTCTATTTCATTTACATATAACACACATTGCTAAGGATGCTTACAAAACTTAATATTGTGTACAAGAATATGTTCAAGAAGTACAAAAATATGAAAACTACTGGTACTTATACATGCATTTAAAATAATAATTATCAAGACACTGTAGTCATTAATTTTAGTCTGTCTTTTAATTATCACACAGGATACCTTATTACCTATATTTACTCACAAGAAACATTCAAGAATGGCCAAGGACTAATTGAAATCTGTGTCATAAAATTCCTGTCATTACTGGAGAGTAAACAACTCTCTCTATAGTGAAAAAAATCAAACAATTTTAAATCATTATTTATCCCACCACCACATTTAGAACAAGATATCCAAAATTAAAACCTATTCTGCAACATTGTTGAATAAAAGCTATTCAGCGGCTTATAATAAAGCAAACTTTACTTTTTACTGTTCCGTATAAACATTATAATGTAATATATAACAGTGCAGCAATGTTTCTCCTGATGAAATGTTAGAGTTTGTTTTGATTTTATTTATCAGTAAGATTTATTTGCATTTTAGAGCAAAATAAATATTTTAAAAAATGCCTCTTATATTGCTTTTAAAGTATGATTGCACTTAGCGCCGGGATTTTGGCCCTTTTTAGTCACTTCTGTTGCGTTGAATTCTTAACCAAAATCACTTTTCTTAAATTTTTTAGAGTTGATTTCCAACATCAATGAAAATTATATACTGTGATACAATAAACTCATTTAATGTTTTTCTCCTTATAAATTTCGAAAAAGGGAGAATTTTTGCTTATCTGCCCTTGATCAAACATAAAATTGATATTGATTTGCATGAGATGTAAAGCTGATATTATCAAAATGGTATCAAAATTAGACTAGCATGAATAACAATGCCATGTATAAAAAGAGGCCCATATTGCTCACCTGAGGAACAATAGGTATGATAAAATCAGCTAAAGGTTCTCTGATCCTCAGCCTCAAAGTATTTTTTCATCATAAGAATGATATTTTTTTAACCTTTATAAATGAAATGATATAAAATGAATTTTTGAGAGAGAATCAATGCATTTTACAAAGTCATTGTAAATTTGCCTACGATGAATATAATGAAATAAAGAAACAAGTTGAGTTAAAAAAAAATTCAGGTGCATCGATTGGCTCGAACTCTATACCAAAATGTATATAAGTAGGAGTTCTCCGTTGATCCACTACACCAAGCATGCAGTTGTACAACTAATGGTTATACTAGCAGTATAATACAAAACTAGAATTGTCTGTATAAAAATTAGATTTATGGTACGAATAAAAGAAATCCGGAAAATGTTGAGTTATAAAACTTTGCTGAGGATCGGAGACGTTAATGGAGTCATGATACAAACTATCTGGACAATGTACAATAATGCATGTAGATCCTGTATATATAAAATCCATTTCCCCCTAGATATTCTTATGTATATAATCATGTCCTTTTCTAACACGATGATTTAATAGTCATATTACATGTTGAGTACTGTAGTTCTCAAAACGATCCTTAACAATTGTTTATGTATGGAATATAAACCCACATCAAACTCTGAACCTCTTGTGAGGCCGAAGAATTGTCCTGGGACCAAAGTCTTAACAATAATAAATAATCATTATTTTTAAAGATTTACTCTATATATTCCTATGTAAAACTTCGACCCCCCCCCCTCATTGTGGCCCACTCAACCCCAGGGGATCATGATTTTTACAACACTACCTGAGGATGCTTCCACACAAGTTTCAGCTTTCCTGGCTGATTAGTTTCTGAGAAGATTTTTAAAGATTTACTCTAAATATTCCTATGTAAAACTTTGACCCCCCCCCCCCCAATTGTAACCCCACCCCACCCCTCCGCGATCATAATTTTCACAACTTTGAATCTACACTCCTTAAGTATGCCTTTACACAAGTTTCAGCTCTCCTGGCTGATAAGTTCATGAGAAGAAGATTTTTTAAAGAATAACTTTATATATTCCTATGTAAAACTTCGACCCCCCCACCACCATTATGGGCCCATCCTACCCCCGGTGATCATTATTTTAACAACTTTGAATCTACACTACAATCAGGTGAGCTAAAAATTATGTGATCACTCTTTCACCATAGCCCTATCTATTCTATATGGTACAAGTATACTATTTACTATCGTTTCAACAACTAGACAGCGCTCATGTTAGTACAGAAGACTTTAAATCAATGTTTGACAACTTAACATGTTCGAAAACACTGTTATAGTTAACACATAACATGCTACTTTACGCGTCACGTGATAGAATGTTATTGAAAATGCACTTTCAATCACTGCAATTTTTTATTAAACACCGCACTTGATAACTGTATTTGTCGTCTTTTGATTTACCTCTTTCAAAACAGAAACGGCATGGGAATTTTAAAAAGTGCCAAAATGAGAGATACTACTAATCTTCTAAATGCCATGAGTACAATTAACCAATAAAGAAGATGGGTGAATAAGGCGTGTAAAATGCCTATATGCTAATAAGTATTGGATATAAGCCAAAAACTGTAAGCTCAGTTGACGTAAAAATCATGCCGAGCAAAAGCTGTAGCGTTTTTCATCCAGAACATCTATTAGAATGGTACAATTGTGGGAGAAGTACTGCAAAGTAGATACAGTCTGTTCTTTGCAAAGAACGTGTGCATTGGTGACATTTATGCCAAAATGCAGGACGATGTTTATAGATCAGAAAAATATTGGAGTGGATAGTTAGAGTTTTTTCTGACCCCTTGCCATTCCGGCATCAGGTACGTCCCCTTATACGGAGGATGTAGCTTTTAAGAGACAATGTCAGTAAGCATTGAGCTTTGTCCATATTATCAGTGGAAAGTGTAAAAAATTATTTTTCCTTGATATTGTTATGTTGATTAATATAGGTAAGCGGTATTTTAGAAATGTGGTATTTTTGGCCACATGGTCATTGTTTCCATGGCAACAACCAGAAATAGACAAAAACACTAAAATACCAACAAATCATCAAATTTGTAAAAATAACAAAGCATATCAACATAAAATTTTGTTAAATTTGAAAAAAATTGATAACACTAAATTTTTCATTTATTTGGAAATCAGAATGTCAAAGTATTATTTCCCAAATTGCTTTTTTAACATTTTTTATTGTAAAATTTAAAGTATTTTTAAAAATTAATTTCTCTAAAAAGCAACCTGAATTTGTTTTGATTCTATATTAGATAAAAAATTCTTACATTGGTTTATAAGATTTATCAGTAAAACACGGTAGTCAATGTGTATAAAAGAAATAATATTAAAAGCAAAGTAACCAAACTTTGATTTTGAATATGTAATATTACCCCCCTTTATGGAACTCTTCTGCGGCGGAGGTTCAATTAAACTAACAGGAAGTGGAAACCAAACATGTTGTCTGCTCAGTTGGTTGTAGTCTGTTTGAATTTGCAGAGGACTTACAGCAACTTGTAATGGTAGGTGATATTTTATAAATATGTCTGATCTATGCCAAAAATATTTAATGTAAAACATCTATATTGCTTCATAAACGGATAAAAAATTTGACTTTTTGATTGATTATACAGGGAGTTGTGGTTGCTTGATGTTTGTTTAAAATTGCAGAGGAATGACATCTGATTCAACTTGTAAATGTTAGTGTTGTTCCGTCAACATATGTGATGAGTTTAGAATAATTTCAATTAAATTGTTAATTTCTAAAATGAAAATACACTCTTTACCAATTTTACACAGATTTTTAGAAAGAATTGGAATGACTCATGAACTTTATCTTAATTGTTTTAATTGTCATCCGCTTGAAGTTGCAGAGAAATGACAGCATCTTTTGAAAATATGTGTATTTTTGTCAGTATGTTAGATGGATTTCAAATAAGTTACAAGTAATAATGTAAAGCATTCATAAATTAATGCAAATTTATATGAAAAATATATAACCCCCACGCCTATCTCTCCCTCTCTCCCCCCCCCCCCCACTAAACATATAAAAAGACAGAATGTTTATTATACATTCTCTTATGGACAATTTTCATTTTCAATTTTTAATTCCAAATCAAGCCTCCATGATGATGAGATTACACTATCATAGTTAGATTCTCATATGTAGTACATGTATGTTTGTTTTGGAAATACATGAATGCTCAATATCAGTTCATTAACAAGCTTTTATATTAATAAGATATCTTGTTCTCTTTTAGATGGAAATCAGTTTGTCTGTAGCTTAGCTTTTTCACACCGAATGATACCTGTGGATATACAAAAAGACCTGGCCAAGACATATTATTCCTATGACATGTTGTAATCTTTCCATAGATGCACACCGACAGTTTTCAATTTGTAGGGGTATAAAATCAGAATCAGAATTATTGAAAATAAGGGGAGGTTTCTTCGGTGAAGATGATGAAATACTTACCATCTGTCCAAAACACAGGTATGTGACATGTCTTACGAATGTATTATGTTTCATAATATGGTTATGAATATCAGACAATTAAATTCAAAGACTTGCAGAATTTAAATTAAACACCTTTATCAATAAGAACATGTGATTAGTTTTGAAAGAGTTGCTTGTAAATCTCTGAATTAACAGAAAAAATGACCCATAGAAATTTCCATTGCTTAATAGTGAATTAGAATTTTCTCTCTATCTCAAAGCATCTAATTTAATTGTAGTAACTGTGCCTTCAGTTTGACAATGACAGACACTAGCTTGCAAATGACAAATTTATATGTTGTTTGCTTTGTTTTGTTTTTAATGTTTTGAATCAGGAAAAATAAGTACAGGTATAAATGGACTGAAGTGTACATAATTACTTGTACTTGTGAATTTAACTAAGGGCATTTCCTTATGTAACCATCTCTCTGTCTTTCCTCACTTATCTTTCTCTTCTTTAATATTGATGTTGCAAGATATATATGTGCATAATTACTGTGAATCAGTCAATTATTACAATGCAGATAGAGGTAGATTCTTTCAGATCATCAAAAAGTTTGGCATACACAAGAAACTTAATCTACCAGCATTAAGTCTACAGATTAATACTAAGTCAAAAAATGTGAAATAAGAAATTGCAAAGTAAATTTTAAGATTTTGACCATATCTTTTTTATATTGAGTGACAATTGTAAAACTGTCAGTGGAACAAAAATTAAGCATTAGTAGACATAACTGGGAATGTAGAATTTAAAAAAATATGCCTGCCAGATTGATTGTATCAAAAGTATGTGTAAAAACTTTTGATTGCATCATTACTTGACCATGCAGTGGGCATTTGTGAAAAAAATTAGTTAAGTACAGTAATGATAAACACATTTACAAATGATTTTTAACATCTTATTTAGATATGTTCTTGGTGTTGGATGGAGGTCAAGTAGGATGTGTTCCCTTGGATGGACATGTAATCATCAAAGCAAGAGCAATTCAAAAGGAACCATAAGAAAAGAGCAGTCATTCTTCCTGAAGAAGTATTATGATTGTCTTATTAGAATTGGTTCAGGTTTGTCAATTATTTTGGTTATTATGGCATTGAGATTAAAACACAGAATCTTTATTTCTCTCTCTCTCTCTCTCTCTCTCTCTCTCTCTGTCTTTCTCTCTCTGTTGATAAATAAAGCCTAGGGCCTGCAGTAGTCTGTCAAAATATATTGGCCTGCAAAAAAATTTACTTGCCCCCATATATCCATATGTGTAACATTCAAAATTGATTACAAATTGTTTTAGACATTTGGCTTTTAAAATATTTACAAGTCCATCATACTTGTCAATTTTTTAATTTCACTGGCTGGAATAAAAAAATTTCTGGCCGCAGTCTTCGGACCACTGAGTTTTTGTAATGACTGATGTTACAGTCCAAATTAAATAAATTCTTTACTGCAAGCGCTTTCAGCCATGTTGGCGCTTCAATTTAAACAGTTACACAAAATTAAACTTAGGTAATCAAATAATTGATTTGCTTTTTATTATCTCACCTGAGCTGAAAGCTCAAGTGAGCTTTTCTGATTACTTTCTGATTACATCCATATGTCTGTCTGTCTTTCCATCCATCTGTAAACTTTTTGCATTTTTGACTTCTCTCCAGAACCACTGGGTCAGTTTTAACCAAGGAATATAAGTAGAAAAAAACTTTTGAAAAGTCTTTTTAAAAGGGATTTGATGTTTAACATAGGAATATGTGCAGTAAATTTTAAAGATTTTTTTAAACAAGGTATACTCTTAATTGTTATTTTAGATATTTTGTTCTGATACCATGAAGTTAATTTGATGAGCTATTGTTGCTCAGATTTAATAGTGATGTGGCTTCTGGGCCTCTTGTTTGAATTTGTTAGATGATATCTCCATCATTTACTGTAATAGTTTTTCAACTTTTACAGGAGTGTGTTCCAATTGTAGAAAACATCTTGTAAAAAGGATGGATTAAATCAGATAAGGAGAATACACAAGGGGAAAATGAAGTAGACACATATCCAGTTGGTTCTGCTGAAGTTCTTCACAAAGGATGGGCTTTGAAGTCAAAATGCGAGTTTAAGTGATTTACTGAATCTCAAAAATCTTTCTTGAAAGTTTGAGGTTGTAGAAAGCAGTGGTCATAAACTTGACCCAGAAGATGTAGCCTCCGAGATGAGAAGAGTGAGAAATGCAGAAGGAAAGCGCATTTTCAGAATTGATGAGTTCCTTTCAGGAAATCAAGTTTCCAGTTATTTCTGCAGATTGGACTTAAAAAGGAGGAGGATTCATGTTGTGATCAGATGGTTGGAGAAAAGGACATAGAAGCTGAAAATGATTTGGACAATTTTAGAAGCTTGGCCAATTTAGCATTTTATTAGAACTTCTGATTCACTATTTTTAGGCCACCTGAGTCACCCAGGTGACCTATTGCTATCTGTAGTTGTCCGTCATCATTCGTTGTACATTGGTTGTAAATTTTTGAACATTTTTTGAAACCACTGAACCAATTTAAACCAAAGTTAATATATGTACTAAAGTACATACCAGGTATATATTTATGATGAGGAAGAATTCCTCTTCCAAAATTGGGAAGTTCATGGCCCCGGGTGAGGTGTTCTGGTGTTAGGGTGGGGCTCTAAATGCAGTAGTTCTTTGAAAATCTTCTCCTATGCTCCTGGGTATTAATCCGATGAAATAAGTATATAGCTATGATAAGGAAGAATGCCTCTTTCAAAGTTATGAATTTCATGGCCCCTGGATCAGGAGTTTTCTTGTAAGGACAGGGCTCTAATGATTATGTACGTATAGGGTAGGGTGGTGTTATTTTTGCCCAATTATTTTTTTGTTCTTAAGATATGTTCAATTATGTCACTGTATGTTATGCTATGACGTTTTTTAAATAATTTTTTTTAGAATTTCGAAAGTTTATTGGATTAAACTATCACGGAATAATAAAAATGATTTCATAATAGCCTTATAATTATAATGCACATGAATATACATTGAAAGAGCCACACTGCAGGTACTCAGGTGACCGATAAGAACCATGGGCCGCTTGTAAAATGTATTGTTTGTGTGCTATGTGAACGCATCATGTATATTTTCAACTGAAACTCTTCACTTTGAACTTTTGAGGTTATAGTCATTGTAGATGTCATAAACGGGGGTGATAATTTTGTAAAAAAAAAAAATTAGGAAAAACAGATTTAGGCAATGAACAATTTTTATATACATGTATGATGTCCTTCTGTTAGAAGCAAGAAATATTTAAATAACTTTTTATGTAACCAAGTCAAAACTTAACCTTAAACAAATTTGTATGGTTAAAATTGCATTTCTATTAAATTAGTAAGGTAGAGTATATTCTGCTGTTAATTTTGCTCAACAAGAAAACAAATTCAAACAATTGAAAAATTACCGCTATGTATAATGGTAATTTTCTGTTAAAAAAACGGATTAAATTTATCAAAATTATAAAGTTTGTATCTCCGTCAAAGTGTGTCCTTCTCTCTCTCTCTCTCTCTCTCTCTCTCTCTCTCTCTCTCTCTCTCTCTCTCTCTCTCTCTCTCTATATATATATACTATACAAACACACAGATAAGTGTTGCCATACAAATCCTTTTCATAATGTGTTTTTTATTATTTTGGTAAAGTTTTTATGAGTTTTAAAATACATTTCATTATTGTAACACATAAAGTGTGTGAAGGCTTATAAAACCTATCTCAAGTCTGATTTGTATGGCAAAAATGTGTTGCTAGGGAGAACATAATGTTGCTATGGACATGATTTAGAAAAACTAAAGAGAATGGAAGTGATTGGAAAGAATTAAATAATGATGTTTTTAAAATATCAAATATAGATACGTACAGTCATTAAAACATATTCTAGGTCTGATTTCTGTGTCAAAAAATGTGTTGCTATGGTTAAAATTATGTTGCTATGGAAATTATTTAATTGAATAAAAAGAAAACTATGATAATAAAATGTTCTTCTCATAATATTTCAAAAAAAAAAAAAATAATAATCTACAAACATGCAGTTAAATAAACGTAAATAAATTAATGACTTGATGTGTCAAAAAGGTGTTGCTATGGACAAAATTGTGTTGCTATGGACCTAAAGCACAAAGAAAATGCATTAAAAAGTAAAAACTTAACAATCAAGTCATATTGAATGTTTAGTTTATATTTACTTTTACTAATACTTAATTTTTATAGGCTATGTAGAGGGCCAACTGAAATAAAAATGGTGGAAAATTGCAAATATTCATCATTCTGCCAAAAAAATTAGGAAAACCAACTACCCAAATTTATTGCTTACGTACATAATATTGACAACTGTCATTATGCTGATATAATTTATTTTTGCAGAGGTCGTTGCTTTTTTTAAAAAAAAGGGTTCAAAATGTATTTGTTTTATGACAATACTGTATCTAGTAAAACATATCTTCTTCTGGTTGTCATAGCAACTATGATGTCATTTCATTGAATAATAATTCCATCCAAATTATACCATACAAATGACTGTCTTTTTAGGTAAACTATTGAAAAGGTATATTTTTAACTCTAAAGTGGCCCATTTTGTATATTTAGATCCCTATTTTTCAAGGATTTTGTTCACTAATAGACAATATGGAACAAAAACATTTGTTTTGTTGTCATGGAAACCAAGCAAAGAAGAATATCACTCAAAATTTGTTATTTGCTTCTCCCTTGATGACTTAGTATGGTTTTAAATGATTTTTAAAATTTTCACTTTCCATGCGAAGCTCAATGCTTACTGACATTGTCTCTTAATACGGAAAAGAGTTCAGCTGAATGTACAGTGAATTATGATAGTGTTAGAACGCCTCGTAAAAATCCTTCTACATCTACAAACACCACTCTTCCTGTTACTTCTGCTGAAAAAAACTAAGGCAACGTGCATTATTTGTCGCAAAGAGTCAAAGGGTTTGCCTAGCATTCCACGTTTAGCACGTGCAGACATTTGCATACAGCAATGTGTTCTAGTTGCAAATGGGGTCAAGTGTTGTGTTTCTCATTTGAGAGACAACCACTTGCGAGGGAATCAGGACAACTCGCCCCCAAGACAAGTCGCCCCCAGTTAAACAGAAGACAACTCGCCACCACTTAAGACAGCTCGCCCCCAATATAAAGACAACTTGCTCCCAGTATTTTTGTTTGTATTACGACAAATTCTATAACGAAAATTTAATTTTTTCCCACAACGTTATTTACATTCTTCAGGTTTTATTTCAATTTTTGATAGATTTTAATTTGAAATTTAACAGACTTTCAAAACTTTCAATCACAGTTTTACTTGAACAGTTTTATTGAAATGCATCTATAATCAGCGAAGGGTGTATGTATTCTGATTAAAAAATATGGGGTTTTTTTTCATTATTTATAAATTCTCTTTCCCGATATAAACTCAGGCTGATGTAAGTGTACTTAAAAAAATATGATTTAAGAAATCGGAGCAATTTATTATAAATTGGGCACATTGTTTTAAGTTTTAAAATAATTCAATTATGCCCAACATAATTATGAAATCAGCGATCAAACAATTGCGTTATTTTATTCATGTGATAATGATAATTAGTTAAATTATGATGAAACCCACGCTGTAAATAATTAGAGTTACCTGTACACGTATAATTTTGATTCTTCAAAGTGACAACTTATTAATGTATGCAAGCTCTGAATCTTACGATGCATTTGACAATAAAATTTAGTTTAGTTAAAAAATATTTGAATTCCTGTTAATATTTTTGAAAAAACATTGAAAAATATATTCAATTAAATATGTATAAAAAATATCATTGGGGGGCGAGTTGTCTTGACTGAGGGCGACTTGTCTTAATTTTGGGGC
Organism: Magallana gigas; assembly: GCF_902806645.1. Classification (NCBI taxonomy): domain Eukaryota; kingdom Metazoa; phylum Mollusca; class Bivalvia; order Ostreida; family Ostreidae; genus Magallana; species Magallana gigas. The sequence goes on along the minus strand of NC_047565.1, from coordinate 37,037,729 downwards.
GAGTTGTCATGAGCTGGTGGCGAGTTGTCTTGGGGACGAATTGTCTTTGGGGAGAGTTGTCTAGAATTCCTTGCGAGTGGGGCATGACAATAACACGTTTAAACTTATTAAAAGTTTCTTCAGAAGTCAATCAAAATGAAATCACAGATTTACTAAGTGATATTAGGGAAAGGATATTCTTTTTGTTTTCTCTTTAAAAAATTGATTTTAGAAAGACTTTAAACGTTTGCAACGAAGATTATAACAATGTAACGGGTCTTTCGTATGATCAGTTTGAAGTCCCTCATCTACAGTTTTATCTACTTGAGAAGGCACTGGTATTTTACTTACAAAATTTCGTAAAGTGATGTCTCATTCTGTTCTTGCAACTTTTTTGGTTTACATGTAACTGAAATACAAGTTTCTAGAATTGTTGCCTCAGCTCGGAAAGGTTGTCTTCAAGATTTTGTACTTTTATAACTAGAGCTTCCCCATATCTTAAGCTCCCAAATCTCAAAAATCAATCGAATGTTTTGAGGAAAAAAACCCTTTCTTAACTGGATAGTATTTAAAGCCATTTTTAATATATAGAAAAGTAGTTTCTATGCTCAACAGCGGAGATGTTTCACCATGAACAAAGGTCATCCTCTCATAAAACCTATGATGATCACTGGTACTGATGATTATATAGTGAGTGTTATAAGGCAAGGTTTTGCAGATGGCAAGAATAGCGATGCCCACATTCTGAATATTAAAAATCTAATGCAAAAGGAAAAGTCGATCGGCTAAATGAAGATGACATCTTTACTCTTGACTGGGTTTCGCGATACAGTTGAAACAATTACCGTACAAAAGCATTGAATAATTTCATTCGTGTGACGTATAAACATTCAAAATTGTTTTATTATCCGTACAGCAGGGTAAGAAATGGTCTTTATTGTCAATCTTAAATATATTAATCTCATAATAATATTTGGTTAAAAGTAGGGTGGTATAGCTGTTATTTTATCATCATTCTCGTTTCCTTACAGACATTGTCATATAAACTAAGAATTTTCAGCAATAATGACTGTTTGCAGCTATTTGAAAAAATGCAAACTTTGAGGGCGGACACTTATAAAACTAAAACGACGTGTGCCATCAAAATAATACATTATCAGAAAAATTGCCTTTTATCTAAGCTTTTACCTAATGCTTACACAATTTCGTACAGTGATGTCTCACTCTGTTCCTGCAACTTTTTTGGTTTACATGTAACTGAAATACAAGTTTCTAAAATTGTTGCCTCAGCTAGAAAAAGGTTGTCTTCAAGATTTTGTACTTTTATAACTAGAGTTTCCCCATATCTTATGGTCAGACGACACGTTCATCGAGAATCTTTTTTGTATCTCCTCGTTATAAAGAGTTCCAGTAAACATTATTATTATCTAAAATCATTTTTAATTTGAATGAAATTTATTTTATATATAGATATAAGCCTAAATGGCCAAGTGACACCTCGTGCAATTTTCAACGTTATCATCCGGGCTTATTAATGGCTGATGCAATGCAAAAACCCCGTAGACTTTCTTATACGGGGTGTGTATTGAAACTTGAAGCGGTAGAGGGGACGTTTCAAAACAGATAATCTGGACATTTTTCATCTTAGTGGATGAACGAAGTTCGAACATAAAGGTATTTATTATCATCGAAGTATCAAGCGAAAAGTGGTGGAAGCAAAAACCCGGGACAGAGTTTAGTATTTCTAATGTTTTTTGGCCTCTTTTTTATGGAGTTTACATGTAGTTTTACTGCTTAGGCATTCAGTTTCACAATTATATCAAGCAATTACTCTGTTCTTTTTTACTATGAGTATTACAATTTTAGATGAAAAAGTGAGTATGTTAGAAGTGATAGAGTAAGAGTGATTATATCATTTGAAAAATGTATATCCTGTGTACAGTACAACCTTCGTTCACAATAAAAAAGAATAACAACCTCTGTCTCTCTCTTTCTCTCCATGTTTATCTCGTAAAAATTACAAGCGGTAAATAATAAATGTCTTAACTCCGCCTACCAAGATATGAACGGACAAAGTCCAGTCAAATTGGTTTGTTGAAACTTTTCTGGAGTGATCGTTTACGTAGTTAACAATATAGACACTTGATATCTGCCCTCAACTACTTTGGTTATAAATCAGAACTTTTTCAAAGGTAATGTTTCAGTATTTTACTCATATTTGTAAATTACTGTAATGATAACATCAGTTTTGTTTTGAATAGGAATGTCAAACAACTTAGCATTTTGATTTTAATTTTATCATTTGATGATATAATCATCATTAGTAGTTACATTACTCGTTTTTTTATTTTGTCTTTAAATCTCTAATTTTTCAATGTTACCTTGGTTTTGGTTAGGGGGCGTCGTATGTACATGATTAAAGAGAAGTTGGAGTTTTATCTTTAACGAAGCTTTTTTCATGTAATTATCTGTGTGACCTAGATTTCTCTTGATACCAAGGGTCTGGTTTGAACCTAACAAAGTTAGCGTTTGATTTTTTATCATACGGAAGCCCGGAATGATCATTCAAGATTCGAAACTCAAGATACGAGATTCGTATTACGAGATTCGAGTTTCATTATACAGTCCAAAAAATTCAAATAACGTATAATTTGGGGTTTGTTTATTCATATTCAATCGTACATTTGCTGAAATTTATATAAATATAAATAAAAAGGAATTATTTTTTAAATATAATAATTAATTAAATATATTAACTTTGATATCCTTCCTGGTGCATGCAAATAGCTTACCACGCAGCACAAGAGTCGCACTGTTTCATATTTTGTTGTGTGGTAAACATAGCCGTCGTTCAAAAAGTAGTTAAAAAACTACAATAAATAAAAATAACAATTTACAAAATAGGAAAATGTAGAGCCGTTACTTTATACATGTAAATTACTTTAATGACCACAATTGCGTATTCTACTTTTAAGAAAATTCTATTTTTATAATAAATTCCATCATAATCACGATTCAATACTGACAAATTAAAGCAATTGCTACTATAAAAAGAATAATTAAGGCACTCATCAAACAAGATGGAAAAGGATTGACAAATGTGTAAGACTGACGGGAAGTGCATGAGTTCTTGACCAGACCTAAATAGTAAAATTGTACCAAACATGTTTATACCAAACTGAAAATGGTTTCTCTGCTGTTGCAAGAATTAAACATGCTACTTAGTAACTACCGACCCCACCCCCACCCCACCCTATCGTGACCAACACAATTTTTTATTCATTTATTTCATATTAACTTATGAAAACATATTATATATTTTTTTTTGGATAAAAGCAATTAAGCATACATTAAGTCAAAATTTAGATTTTGCATTTGATTTTTAGTGACGTCTATAAATACCTTTGCATTTATTAGCACAGACAATAACATCTTTGCAGGAACAAAACACAGAGGACGTTCTGTATTTTGTGCACAAAAACCAATAGCAATACAAAAACAGTTTATTATCGTTACAATCTAATTAAAATTAGATGTTTGATCCGCTCGCTTACTCGCTACACAAAGTGTAGCGAGTGTAATTGTGTAGCGAGTAAGCGAGCGGATCAAACATCTAATTTTAATTAGATTGTTATCGTTACTAACAAAAGCCAATTAGACTTATTTTCTTAGGTAAACAATATTTTTATCGCAAAAAAACCCCGCAAAACTTTTGCAAAAAAAGTGTTACTTTCGTAAATTACGCAAAACTTTCCCGATTTAACGCGTAACTTTCGCGAATAAACGCGTTAGTTTCGCAAGCAAAAATTCGAACTTTAATATAAATATGTTATTTTATACAAGAACCCTTATGAAGACCAATAATTGATAATAAGGAAATTGTAGTTTTAAATAATTACTTATAAATATTTTTTTTTATCATATTATCCCTTTTACATACGTTGATTAGCAAAAGAAATCATTTATATATATATAAAGATATAAATAAATCTGGAAAAAAAACCCGGTTAGATGTTAGATCTTTCAAGATTGTAGAGCATCAGTTTTCATTTGTTCGCCGACCCTGTGTTCGGGCATTCATTAATGATCTTTTTTTCTAAAGTTGATATAAAATCAAACGAGGGAAATCTTTAAAATTTTATAACTGATTTTTAAACGACACGTGTGATAAATTCAGAGAAAGAATTTACGTTACCTATATTTGAACAATTGCATGAAAAAAAAATGTGTAGATTGAACTTATATCAATTCACAGCTTGACATATTTTTCTGATAACGTAAGTTCATGTCTGGGCGATATAACATGTTTAACGTCTTAAACAATAATATTCTTTCAATTTTACAATGATATTGGATAAAACTTTTAATTCGAATTAAAATTGTTATTATGCAAATGTTGATGCCTCATTTTTGGGAGTTGATTTTAATCAACTCTCCTATGCAGTTACTCTGGCAAACCGAAAGTCAAACAGTGTTTGGACCTAAGCACAAATCATCACCGCTGACAAGACTTAGTTCTTGAAAATAATAGAAAAATTCGATGTTATGTATGCTGAAGCATACGCTCGACTGTCTCCGTAAATCTCCGACAAGCAGAGAGGCTCTCTTGCTTATCGGAGATTAACGGAGACAGTCGAGCGTCTGGTTGAACGAGACTAAAGTTCGATATCAATAGTGCTTGGATCCATACGGTATTTAGAATTGTGTCGATTACTAATGCATAGTTTAAAATATATCTTTAAATACTATACAACATGATTCATATGAGGAAATTCTTGACAGAAAAGTTTAAAAATTCATATAAAAAATGTGCGAAATTCAAATACAGACTAGAAACTCATTGCCATGCAAGATAAGTTAATTTTAAAATAAATGATAATCGATAAATTTAACTCCCGTCAGTACTTTGATTGGGAGTTGATTTTAATCAACTCTCCTATGCAGTTACCCTACCCTAGAGTTAGTTCTTGCAAATAATCGATAAATTAAATTCGATGTAATGTACGCTGAAGCTTTTTTTTTAAAAAGGAAACTTATTTATAAATACCTAAGAAATAGTCAGATTTTAAATAGAACGAACAATTTAGAAGTTCTTTGCAGTCGGATATATTCCTACGCCAGAGTTCAATATAGAGCGAGTTCGATCACAAAGTAAGGTCGCCGTGGTTCAACTAAAATGAGATCAAACTCACTTTCGTCCGACTAAAATGGAACAGCGATCCAACCAACGGAGAGACTCTGGTCTGTCTCTAGTCAGGTAGTTTAAAGATGGCGGCGGAAAGCGAAACCTCCGAATTTTGCTCATTTTAATCAGCACAACATGCAATGTGTTAAATTTTAGCTCACACACATATGATTCAATGTGTTAACAAGTTATTTTCCTTCTTTTTTCATGAACAATAAAATTATGAATGGCAATTAACATCTTTCTAATTTTTTCAACCAGACATCGACCAATGTGCGTTCGAACACAGACATGCGCACCATAAGTTTTCATTGCTACCGTGGTTGAACTCTAGTTAATGATCAAACTCGCCCATAGTCTCGTTCAACCATCGGCTGTCTCCGTACATCTCCGACAAGCAGAGAGTCAGCCTATATTTAAAGGTCGCATCATCAATTTATCACGTGACCTGGTATCTCTTACTTCATTATTGGTTGGATCCATACACTTTTTGACATATTTCGAATACCGATACATAGTTTGATGAAATCAATTCTATTTTTAAATATTATACAACATGATTCATAAGAGGTTTTCTCGAAATTCTTGTCGGAAAAGTCCGAGGATCCATATTATAAAAATGTGCGTAATTCAAATAGAGATTATAAACTACTTGCCAAGCAAAATAACATATGGTGGATATTAAGATAAATAATAATCGATAATATCAACTCCCGTCAGTACTTCAGTACTTTGATTTATAATACAGCGCTCATGATACATGAGAAGCGTGATGCATTATGTGGCTATACTTTCAGATCACCCATTATTTGGATATTTTTGTGGAATTATCAATTATTTAAATTCCTCCCAGTGCATACAAGCTTCACATATACATATTTGTATAAAGAAATATTCTTTTATGATTTCATTTTAAACATTGATCGCTTTTCCTGAGCTGAAAGCTCAAGTGAGCTATTCTGATCACATTTTGTCTGTCGTCCGTCCGTCCGTCTGTCTGTCTGTCCGTCTGTCTGTAAACTTTTCACATTTTCAACATCTTCTCAAGAACCACTGGGCCAATTTCAACCAAACTTTTGCAAAGGGAGATAATTAGGAATTTATGAAAATTTTCGAGAAATTTTCAAAAATCTTATTCTCATGAACCATAAAACCAGGAAAGCTGAAACTTGTGTGGAAGCATCCTCAGGTAGTGTAGTTTTAAAATTGTAAAAATCATGATCCCCGGGGGTAGGGTGGGGCCATAATGGGGGGTCGAAGTTTTACATAGGAATATATAGAGTAAATCTTTAAAAATCTTCTACTCATAAACTAATCAGCCAGGAAATCTGAAACTTGTACGAAAGCACCATGAGGTAGTGTAGATTCAAAGTTGTGAAAACCATGACCCCCGGGTGTAGGGTGGGGCCACATAGGGGGTCGAAGTTTTACATAGGAATATATAGAGTAAATCTTTAAAAATCTTCCTCTCAGAAACTAATCAGCCAGGAAAGCTGACACTTGTGTTGAAGCATCCTCAGGTAGTGTAGATTCAAAGTTTTGAAAATCATGGCCCCCGGGGGTAGGGTGGGACCACAATTGGGGATCGAAGTTTTACATAGGAATATATAGAGTAAATCTTTAAAAATCTTCTTAGAAACTATTCAGCCAGGAAAGCTGAATCTTGTATGAAAGCATCATGAGGTAGTGTAGATTCAAAGTTGTGAAAATCATGGCCCCCGGGGGTAGGGTGGGGCCACAATGGGGTGTCAAAGTTTAACATAGTAATATATAGAGTAATTCTTTAAAAATCTTCTTCTCAGAAACTAATCAGCCGGCAAAGCTGAAACTTGTGTGGAAGCATCCTAAGGCAGTGTAAATTCAAAGTTGTGAAAATAATAGCCCCTGGGGGTAGGGTAGGGCCACAATGGGGTTGTCGAAGTTTTACATAGGAATATATAGAGTAAATCTTTAAAAATCTTCTTCTCAGAAACTAATCAGCCAGGAAAGCTGAAACTTGTGTGAAAGCATCCTCAGGTAATGTAGATACAAAGTATGTATTATGTATTATTGTACGTTGTCCAGATAGTTTGTATTATGATTCCATTAAGCTGATTTTATCATACCTTTTGTTTCTCAGGTGAGCGATGTGGCCCATGGGCCTCTTGTATTATTTTGGAAGTACGCATACATACATGTATAAAGATACGTGTATCATTACTGTTGAATATGTACTGAAAAATATCAGTAGTTTACTACAATTATATAACTATATTACTATATATTTTATGATACATCCTTATAGGATTTGCACTGTAAAAAGAATTAAAACTGTTGAATATATACTGAAAAATATCAATAGTTTACTATATATTTTTTATTATACACTCTTATAGTATTTGCACCGTAGAAAGAATTCAACAGTTACCGTTTTTGTACTTTGTTTTCAACCATAGCCAATTAGAGAAAAACAAAAATAATGTGATAGTGAACCGATATTAATTAGAAATGCATTCATTGTATCATGGAATGTTTTATTGTTTAGAGGAGAGGTTAATAAATATGACGCAAATGTAACCCTTATTTTAGCAAAATTTTTGGGTCAAACGCGGTTAATACGCGAACGTTTTGCGTAATATCGCTGTACTGCCTTCCGTGTTTATTTGCTTAAGAACTACATGTAACAACACAGGTTACAGTTAGTTAACCAGTTTCATTTTATTATCCACGACATCTAAGTTAACAAGGGAAAGCGTGGCTCCTGATATGCGGACAATGTCACTTGAGTGGTGAAATGAAGTTTGTGTGAATGTGGTAAAAAGATACAACAAACAAATATAAAAATACAAATAAATGAATACGTACAAAGAAATAAAACTATGTTTGTAAACAAATTAAAAACATAGTTCAGCACACATAAATGAACTTTAAAAAGGTTCTTAATTAATTATCTAACATATAGTTTTAAAACAATAAAACTTGCATCGTGACCGGCCACTGTTTCTCTAGATTGAATAACGTCTGGACAGTTCAGAGACGTTTACAGGAATGAATGTGTATGCCTAAATTACTGATAAAGTGGCTAGATTCACACAGCAAACGACAAGGTTCCACAATTAAGATAAATATCAAAATGCAGGCTTTAACCAACTTGAGTAAACAAAGCGCAGCAAAATTCTACTCTAATGTAAACAATAGACACTACTAATAGACTAATGGTCAGCAGACCGAATTTAAAGTGAGAACACATTAGTTATAAAAACAACAGAAAGTCAAACACTTAACTTGCTTAATTGCACAAAGTTTGATACATTTTTAAATGTTACTAAAATATGAAGGCTACAGAAAATTTAGAGTCATATAGCGAAACTGTCGTATTATTTTGTGAAAGTTTTGCGTTAATTTTAGAAAGTTTCGCGTTTTTTTTCTTGCGAAAGTTACGCGTTTAGTTGTGTAAGTTTCGCGTTTATTTGCCAAACTATTGCTTGCATTCGCAAAATTTACGCCTTTATTCGCAAAAAAAACTTTTGCAAATAACGCATTACTATCGCAATTTAATGCTTAATTTTCAAACTTTTGCAATAAAAAGCGTAAATTTCGCGGATAAACACAAACATTGATAATAAAAATACGCAATACGAAAATGTGCTTAATGTGCATATAGATCTCATTTTCGTACTAGGTAAAATAAAAACAATTCGCAAATTAACTCAATACTTTTGCAATATAACGCATTAGTCTCATATATGCGTTTAATTAAGTCTCATTCTGGAGTAATTATAATTATTGTAATGACGACCACCTCCCTACCTGAAAATTTTCAAAAAGGACTATGAAGCCAATAATTTAGCAAATAACTTTAAAGATCATAATGAATTGCATGACCTAGCTAATATTGAAAAGGTGCAAGACTCTGATAGAAAATAATTTTCCCATATTTGTTAACTTTCAAGATAGGTTTTATGTGTATATGTTTTCATAGATTAACTAAAACAAGGTGGCTAAGATACATGTTTTATTTTTATAAAACAACCTCCAGTTCCCTATCCACAGGGGCAGACAGAAACTCTCTCTCTGTGGGCATTAAATTTTTTTTTTTAAAACCCAGCTTTTAAAGCCAGCTCAGTTACTTACTTCTCCTATTCCAGCTTTTGAACATTCAACCCTTAGTGACTAAAAATCACCTTCTGGCATTGATACAAAATCATTTTACATGTACTGCTTATCAGTGATTTTGGTTAGTCATCATTACTTTACTATTAACAAGTCTATTGGTTTATTTAAAAGTTCAAAAACTGTTTCGTTTCAAATGATAAAAATATTTGCATAACCCTTTCGATCATACACCTTCTTTATCACATTATATTCAATGATTAATTATAATTGAGATCAAGCAGAATAAAATTATAAAGAAGTAAGGGAAGACTCCATTTACTGCCCCCCTCCCCCCTCCATCCACCAGAACTCTTTTAAGATGTTTCAACTGATAACCTATATACAGCTTCATTCATTTTCTTTTAAAAATATATGAATTTACTCATTTCTTTCATTGAAATTATAGACCCCCTTACAAGCCATACCCATTGCCTTACATGTAGGTGACATAAGATATTATTAAAAATGATACCTTAATTTGTTCTTCTAAATATGTAGTCAGGTCTTTTTTCTGTGTCAGTAGACGCAGAAAAAGTTATGAATATATACATTCAGGTGTGTGGGAGTAGAGAAAATTTTTAAAAATTATATGCATTTACACTATACATCTATTTTGGTCCTGCCCTAGAGTCAAAACCTATCCTCCAGGGGACATAAAATTTACAATTGTAGTAGAGGGCTTCTGGTTTACATAGTTTTGAAATTGGTTTTTCTTACAGATGTGTAAGAGTAAAAAAAAGGTTTTTAAACATTATACACATTAATCTTTATGACCATATTGCCCCCTACCTCCTGAACCTCTGACTCAGGGTCCATGAATTTCACAATTTAGGTAGATGAGTATTTAGGTAGATGAGTTCGTGGACATCATAATCGTGCATTCAGTTTTTTGCCACATGTGTGGGGGCAAAAAAGAAGATTTTCTAAGATTCAATACATTTTTACTATATAGCTACATTGTATATTGGCCCCGCCCTAGGGCCTAAACCCCTGTTTAAGGGGTCATTAATTTCACAATTTAGGTAAAAAACTTCATTTAGTTTTTAGCCGGGCTCTGCTGAAAGCAGAGTCCTGTCTGTATGTAGGCAAATCGCCAATGTTACTATAAATAGCACAACTTCAAAAGTAAACACAAAACCCAACAGCGTCAAAGTAAAAGCTTCCGCTATATCAAATAGTTACACAAAGAGCCACGTTTTGTCAAAATTTCAAGAGAATTGTCTATCTTTTTAGCTCACCTGAGCTGAAAGCTCAAGTGAGCTTTTCTGATCACAGTTTGTCCGTCGTCCGTCTGTCTGTCTGTCTGTCTGTCCGTCTGTAAACTTTTCACATTTTAAACTTCTTCTCTAAAACTGCTTATCCAATTTCAACTAAATTTGGCACAAAGCATTCTTATGGTAAGGCAAATATAAATTGCAGAAATGAAAGACCTATCTTTATCAAAAGCTGAGAAAACCTTGAAACTGTAGAAAAAGGGGGGTGCATTTTTAAAAATCTTCTTCTCAAGAACTACTGAGTCAAATTCAACGTAGTTTAGCATAAATTATCCTCATGGGAAGAAAAAATATAAATTGCAAAAATTAAGGGCTAATTCTGTTTCAAATCTGAGTTATTACGAAAATAATAATAAAGGAAAGGCGTGTTTCAATCAGTTTAATAGCTTCGGGTTCTGCATCCGGTAAAATGGGTAGGCAAGACTTGGCCTGGGCAAAACAAAAGATAGGCAGTTATGAATCTGCCAATCTCATTAAAATTTCAGGATATTTGATGGACCAGTATATTTGTATTCGCTGTAAATATTGCTGCAAAATAATGCGTATTTGGAATTGACGATTGCCGATCTGCCCCGGCTTTTATTTTGCCACGGCCCGGGTTTTCATACCCATTTTACCAAGACTTGTATTCCATACTTCTAAAACGAGGTTCTTTGTTTAAAGCAGCCATGACATTATACGAAAAAGGGTCGATCTGACTATGATGAATTTGCTTGTTGTGCAACAGTTCGCGTATGAAGGGAAATTTCTGAAACATGCAGAATATATTGGTGCCGATTTTGTGAAGTAAATTGAGGCTAAATATTTCAATGCGTTGACAGTTTTCACAGATGACGTTGGTGTAAGCTTGTTCTGATTTTCGTTTCGATTCATTATTTATGCTTTGTAACCTAGGAACTATCGTCTGTATTTCGTGATTTTTACGTATCAAATCAAACAGATACTTCGGTAAATCAAACAGTTAACTGTTTACCTGCGCAAATTAAGCAAAATCTGATGTATCAAACAATTCATTCTAGCGGTAATTCGGCAATATCTTTTGCGTAATGGTGGATTAATGCAATAGGTTTTGTTGAGATGCTCGGCATTTTCTCGAGTTTATTCAGTTTAAATAGAGTCTGATATCGCTGACGGAAATATGTAGGTATAAACATGTATATATACCGGTATGATTCATTTCGAAAAAAAAAATTGTGTTCTTTATTTGCTAAAGTGCATATTTCTTGTGTTTAATTGTTTACAATTTCTATTTACTAACCATATTTGGGTGTTAAGCTTCGAATTATAAGCAAGATACAGAGATTTGCTCAAAATTCTATGTTAGTACACAGATCTTAAAAACTAAAGATTAAAAAAGTAAAAATTGTCAATATTTATTAAGAAAACTTTCAAAGTATGTTCTTCCAGAAACCAACTCTAACAACTTATTGTTATTGTAAACTTATTGTAATAACCTTTTTTCGTCATTATTACTCCTACTGTACATGTGATCCTTGACTGTGTTTGTGTACATTTGTATAAACTGATTTTGAACCTCAAATACCAGTGAACTGGTCTTGAGTGAATAAAAGAATTGAAAATCTTAGGCCATTCTTTTTTTTCCATTTTAAATGCTGAATAGGAAATGCCAAGTTAAAAATCTTAAAGCTGAATGTAATAAACTCATGTGAACAAAATATGACTCAAACCTAGGCGAACTGTGAGCTCTGTATCTTGCTTATAATTCTACGATTGACGCTGAAATTTTGGTTGAACATTAGAAATTCTATATGAATTAGAGTATGTTAAATACTTGTACAAACAAAATAAAAGAATGATATTCTGTATATACCTACTCTCCGGGGCCCCCTCTTTATACAATAAATAATGTGAAATCTACATTAATTTTGATAGTTTTTCAGACACGAGTATATAAAAACGACATCTTTAAAACAGTTTCCATAGTTCTGACACATTTCTGTTGCGGGAATAAAGTAATTATCGCTATTCCTAAGAAAATATCACAGCGGAAAATTATCCTGGTTTGTACGCGAGGTAAATAACAGTCATTTAATTATAATGGAGAAGACAAATTAAATTTTTGAATGTTTTTAATTTGAGGAATTGAGCACATTGAGGTACAATTTTCTTCTTCACATCTATACATGTAGGATTTTTAAAATAAAATACAACAACTATTATATATATATTTTTAAATACAATAACTAGTAAGTAGTTGATGAAAAAAATGTACCTATATGCTCTCATATATTTTGATCACTTTACAAAGTGGGGGGGGGGGGGGGGGGGGGGCAGAAGGAAAATATAGGGAATTGGAAGTTAACAACTTAACAGTGTACCCCTACCAAATGTTTAGTTTTATATCTTGCGTAGGATTTTCTTATTCTGGTACATGTAAAAAATAGTATTTCATGAAGGTACAATGTCAAAGATTACGTGTATGCCAAAATAAGTGTAAAATTAGAATACTTAACAATATTTATATTTTGTTATTCTACCGAGGGACCATATGGCACAATATCTTTTGAACGCCCACTGTTGCTAAGGTGAGCGATGTGGCCCCATGGGCCTCTGGTTTTAGTTTTCTTATTAAAGCTGACATGAATTCATAAAAACGCATTATTTCCCTTTTATCTTCGACTACCGCCATATTAGTTGTCGATTTCTATTGTTCTGCTCATCGCTACACACCCCCTATATAAGGCCGATAGCACTATTCATGCTTCACCGCATTCAGGTATTTCATTCACCCGAACTCGTTACCTTGGACGAAAAGACGTGTAGAAACACATTTGGAACCAAAAAAATATGACAACCAATACACTGGCAAGGCATATCCAATGAATGACGAAACAAGACAGACTGAAATCCAGCCACAGATACTTAAAAAATCCTCGATAAGTGTAAACAGTTCTCCTGTGAATAATATAACATCGCACATGCGAAAACTACACACTGTGGCAGATCGAACAATGTCAATGATCGCATGGATTTTTAGAAACGGAACGTTTTTGTAGGAACGGGTGGAACTTATGTTACGTTGTTACTTTCTTGGATTGACTATCATATAGCTACTGTGTTGGATGAACTGCCGCCGGGGTTTTAAAAATGATGCAGACGTTATGCATTCTGTATGAACGACACACGTGTTTGATGTGCATGCGAAGTATGGCAGCACTATATGTGCAAAATATTACGGATACCTTGGAAATTCTTTCAAAGAATAAATATATTTTGTATTTTATTGATTGTTGTTTCCTTTATTGTTTATTACAAACATTTTACTACATTGTTTAGTTCATGCATTCAGAAGTCCGTGCAACCTGAATACAACAGACCGTAACTTTCTCAACCGGTATATATACCCCAGTGACAGTAGAGGAGCGATCAAAACTAATATGGCGACCAAATGCTTTTATGAATTCATGTCAGCTTTAATTACGTGTTTTAAAAACAAGACTACGCATTTTGGACACATATAATGCACATGGATTTCCATTAACTATTTTGCTGCGCAATGAAGAAATGGGGATTGAATTTATAACGCTTGTTGCAAAATTCAAGTCAGTCTTTACTACACAATATGCATAAAGACACATCAAAAGAGCCCGGTTTTCAGTACTTTGATTAACAAATATATTTGGGAGTATAGAGAAGAAAATTTTCTAAGATTTTATACATTTTTACTATATGGCCATATTGACCGCACCCTAGAAACTGAAGTTTACCCAGGTTATCTAAAAACTTAAAGACCTTTGATAGCAGGACCCAACCTCCTTAACGATCCAAACTTGCTGTTTCTACACGTCCTTCCGTCCGTTTGAGATCTTTCTTCTCCCCGTTGACCCAATCCGGCTCATACTTCACCCACAGAGTGCCTTTAGCTAAAGAGTGTGCAGTCACCTTGAACAATATTTCTAGGTCTAAGGTTAAGGTCATAACAGAATGATATGAAAAATCCTTGTCCGGAGCATATCTTCTCTTCTCTTGGTCCAATCTGGCTCATATTTAACTCACAGAGTGCTTATGGTTAAAGAATTTGCAGTGACCTTAAATAAAGTAGGTGAAGGATCAAGGTCATATTCTATATATTCTAAAAGCCCTGTTTGTTTCATACTTCACATAAACAAAGCTTTTAAGTCAAGAGTTACCTTGAACCAAATTTCCTCAATGTCAAATGTGACGGTCATAGCAGAATTATATGAAAATTTGTTGTCCATAGCATATCTGTTCTCCTTGATCTAATCTGACTCATATTTCAATCACAGGATACCTTTGATAAAAGGGTATGCAGTAATTTAGTATGATGTAAGTCTACTGTCAATATCATATTGGATCACACAAAAATCGTTTTAAGAGCATATATACTTTCCACTTAGCCCTATTTGGCTCATACTTTACATAAAAAGAAATTTGAGGTTAATGGTGTGCAGTGACTTTGACCAAGTCAAATGTGACGGTCTTAGCATATCCCTTTAATATCAATTTTAGACCGTAGATTTTTCCCAATTGCTTAAACTTGTTTATGTTGAACAAAATTCCTGCACGTAAGACGTTCTTGTAAAAGTTCTATCTAAGCTGGATATTTTCTAAAGTATACACTAAAGGTTAAAATCAAAGCAAACTTCTCTGAAATGCTTTTCATTCTATTGTCCATTATTTAAGCGGGGCCCTTTTAGATGGTCACCATCTCAATGTTGTCTAGTTTGGAACTGTTTGCTTTCGCTAGGAATAAAGTTTTTAAGATCTATGACTTAATTTGAATAATTTATATATTGAATCTCGAATGAGCCTTCTGGGCTTTTGAAGGAATGAGCATTCTTGATTTTCGTATCAAAGGATTTAAACTTCATTAGTTTTTATTGATGCGTAATGTGTAATATGGGTTCAAATTATTACACAATACTTATCAAATAAGATTAAACACAAGAATTATTTCGAAATAGAGATAAAATTTTCCTCAAGCTATCCCTTTGTCTCAGACCTATATCCGAACTCTTTATTTTGAGCCTATGCTCCCGGGCTATGTGATATAATCTAATGTCTCAAATGGAACATTAACTGTACCTACTATTACAGTTGTATATAATTACTCACTTTGATGATATCTGCACTTCTTGTCCCCAACTAGCAGAATAACCGACTCATCGCAAAGTCATCAAAACGTTTGAGTCAGTTTACCATATCCTAGGAATAGCTTATGATTAAATATAATATATAAATATATTTATATCTCCTGAGTATAATTCCTTCTATTTCTTACGGAATAATGGTTAATTCATAGCCTATAGAAACAGTCAGACTGAAATTAACACGCCCCGTTTATCGATTGGTTGAAATTTACAGCGTCTCAAAACTGTCAGGAAACTGGCAAGACTGAAATATATAGCCCCGTTTATCGATTGGTCGAAACCTACAGCGATCTAAGAAAAATCACGGACTGCACGAATTAAACATGATGATGTTAGAATCAAATAAGACGATTTGGCTGTTTCTTTTAGCTAACGTGCTGATGTACATTAACAGTAATTTAGTGAATTTTACTTCCTTTTTATAATAAATTTATTAATCAGTTAAAAGAAATATGTTAATATAAACAATAAAATGCTTTCTTTGATGATTAATGCGGGAAATGTAGTTAGTGATCATATTAGAAAAGAAATTACATAACCCGCGTTAGTGGGTAATGTATGTTTTCTGCAATGTCGCTACCTTCATTACCCGCATGAATCATCAAAGAAAGCATTTTGTGCTTAATTGATGGACCCTGATAGCCTTATTTACATTATCAAACGGATTTTTTTTTTACAGATGTATCCCAAATTCTAGCGGCGGTTATAGATAAAACTTATCAAACATTATTCCTCGAACTTAACTAATGGTACTGTAGTGTATAAAAGAATTTTGAAATATTGTAGAGATTTGGACTCTTCTTGTGTCCTATCTATTGTCAAAAATATCACAGTTTAAACATGTTTACTGTTTACATAGTCACGATAACATGTGTCATTGATTGTAAGTATGAAATAATATTTATAGTAAATGTTTGTTGTAATACAGATTGATGTTAAGGTTTTTTTAAATTTCAAAAATTTGATTTATTATGTTGTTTACACTCTTCCCGTTGTCACATACTAGTACACGTATTTAGTCTTAACGTCATTGCTACAATGCCCTTTGAAAAACTACGCACTTTCAAAATAATCAAAGTGCGTTAACTTAAGGACCAGGTCAAAACAAGTTGTAAAAAATATTACAAAGTGCGTTGATATCGTTAAAATTAACGCACTTTGAAAAAATAAAGTCAAGAGTTTGGTCGAAATAATTTACATTAAATGCATCAAATAATAAATTGAATTCTATTTCGCTCAATGGGACAAACTAAACAGAGATCCAAAGAGATTCAAAGCAAACTTGATAAGCAGTTTTACAATTCAGCGTCTTTTAGTTTGATTGAATAAAACTGACTTTGCATGACCATGTTTTGGTGTCTGAGAGAGAGAGAGAGAGAGAGAGAGAGAGAGA
This sequence comes from Magallana gigas, assembly GCF_902806645.1. Taxonomy (NCBI): domain Eukaryota; kingdom Metazoa; phylum Mollusca; class Bivalvia; order Ostreida; family Ostreidae; genus Magallana; species Magallana gigas. The sequence goes on along the minus strand of NC_047565.1, from coordinate 37,020,632 downwards.
GAGAGAGAGAGAGAGAGAGAGAGAGAGAGAGCTGTCATAGGATAACCTATGAAAAATAATTTTATTTTATCTTATTTACGGAGGATTTTAGGAAAAGGTGGGTCTGGTTTAATTACATTCGTTCTAAGGCTCGAGGAAACAAAATTTAAAACAATTAAACGATTGTTGACAAAACCTATGTTGAAGCTAATACACATGATTTTTTTCAATTCATGCATCTTTACTGAGAATTAAAATAAATATCATGTCTTTTGTCAGAAAAGTCATGCCGAACGTTAACCTTCTGGTGGCTGCATTTGACCTTGGTCCAAGTTTTTCTGCCTGTGCATTTTCTACATGGAGCAACCCCAGCAAATGTTTGGCGTCTTTGAAAACCTCGACATGCATTTTATTTGATCCGACAGGAACATTCTATTCTTTTGGTAATGATGCTGAGGAAAAGTACTCAAGATTGGCTCTTCATGACAAGCATCATAATTGGTTTTACTATCAAAGATTCACAACGATGCTGAACAATGAGATGGTATTTATTCATTATTCTTATCTTTAAACACTACTGGTGTGTGTGTGTGTGTGTGTGTATATATATATATATATATATATATATATATATATATATATATATATATATATATATAAATATATATATATATATATATATATATATATATATATATATATATATATATATATATATATTGATACTGTAATGCTATTTTGATCAGAGTTAAGGCAATTGTTGCTCAGGTGAGCGATGTGAGCCCCTGGGCCTTTTGTTTATATATGTAAGTATCCAAGTGTACCCTTTGTAACCACTGTCCCCCTTCCTATAGCTTACTGAAGTTGATTTTCTAAGATCCTTACTGACTCACCTACTTTCGGTCTCAATAGAAATTCATAGTGTACCCTATTTGTTACTTTTTGCTCATGTTATAGATAGTGGTGTGTAGCAACCTCTAATGATACAACGTCCACTAATGATATAATGTTGCATTAGTGGTCAGGATGTTGACCACTAATGATATAATTTTATCATTAACGAACAACCTAACCCAACCTAATGATATATTTTCAGATTTATATTATTGGCGGTCAAAAATCGTAGCCTCTAATGACATGGCAAAAAAATGTGAAATAAGTACTACCTTGACCACTAATGATATACATTTGCACACATTTTCAATTGCATTAGTGGATGGATTTGCAACCTTTAATGATACAATATGATATAATATAATATAAGTTAACAAAGTAAATGCTTCACTTTACACAATCATTTCAAATCCCTTGCTTGTATTAATCATACAGCCGTGAGAAATGACATGGTCGAAGTTGAAAAAGAGGTAATTTTTGAAGAATTAGAAAGTGACATATCTTTAAATGAAATTGAAGATGCTATAAAGACTTTAAAACCAGGTAAAAGTCATGGACTGGATGGTATAATTAATGAATATTTAATTGAATTCAAGGATATTTTGGTACTTTTTGTACACACAATTTTTAATGCTATGTTTACAACAGGTCATTTTCCGCATAAACTATGTGAGTCTCTTATTGTACCAATATATAAATAGGGTGGGACAACTGATCCTGCCAATTATAGAGGTATTAGTTTAATAAGTTGTATGACAAAATTTTTTTCTTCAATTTTGAATAAGAGATTTATGGCATGGGCCGAGAGAAATGATGTTATCACAGACGCACAGTTCGGGTTTAGACCATTTCATAGTACTGTTGATGCCATTTTTGCTTTACAAACAATCATGAACAAATATTTCTCGAAAAAATGAAGATTGTATTGCGGCTTCGTAGATTTCAAGCGTGCCTTTGACACAGTGGATAGGGTGAAAATGTGGAATAAAACTTCAATGTATGGAATCAGAGGTAAACCTCTAAAAATGTTACGTTCTTTTTATAATTATATTACAGTAAGTCTTGTGTTTTATTAGATGGTAATTAAGTTATCAGATTTTTTTTGTGAATAATCTTGGTGTTTATACAAGGGGAAATAATTTCCCCTCTCCTTTTCCCCCTCTATGTCAATAATTGCGAAATGGAATTTTTAAGCAATGGAAATACTCCAATTAAGTTACAAGAGCTATCCTTATTTTTACTGATGTACGCAGACGACATGGTTATTTTTTCTCAGTCTGCTGCTGACTTACAGTCAATGTTGAATACTTTAGAAAATTATACAGAGAAATAGTCGTTAACGGTTAATGTAATCAAAACAAAAATAATGGTTTTCAGTATTGGGGGAATTTTACGAACAGAAGATGTGTGGTTTTTTAAATTGAAGTAGTGAACAGTTTTTGTTATCTCGGACTTTTGTTGAATTACAATGGCAAATTTCATGTTACGCAAAAACAATTGTCATTACAATGTATGAGGGCGCTTTTTGCACTGAAAAGGAAATGTTGAAATATGAGTCTTAATTTTACTACGCTTTTGTCCCTTTTTGACACTTATGTAGGAAGCATTGCTTACTACGGTTGTGAAGTCTGGGGCTTTCATTCTGCCCCAGATATAGAAAAAAATTCACCTTAATTATTGTAAAAACACACTTAATGTTAAACGGAGCACATCTAATGCAGTTATTTATTGTGAATTGGTCAGAATGCCTCTACAATGTATCAGAAAAATACGTATTTTAAGATACTAGATGAAACTTTTATCATAAAAAACTGCATTTTGAATTCATGTTATGTTAATATGTACATGTATAATGAAACTTTAGGTAAACACAAATGTAAAAACTGGGCTGCAGAGATCAAGAACATGTTAACAAGTATTTGGCTAATGAACTTATGGGAAAACCAATTTTTTGAAAAGCCAGAAATTATTTTCACAATCGCCAAGCAACGTATTTTTGATAATTTTAAACAGTCTCTACTAGCTGACGTAAATGCGTCTTCCAAATGTACAATCTATAAATATTTAGTTGATCATTGTACCTTGCAGTCATATCTAACAAAAAGAATTCCTTTACAATATAAGAAACTAATATGTAAATTAAGATTATCATGTCATTGTCTTACCATCGAAACTGGCAGATATAACAATGTTCCATTACAAATACGTTTATGTTCTCTATGTACTTTAGATATAGAAGATGAATATCATTTTATATTGAAATGTCCCTATTACTCTAACTTAAGAGAAAAATTCCTTAAAAAGTTTTATTATATTAAACCCTCTGTGTTTAAATTAATTTTATTATTGTCAACACAAAATGTAAAAGATTTGTGCAATTTAGGTAAATATATTAAGAAAGCTTTTGTAATCAGAAACTTCATGCATTGCCTTTTTCAAGTGACCAGTATAGCTATTGTAACATGTGTATATTTATTATATATGTCTATGAGCTGTACAGCTGTTGACCAATAAACAATACAATACAATAATATAATATACCTGCACTCTATACTTACAAAGGCAAAATATCAAGGAAAAAATGATGACATTTGCACTTGCAAACAAAATCTACTTAAGGTAGTCCATCCATAACTATCATATTTCATATCTTATAGAATGCAAGTTTGATTGCTAAAATCTTAGTGTGGTTTTAAGAAGTTCATTTAATAATAAAGATTAATCTTTAAAAAAAATTAAAAATTTTGAATATTAACAAATTTATCCCATCTTGAAGTTGACATTGAAGTCTATTGGCAAAAATGCACTTTTGAATATATCTTTATAGTACAAATAATTGTCTCACAAATCTCTCTGTAAAAAGCTGCAAAAGCTTTCCTTTTCTTTCACAATACTAAAACAATTTATTACTAGTAGTATTTACCGTACATATTTTTAATAATTGAATTTTTTAATTTATCTCAAGAGGCAGACAACTCTTTTACAAAGTTCCAAGTGCAAAAAGTTCATTTATTCGAGTGCATACATATTCCCGAGTTTGATTTATGTCGACCTCATAATAATTCTAAACAGATATTCAATTTAGTTCATATCAATCAGAATTGTTAAATTCGCCTCAGTTATGGATGGACTACCTTAAGTGACGTCATAGATGGACATGTAATGGACAATGGTAACCAATGTTGTGTCTAATATGTTAGACAACCTCTGTATACTGTTTGATAAAAATTTGATTTTGATACGATACTACATAAGAATTGGTTAAAATTGGGAGGGGGGATTTTGATCATGTTTATAGTCCTTTATGTAATGGATAAATAACGAGATAGTGTTGAATAGTTTAGAGAAAACATTCCCTCCCTTAAAAAAATCCCCCCATTGAACCTCAAAGAAGCATTGACCCATTCATATATCCAACTGTGCTGTAATACAAAAGGATCTAGCTCATTTATGATTCAAATAGAACCATTATTACAAGGCCTTGGACTTTCCGTAGGACGTAGCTATCACTTCTTGCGTCAAAACATGTTAAAAATGATGCTGGATTCAAGTAAAATATGCACCGATTGCGTAGTCTTAGCTCAGAAGCCAGACAAATCGTGTTGATTTCAATGAGCTTTCACTGAGTGGGCAGCAATGAAATAGACAGGCATACGTGACATTGCTGTTTGACACAACTCCCCAAAGTCCAAGCTCCTGTTATAATGGTTCTAGTACCATACACAATAGCCTAACCAAACACACCCTTTATTCATGGACGAGTGAACAGGTGCGCATGTTAAAGTAAACCATTCCGCTGTACTGAGCAGACTTAAATTTAGATGATGATTTTTTTAACGCAAAGTACATTCAATGTATATAGAGGTCTACACTACCGGGAAAGACGCGGATACCATTTGAATGATATTTTAGACTTGCAAGGAGAAATTTGAACGAAAATTAACAGACGATTATTCGTTAAAAATTTTGATAGGAGTCTTATGAAGTCGTAGTGCGACAATATTCCTTAAATTGTTAAAACTAAGGAAAAGGAGTGATATGGTTCAAAGTTCAAAGAGGAAGTCTACAAGTGTTTATGGAAGTGATTTATATGTGATCCCAAATCTATCAAAATTAAGAAAAGGAGATATTTCTGCTGAAATTTCATTCGTGGCTTATCGGATATACATTTATGGATGACAGGATTCTGTGTTTATGTTGGATTTATGTTGGAAATACACGTTTCAACATGTTGTCATTTTTATTTGTTTTATGCACTGTTGGATATTTTGAATATCCAACCGATGGGCGGTTGGATATTAAAAATATCCAGCTGCCCATCAGTTGGATATTTATATATCCAACGACTGTTGGTTAAATAGTAAAAATAAACGTTGACTAAATACAATGGGTGACGTCATAGAAGTTTTTTAATGTAAAATACACCATTCTGACATTGCCCCTGACATTTTGCCGTTTTACAAACAAAATACATACTAGTAGACTAATTGTTCTCGAACAATTAGAGGTCTTTCCACCTCATTATTTTTTATGTTTGAAATAAGATTGGTTCAATAGAATAAATTATTTTTTCTGCGTTACTTCATAAAAAAGTGTCAAACGATTAAGTTTGCAATTGTTTATTGCTTGACCTTGACCTTTGACCTTTATGTCATTTTCATCTGACAAGGTAGACCCTTCAATACCAAATTGGTGCGATGTATCTATGATTATTGATTCAAAAGTTATTTGTGTTTTTTTATTGAATGTTCGAAACTTTCAGGGGCAATAACTGCTAGAAAGGGACTTTGGACCCTGACGGAATGATAGATTGAAGAAGCGTCTAAGTATACTGAATACATTAGTAAAAGTTTCCAGTCTCTATCTCTAACGGCTAATGAGGAACAGCGATAACAAGAAATTTGTACAATAGGGGCAATAACTCTATAATTGTTACATGGTAACGGTCAAAGGGTCATATTTTGAAATGTCTTAAGATGTCTTACTACATCCATGAAAACGTTTTTCCCTACCATCCTAAACAAAAGAGATCTAAAAACTCTTTAATTGGGAGATTTCTAAATGACCTTGACCTTTGACCTTGAAGTCATTTTGTTCGGCCAAGGTAGACACTTCCATCCCAAGTGGTTTGAAGTCTCTATGATAAGTTATAAAAAAGTTGGAAGTGATTTTATAAAAATGAAAATACTTTTAGGGGCAATAACTACTAGAAGGGGGGCTCAGATCCTTTCGGTATGAATAGATTGAAGAACCCTCTAAGTGTACTGAAGACATTGGTAAAAGTTTCAAGTCTCTATCTCTTATGGTTTCAGAGGAGTAGCGATAACAAGCTTTATGTAAATAGGGGTAATAACTCTGTAACTATTTAAAGGAAGGAGCCAAGGGGCTATATTTTAAAATGTCTTAAGATGTCCTACTACTTCCATGAAAAAGTTTTTCTCTACCACCCTAAACAAAAGAGATCTAAAGACTCATTGATTAAGAGATTTCCAGATGACCTTGACCTTTGACCTTTATGTCATTTTGTTCGGCCAAGGTAGACGCTTCAATCTCAAGTGGTCCAAAGTCTCTATGACAAATAATAAAAACGTTGGAAGTGATTTTATAGAAATTCAAATACTTTCAGGGGCAATAACTACTAAAAGGGGGCTCAAATCCTTTCGGTATGACTAGATTGGAGAATCCTCTAAGTGTACTGAAGACATTGGTAAAAGTTCCAAGTTTCTATCTCTTATGGTTTCAGAGGAGTTGCGATAACAAGCTTTTCGTACACAAGGGCAATAACTTTGTAAGTTCTGGGAGTTATCAAGCAAAGGGTCATTTGGTACCATAACTTTTAATGGCCAATAACATAAAGAAAAAATTGTTTCAATATCTCTTGAAATAAAAAAGCTGTCCCTGGAAAAAAAGAGAAGAAAAAAAATAATAATAAACTAGTAGACTAATTGTTCTCGAACAATTAGAGGTCTTTCCACCTCATTGTTTTTTATGTTTAAAATAAGATTGCTTCAATAGAATAAAGAATTTTTTCTGCGTTACTTCATAAAAAAGTGTCAAACGATTAGGTTTGCAATTTTTTTTATGCTTGACCTTGACCTTTGACCTTTATGTCATTTTGATCTGACAAGGTAGACGCTTCAATCCCAAGTGATCCGATTTATCTATGATTATTGATTCAAAAGTTATTTGTGTTTTTATTGAATGTTTGAAACTTTCAAGGGCAATAACTGCTAGAAAGGGACTTTGGACCCTTTCGGTATGAATAGATTGAAGGAGCGTCTAAGTGTACTGAATACATTAGTAAAAGTTTCAAGTCTTTATCTCTAACGGTTAATGAGGAGTAGCGATAACAAGCATTTTGTACAATAGGGGCAACAACTCTATAATTGTTATATGGTAAGGGTCAAAGGGTTATATTTTGAAATGTCTTATGATGTCCTACTACATCCATGAAAAAGTTTTTCACTACCACCCTAAACAAAAGAGATCTAAAAACTCATTAATTAAGAGATTTCCAGATGACCTTGACCTTTGACCTTTATGTTATTTTGTTCGGCCAAGGTAGACGCTTCAATCCCAAGTGGTCCGAAGTCTCTATGACAAAAAATAAAAACGTTGGAAGTTATTTTATAGAAATGTAAATACTTTCAGGGGCAATAACTACTAGAAGGGGGCCTCAGATCCTTTCGGTATGAATAGGTTGAAGAACCCTCTAAGTGTAATGAAGACATTGGTAAAAGTTCCAAGTCTCTATCTCTTATGGTTTCAGAGGAGTAGCGATAACAATCACTTCGTACACAAAGGGCAATAACTTTGTAAGTTCTAGGAGTTATCACGAAAAGGGTCATTTAGTACCAAAACTTTTAATGGTTAATAGCATAAAGAAAAAATTGTTTCAATACATCTAGAAACAAAAAAGCTGTCCCTAGAAAAAAAGAGAAGAAAAAAAATAAACTAGTAGACTAATTGTTCTTGAACAATTAGAGGTCTTTCCACCTCTTTGTTTTCTATGTTTGAAATAAGATTGCTTCAATAGAATAAATTATTTTTTCTGCGTTACTTCATAAAAAAAAGTGTCAAACGATTAAGTTTGCAATTTTTTAATGCTTGACCTTGACCTTTGACCTTCATGTCATTTTCATCTGACAAGGTAGACGCTTCAAAACCAAATGGTCCGATGTATCTATGATTATTGATTCAAAAGTTATTTGTGTTTCTTTATTGAATGTTCGAAACCTTCAGGGGCAATAACTGCTAGAAAGGGACTTTGGACCCTGTCGGTATGAATAGATTGGAGAAGCGTCTAAGTATACTGAATACATTAGTAAAAGTTTCAACTCTCTATCTCTAATGGTTAATGAGGAGTTGCGATAACAAGCATTTTGTACAATAGGGGCAATAACTCTATAATTATTACATGGTAAGGGTCAAAGGGTTATATTTTGAAATGTCTTAAGATGTCCTAATACATCCATGAAAAAGTTTTTCTCTACCACCCTTAACAAAAGAGATCTAAAAACTCATTAATTAACAGATTTCTAAATGACCTTGACCTTTGAGTTTTATGTTATTTTGTTTGGCCAAGGTAGACGCTTCCATCCCAAGTGGTCCGAAGTCTCTATGATAAGTAATAAAAAAGTTGGAAGTGGTTTTATGGAAATTCAAATACTTTCAGGGGCAATAACTGATAGAAGGGGGTCTCAGATCCATTCGGTATTAGTAGATTGAAGAACCCTCTAAGTGTACTGAAGACATTGGTAAAAGTTTTAAGTATCTATCTCTTATGGTTTCAGAGGAGTAGCGATAACAAGCATTTCGTAAACAAGGGCTATAACTTTGTAAGTTCTGGGGGTTATCAGGATCAGGGTCATTTGGTATTATAACTTTAAATGGTCAATTACATGAAGAAAAAATTGTTTCAATATGTCTTATAATAAAAAAGGTGTCCCTTGGAAAATAGAAAAGAAAAATAATAAGAATAAACTAGTAGACTAATTGTTCTCGAATAATTAGAGGTCTTTCCACCTCGTTGTTTTTTTATGTTTGAAATAAGATTGCTTCAATAGAATAAAGTATTTTTTCTGCGTTACTTTAAAAAAAGTGTCAAACGATTAAGTTTGCAATTTTTTATTGCTTGACCTTGACCTTTGACCTTTATGTTATTTTCATCTGACAAGGAAGACGATTCAATACCAAGTGGTCCGATGTATCTAGGAATATTGATTCAAAAGTTATTTGTGTTTTTATTGAATGTTCGAAACCTTCAGGGGCAATAACTGCTAAAAAGGGACTTTGGACCCTGTCGGTATGATAGATTGAAGAAGCGTCTTAGTATACTGAATACATTAGTAAAAGTTTGAAGTCTTTATCTCTAACGGTTAATGAGGAGTAGCGATAACAAGCATTTAGTACATTAGGGGCAATAACTCTATAATTGTTACATGGTAAGGGTCAAAGGGCTATATTTTTAAATGTCTTAAGATGTCCTATTACATCCATGAAAAAGTTTTTCTTTACTACACTAATCAAAAGAGATATAAAAACTCATTGATTAAGAGATTTCCAAATGACCTTGACCTTTGACCTTTATGTCATTTTGTTCGGCCAAGGTAGACGCTTCCTTCCCAAGTAGTCCGAAGTCTTTATGATAAGTAATAAAAAAGTTGGAAGTGATTTTATTGAAATGTAAATACTTTCAGGGGAAATAACTACTAGAAGGGGGGCTCAGATCCTTTCGGTATGAATAAATTGAAGAACCCTCTAAGTGTACTGAAGACATTGGTAAAAGTTCCATGTTTCTATCTCTTATGGTTTCAGAGGAGTAGCGATAACAAGCTTTACATACAAAAGGGGCAATAACTCTGTTTCTATTTAAAAGAAGGAGCCAAGGGGCTATATTTTAAAATGTCTTAAGATGTCCTATTACATCCATTAAAAAGTCTTTCTTTACTACACTAAACAAAAGAGATCTTAAAAGTCATTAATTAAGCGATTTTCAAATGACCTTGACCTTTGACCTTTATGTCATTTTGTTCGGCCAAGGAAGACGCTTCCATCCCAAGTGGTCCGAAGTCTCTATGACAAATACTAAAAAAAGTTGGAAGTGATTTTATAGATATGTAAATATTTTCAGGGGCAATAACTACTAGAAGGGGGCTCAGATCCTTTTAGTATGAATATATTGAAGAACCTTCTAAGTGTACTGAAGACATTGGTAAAAGTTCCAAGTTTCTATCTCTTATGGTTTCAGAGGAGTAGCGATAACAAGCTTTTCGTACACAAGGGCAATAACTTTGTAAGTTCTTGGGGTCATTAGGCACAGGGTCATTTGGTATCATAACTTTAAATGTTCAATCACATAAAGGAAAATTTGTTTCAATATCTCTTAAAATAAAAAAGTTTTCCCGTGGAAAATAGAGGAGAAAAATAATAATAAAAAACATAAGAAAAACAAAAGGTCTTTCACCTGAAAGGTGGAAAGACCTAAAAACATAAAGAAAACAAAAGGTCTTTCACCTGAAAGGTGGAAAGACCTAAAAACATAAGAAATACAAAAGGTCTTTCACCTGAAAGGTGGAAAGACCTAAAAACATAAGAAATACAAAAAGACCTAAAAGACCTAAATATACCTGCACTCTATAAAATTGCTTTTCGTCAAATTTTTCCTCTACTGAAAATATTTAGCACAACTCCTTTTTGTTTAATGATGATCAATTTGGATTTTGAAGAAAACAAACGAAGTCATAAATTGTATGTATTTTGTCTGTATGCGACTATTTCATTTCAATTAAAACGGCAACATATCCGGGGCAATGTCAGAACGGTGTATATTACAATAATGGACTATATACATGATCAAATAACTTGCCCCCCCCCCCTACCCCAATTGTAACCAATTCTTATGTACATGTAGTATCGTATCAAAATCAAATCTTTATCCAACAATATACAGAGGTTGTCTAACATATTAGATTCAACATTAGTCCCAATTGTCCATGACATGTCAATCTATGACGTCACTTAGGATTTTGTTTGCAAATGCAAATGTCGTTATTTTTTCCTTGATATTTTACCTTTGTAAGTATAGAGTGCAGGTATATTATATTATATCATATTATATCATTAAAGGTTGCAAGTCCATCCACTAATGCAATTGAAAATGTGTGCAAATGTATATATCATCAGTGGTCAAGGTAGTACTTATTTCACATTTTTTTCCCATGTCGTTAGAGGTTAAGATTTTTTTTACCGCTAATGATATAAATCTGAAATTATAACATTAGCAGACGGTTAGGTTGTTCGTTAATGATAAAATTATATCATTTGTGGTCAACATCCTAACCACTAATGCAACATTATATCATTAGTGGACGTTGTAGCATTAGAGGTTGCTACAGTTGTGTACCCTTTGGTACAAAACTAATACCTTAAAACGCAGTCCTAATTTCTTGCCATATCGAATTCATTAACACTGTGTCTGAGATAAATTCTATCTATGAATAAATAAAAAAAACTTATAAATTATGAATAATGGAAAAAAATAGGTATGTTTTATTTTATTTTGCATTCAAATTCATTTAAGATACGTTGCTACTTTTATTTTTTATTGATTTATCATGATTTATTTGATCACATGCTGCGCTCGCCCGAACGGTCGCACTGTAAAACATATTAATAACATTAGTGTTGTGTTGTGCATGCGCTGTGCCTAAATAGTAGTCAGGGTTTGATACATAGTGCACGAGCCTCCGGCTCTGACTACTATTTAGGCATAGTACATGCACAACACAACACTTTTATATAAATAGATGTGTGAACAATATAAACAAGAAATCATATTGACGCAAGCATCAAATGGGCCGCAAAAGTTATAATTGTTGTATGAATCACAAAGAAGAAAATAAGAGTTGGTTGTACTTATTTCTATGGTAAATTTTAATATACTTTCAGCAACTTGTTTTGAAGTTTAACATTTTATAATTATCATAAAGAATCAATTTGGTTACTGCAAGCATTTCTAACGGAAATTGTATGATCATTGCCATAGTATGAAGTATGGAGAACACATTGATTTGTACATTACTCTAATACAAAGTTCAACTCATCATTTTTCTCTTGGAGATTATGTATTTCAAACCATTTTGGTTTTTTTGTTGTTGCATTGTATTGAATGAAAACTTAATGCATTACTTTAATATATGATTTCAAGGGACCTCAAAATAAAATAAAATTGGATTAGTTCAACTTTTCCAGTCAATTCAAATTTTCATTTCTGTCATATTCTTGCGTAAATAATTGGTATAATGTCATTTCATGATATTTTCTACCACATTTTACATGGAAATATAATAAATACACACGCAAAGTCATTTTATTTGACACGGCACATAGAAATTCAAATATTTCATTTATATAAAATTCAATGACATTCAGGTTTTTAGTATTTCAGGTCTTTAGTATGTCCCGCATACCGATCCTGATGCATTGTTTTGAAAAGAATGAAGAACTCCGAAATTCTCCGAATAGATTATAGTCTCGATAAAAAACGCGCCAAATACGACTATCTTCTAAGTATGACCTACTTTTCATTTAGGAGTAAAACAAAAAATATGTGATATTTTCTAAAAGGCATAAAACATATTTCTACATGCAAATTTACTTTTAATTCATAAAAATAAGCATATTAGTATTAATTCTATTAAAAAAGAACTATCCTGCAGAAACGCAGTAACAATATTTAAATGTATATCAAATAACGGACCGCCTTCCGGCGGCCCGTAATAAAGGTCAGTAGATAAAAAGTGTTTTTATATAGTAATAAGCTCATGTAAATAAATGCTTGTTTTCTACGGAAGCCCGTTAGTGCCACTTGAAAAATATTTTCTCTGGCAGCCGCAAGATATAATTATTTGGCGGCGTCAACATAATTTTCTGGCGGCGGCCACATAATAATCTCGTGGCCGCCAGATAAAACCTGGCTTCCTGATGCGCGTGCATGTTTTAATGGGAGCTTTTTAGGGAGTTGTGGATACACTCTAATATATAAGTTATATTAATGATTTCCGAAACTTTACAATAAATATCAATTGCAGATCTTAAGTTTTGAAAAACTGGTGGAGTGGAATGTATAGTAGACTTTGTTAAAATCTAGAATGATTTACTAGATATTACTTTATGCCTTGTTTTATACATGTATGTTGTATTTCAGAGTTGTTTCTAAACTTTTAAAAATGAAATAAACAACCGTTCAGGAAATCTTAACATTTAAAACTTGAACTTGTGAGGCCTGTTATGTAAACATGTATAAGTTAGGGAACGCACTGCCTTCAATATGTTTTCATTTTGATATAAGAATTAACCAAGTGAACGCAGATTAAAGTCAGTTTTATTGAACTTGACAGCTAGTACAGGCAATATTATCACGAGAGCGGATCCTGCTATGACTTTATAAGGATTAACTAGGATAAGTGTGTACTAGCATTCGTGGCAATAACTATTTAACTGACTGTGTTGTTAAACTCTTATTCCAAATCACATGTAAGGCAGTACAATAAAATGATCGTGATCGGCCACAGTCTCTCTGGGTAAAAATAACCGTATCATAATGGTCAGTTAAGAGACTGACCATTATGATACGGTTTTTTTTACCCAGAGAGACTGTGGGTAAAAAAAAACGTATCATAATGGTCTGTTAAGAGACTGACCATTATGATACGTTTTTTTTACCCAGAGAGACTGTGGCCGATCGCGATCATTTTATTGTACTGCCTTACATATGTGATTTGGAATAAGAGTTTAACAACACAGTCATGAATGACATGACTGATGGTCAGCATACCAAATTCAAGCGTGAGAACACTAAAACAACAGGAAAAACCCTTAACAACAGAAACACTGGAATAACTTAATTTAATACTTTACTAATAGTTTTTAAAATATGACTACAAGTTATTAATATATAACATAACAAAATAAGGAGCATAACAGGGACAGCTTGCATTTTTATTCCATTCTTTGTATGAAAATATTTATGCATGTATTAAGTCAAGCTTTCGACATGTTTATTTCGTGGTGTTTACACATTTCTTTGCAGGTAATCACCATATGAAAATACAGAGCAGCGACTGTATCAATAGCCATCTTCTCAACCAAATATAAATACACTAACACTCACGTTTTGCAAAATAATTTATATGGCGGCTGCCACAGAATTTATCTGGCGGCCGCCAGATATCAAGTGGCGGCCGCCAGAAAATTGTGTGGCGGCCGCCTGATAATAAGTGGCGGCCGCCACATTACTATCTGGCGCCCGCCAGATGAAATATTTTTTTCTACGTGGCACCAACGGACTTCCGTTTCAAGGGTGAGAACACATTGGAGGTTCACTTCAAACAGTTTTTTTAAACAAGTTCGGTTGTATTTAAATAAGCAAACTTAAAGTCTTGAACGCTCTTACCCATAGCGCTCCGCTGTTAGGTGACAATTATTTTTTTTTTTTGGGGGGGGGGGGAATTAATAGTAGTACACTTGAATTTTAAATTTCTACAAATAGTACGGTACGATATAAAGTGGTAACCACTTAAGAATACCGTAGATTGCGCCTATGCACTTTGCCGATACATTATATCCCACAAGTTGTTTGAATTTCAAAGCGTTTATTGTCCGTATTCTCCATGCAGGATTTGTTGGGGGGGGGGGGGGGTATTTTGACATTACGTCATCCCTATATATGTTTGTGAATATTACATCATGATCAGTATCACGTTCAAAGAAATATCTCTCTATAAGTCAACTTCGGATAGAATAGATCTTAAGGAGGGTGTACAGACATCTTGTTCATTTGAAACGCGGGGGTGTTAAGGAAGCATATGGACAATTTTGTGTCTTATTTTGACTGTTAAATCGTGAAATTTAATAACTATTTTGAATAAGATCAAAAACTTAGTATTATCCTTTAAAATAGATGTAAGTGCAATAAAATCGGGTAGTACATTACTGCCACATTGGTGCATTATCACATGACAACTATAAATAGCTTACGTATATACATAAAATGAGATAGACCAACACTACCCCGCGGTTTCCAAAGTAAAATAAACATACCAAGTGAAGGCAAAACATCTCAGTTTAATCAAAACCGCTGCTAGAATTGTATGTTCTTTTTTATTAAATAGTTATTCATCCGGCACTTGTAAAATCTTCCCAACTTTTATAAAGCTTGCATGGAAAACGGTATGCTACATCAAAACAACACACATCATGGGATTCTAGCAGCACTTTTCAATTTAAGCGTTGATCAAACTAACGATACGTATAAAATTTCAAATTCAATATATATACGGGGTTGTGTATGGAAGGGAATTACCGCCAAAATTCTATGTATCTTGCTTTTATTCTCATTATGCTTACTTCTTTATTCTTCAGTACATTTACACTTGCATGTCACTTTATTGTTTTCATATTCATGCTTATCCAATTTCACTTTGATTATTTTTTATCCTTCATTCTTTGCTTAATGCTATGTTGCAACATTCTCTTCTTATTCGTGTAAATTCTTTCTTCTATCTCTGTTACAAACGTGACTTCAAACACGCAAACCATAAGGCACTATGAATAAAGACGAATACAAGTTGCATGAATTTAATGCTGCATTATGACGCCAGGCGGCAGTGTGCGCGCTACAATCGCTGCTCCCCGAAAAAAAAAAAACGTAGCTATATAGTTTGATAAAAATGTGGGATGTTTCGCACCATGACATTTCGCTCCAATGTTTATATGTTCAGATCAAGAAATGGAGGGGAGGTTTATGTACTAAGGGATACTTTATAATTTTGTTTGCCGGGGAGGGGGTGGGGGTGGGGGTGGGGGTAGGTCGAGGTAGGTCGAGTTCTATTTTCAGTTGGTTTACTATGTGAATTTAAAAAAAGTTTGAATTTTCAAGGATGGTGGGATGACTGGACCCCCCCCCCCCTCCCCCCCTATAATAACATAAAATTCTAAGTCTGCGCATCAGTGTTATATATATGAGACGATATAATCTTACAGTTCTCAAAAATATCATCCGTATCATAATTATCATCATCGCAAGCTTAATATGGAAGTCGGTCGACAGGTACACATGTATGAGGTTCATGTCTCTAGTTACATGTATCATAGCTTAAACACCTTCAAATCTAAACATGGACACTCAATTACATGTTCATGATTAATATCAAAATAAACAAACCTACAATAAGCATGGCTGTGAATGATACATACACATTTTTATCACTTCGAAAATTTGTGTAAATAAGAAGCATACAATATTTATGTTTTGTATTTTGGAAGAAAAAATATTCTATTTAGAACTTTATATAAATTTTTTTAATAAGATTTGATTTAGATTTTAAACCAAAAACGTATAAACAGTCTTATCACATACCGTATTTTAATCTCTTTGCCTGGTTTGTTTTCGTTTACTCATGGTGTAATTAAGTCACTGATACTTTAGATTTGTTAATTTTACCGCGTATACATATATTTACTTCTGCGATTCCACCGTTCTGTCCCGAATCGCAAGAATATAAAATCGCATACACCAAACTTTTTTTTCATATCACAAGTTCAAAACTTTTAGAAAAATAAGTGAGATTTTAAAACCTGTAATTTTAAGTTTTAAACCCGGAATTTCACGCGGATATTAATTCATCGCATTTAATCAGGGATACACAGTACTGTAGCCTAACGAGAGATTCATAGTGATTCATGCAAGTGATAATTTTCACACGAACTAGAGCACAGGAAAAGCTACTTCTAAGCATTTCGTACCCCAGTCCTTTTATTTTTTTTCAAAAACATCTTTAAATTTGGTTTATTCTATTTCTATTTCATTCACATGTTCCACGGGTACCTCTGGACAGAACCGTGCACCACCCCACCTCTTTAAATTCAAATGAAAATAAAGTCCTGCCGACAAGTACTTACAATGTATGACATGTCCTCTTCAAAAAATTAACCGTTCATGCAAATAATTTGCAAATAATTTGTTATACTGCTAATATACACGGTACATTGCATTGCGGATCTAGAATGAGATTAGATCCACCCCAATGGAAAATTCACATTTATTTAATTAACCAATGAAATAATTAATACAAAATTATCTCTGAGAACCCTCCCCCCCCCCCCTATGATTTTTTTAGAACCGCGCGGAGGCATTGTATATGTATACCAAAAAACCAGTATCTTTTTGAGTCTGTGTATATCATGGCTTGTTAAAAGTTGACTATATGCCATTTCTTAGTTTCGTTTTAATAAATCTTTGGGAGCAGCAATTGTAGCGCACACACTGCCTGGCGTCATAATGCAGCATTAAATTCATGCAACTTGTATTCGTCTTTATTCATCGTGCCTTATGATTTGCGTGTTTGAATTCACGTTTGTAACAGAGATAAAAGAAAGAATTTACACGAATAAGAAGAGAATATTGCAACATAGAAATAAGCAAACAATAAAGAATCAAAGAGAATCAAATTGAAATTATATAAGCATGAATATGAAAACAATAAAGTCACATGCGAATGTAAATGAACTGAAGAATAAAGAAGTAAGCATAATAAAAATAAAAGCAAGATACATAGAATTTTGGCGGTAATTCCCTTCCATACTTGTGTTGTTCTAGTCGGATCTTTACATCGTAAACAACGACAGGGGAAAGCCTAGCGGAGAAATAAAAGCAAATTTACATACCTTTTAGCGAATCTATCTAGTATACTACTATATTAAAATAATAGACTCGAATTTTTGGCTTTAATACCGAGAAACTGGAAGAGTACTGTCTTTTGTTTTATATATTTTAAACATTGTTAGTACTTGAAGATTACCAATTTGTTTTTATTTTTTCTCAATCAAGCTTCGCCAATTAATAATCAACGAAAATTCCTTTAAAAAATCCGGAAATTATCTGGATTTTTTGAATTTTACAATCTTGCTTATGCGCATTACATTCACGCTAAATCATGGGACTCCGATGCTCTTTAGTTTATGTCTCCATAATATCACATTTGCATGGATAAACTCAGAAACGATATTACAAGTACGTGTAAATTTTCATTGAACCTTTGTCTTATATCCTGTTCATCAAAGGAATACGGGAGATAACTTTAACTCGGTGCATTTAAGGTAGTCCATCCATAAGTATGGTAAATTTAACAATTTTGATTGATCTATACTACATCAAATACATATTTTGAAGCTATTATGAGGCTGACATAAACCAAACTTGGGTGTATGTATGTAGTCATTTAAATGAACTTTTTGCACTTCAAACTTTTTTTAAGAGTTGTCTGCCCTTTAGGAAAATTAAAAAAATCATTTTCTGAAAATATGTATGGTAAACTATAAATTATTTTAGCATATTCGACGACGGAGAAAGCTTTTGCAACTTTTTACCAAGAGAAATGTGAGAAAATTACTGGTACTAAAAAAATATTTTTAAAAATCCATTTTTCCCATAGACTTCAATGTTAACTTCAACATATGATAAATTTATCAAAATAATTTTTTTTTAAAGATTTCAAAGGTGAAACTTTACTTATTTAATACACTCTTTAAAATCACACTAAGATTTTAGTGATCAAACTTGCAATATATTAGATATGAAGTATGATAGTTATGGATGGACAAACTTAATATGAAATATCCCGAAAGTCAACATGGTGTGTAAATTTGAAGCGAATAAATAACGTTGGTGAATAAGTGTTCAATTCTTCATTAAACTTTATATGAAAATTTGACTGTTATTTTCAATGTAGCCTCATTAGTTTTCTCCAAAATCGTTTCGGAGCGATTCTGCCAATTTTTTGCTACATGTACATTACGGGTACATTAACGGGTACATTAACGTTATATGGGAGGCATCTTAACTGTGGTGAAGGCCTTATAAATCAAGCCGTCTTCCTAGCTTCTATTATGCAACATCAATAGATCGAGGTCCTTCTTATGATTGAGATCAGTTCCGAGACACATTTAGGTTATTCTAACTAAGCAGAGTGTAGTGAAATTAATAGCATTATTGTAGTCTTAAAGCTTGGTTATGTAAATGTCAACAATACGGTGTGTCGATGTATCTACCTCGTGAATGTCCGATGTCATATGCAATATGTCTTCCCGTGCACGTACGGGTCAAAGTCTAGTTTATATATTATAAATATATGTTCAACTATTATTTTATATTTTGTCCGATGTCATATGCAATGTCAACCCGTGCACGCACGGGTCAAAGTCTACTGGTTGATAAAACTAACATCTCTCCCAGTATTCTTATGTTCAATTCTCAATAAATCACACCACAATATTTTATTAGAGTTCTTAGATTAGTTATATTTTGAATGTGTTTACAATGTTTTCCGATCAAATTCACACGACGTACATCAACTTTTAGTCATGACGTCATATCATATTGTAAATCTACGTAATGCAAACTAATTTCTGAAAAAAAATTGTCTTTAATTTTTTTATATGTTTTTGGTCTACGTTTCGTTAGATATTTGAATATGTTCATATAATAACTAAGATTTGTGATTTCACCGTATTACATGTAACTCAGATTCCATAATATGCTTCCTTAACATCCCCGCAAAATCAAAATGTAAACATTTGAGAATCAAAATGTAAACATTTGTCGAACTGGCTTGTCTGTGCCCGAGAGATCGAGGCCATTCGGATCTTGAAATGTCTGACACTGAAAAATTTATACAATATCTTTATGAAATCCATATACATTTGTAAGCAAATTATGTGGAATGAAACAATCATGTTACATATAAACATTGCGATATCAAAAATGCATACTAGAAACTTTTACTTTGACGCTGTTTGGTTTTTTGTTTACTTTTGAAGTTGTGCTATTTATAGTAACATTGGCGATTTGCCTGCCTACAGCCAGGACTCTGATTTCAGCAGAGCCCGGCTAAAAATCTGCAATTTACGGCGCACAAAAACCTGCGCTAGTTAGGGACTGATTAACCTTATTTACACAAACTCTGTGAAAAAATAATACCATTAAATTATCCATGCAATTTTCTACTGATGTCGTTCATTACTTGCCTCAGACTTTGCCGAAACACGGTTCCCGACCTGGGGCAGGTATCAATAATAAAATGTCCGAGGAATTTTTTCGAATCAAATATTTGTACAGAATGTGCTCGGAAATAAGATTAATCAGTCCAAAACTAGCGCAATTTTTTGCGCCCCGTAAAGTACATTTTTCTACTATGGGAGGCACTGTAGCTCCCAGGTCGTCCATCCGAATTTTTTCCGATCATTGCACAAAAATTTCAAATAACCGCTCACGCGGGTTATGTATTCTTTCTGAAATGTAGCCACATTCATATTCCACATGTACATGAATTACCCACCTGATACGAACAAGGTTACAGCTCTGAACCGACAAAAAAGTTAACGGGGTTACAGCTCTCAATGCTGTCTGTGGTATTACCATTATACCATATACTATTGGGGTTAGCGTTCAGAACAGTAACACCAGACGCAGTACGGAAAGCCTCGTTCTTTTTCGCACACGGCATATATAGCTCGTTGAGCAGAGGAGGAATGGCTTAAAAGACTTACCTTTAATTAAAAAAAAGAAAAGAAAATAAACAAATATGATTCGTAATATCTATCTATACTGTGTTCATTAATATTATTTAATTAATTAATAGTTATCATTTTCAAATATTTATGTCTATATATATACTGAATTATTATAAAACATTTTTGTCCTTTGCAGAGTCATTTTTTATCCACATACAGTTTTAAACTCATTAAAAACTATACATGTATGTGCGCCAAACACATTATCAATGAAAGCCAAATTTAGGATCTTGCATAGAGGTCAATTGACCTAACATTAATTTGGTCTGTGATTGGACTTTGAGCACAGACCGCATATTTGATAAAAATTACGTTTTAATTCCTACGTGGTATAATTTGTTTATTTTGTATAACTGATTCTTCTAGATTAGATTACAAATGGTTATATTACTGTGATAGAAATAATAAATATTTGTAAATATTGCCCATATAATTTGCTGCGGGGTGTAATTTTATGAAAAACAGATGAGACACCTACATCATGCAGAGAAAAAAGATGTAGGATGCCCCCCCCCCCCCCACAAATAGGCTTTATAAATGGGCGCAAGACCCCCCCCCCACCCCACACCCGCTGGTTAACACAAGCGGTGTTATTAATAAAATAAAACAAAACGAAAACAATATAGATAAACCTAGAGCATTTATTCAATTTAAAGCAATAATGTGATTGTTATTTAAAAGAAAACAATTAACGTATGAAAAAAAATACCTTAACTTGAACTTCTGTTAAATTTAATTTCCCTGCCAATTCCTGGCGACCACTCAACCAGGTCTTTCCCTTCCTCAAACCATGTTCATATGCCTCCTCCAACATCTTTACTTGTTCTTGAGTAAATTCTGTCCTCTTTTGCTAAAACATTGAAAAAGAGGTACACAATCTTTAATGAAAATTACAACTGTGTTTGGGTGATATAAAATGGGCAAATGTTTTGCAATTTTGGAAAGGTGAAATTAACATATGGCAAGAGAATAACCTTGCATGTATACATTAGTTTCTGTCAAGGTTTGATAAAATAACTATACCCCACTCACAACCAGTACACTGTACATTGTAGATAAGTGTGTAAAATCAATATACTCCAATACCTGTAACACTTTGACCATAAAAAGGACAATGTGCGGTTTTATGCATTTTTTGTCCCCAAAATTAAAGTTTTATAATAAGGGTGAAGATAGTTAGAATCATATTAAAAATAAGGGTGTAAAAGGTTATTACCACAGTGACATCATAGTGTAGAATGACGTCATGAAGTTGACGTCATAGATAAATTGCTAATGAGCAATGGTGGTTAAAATCAAGATTAAAGTGATAGGCGTCCACTGTACAATGATTTATGAAGATTTGATTTTTATACAACACTATTTAAAAATTGGTTAAAATTGGGGGCAGATATTAGACCATACCGCACATAGTCCTTTACTATGTTCCCACCTTACTCGTAAAAATCTCACATACACTGATCGAATCATTTTGCATATGGTTGCTTGTAATATGATCCTGGACATTCTAGGCTTTTATTTCATTCATTATTTGTTATAATTATGATATTATTTTTTATGTATATGCCCCCTGAGGGTCCTTGATTGGTGAATAAACACTAAACTGTAATACTTTTAAAATGGTCAATTCAAAAATACATGTACACATTCATAATGCCAACTACATGCAGAACAGCTGATGAATATGCAACCTGGGGTGGGGGGTTTCTCCCTTTTCTGACAAGTAAGTTATATAAAACAAAGACACTACTGATGTGTCCCCTGCTAACCTTTTTTCCTTAGCAATGCCTACTCTGATGCCTACGTCACCCCCCCCTCCCCGATTTTTTTCGGGCCTTCAGTGCAAAAGCAATGCCTACTCTCTGGCGTACGTAACACCCCCCCCCCCCTTAGTCCGAAATATCTGACGTTTTTCTGGCTTTTTTAACGATTTTGATATATACTTGCCAGGAAAACTGTTTTCCTGGCAAGTAAATATCTCAAAATCGTTAAAAAAGCCAGAAAAAACGTCAGATATTTCGGACTACCCCCCCCCCCCACCCGATTTTTCTTAGGGCCTTCAGTGAAAAAGATTCCTCTCAGATAAATATGAATGGGAAAATATAAACTTATGATTATATTTATAATTACTTACTGTGTTTGCAAAACATATTATGAGGCTAGGAGCAGATCTACAGAAAATCAAATGGAAATACCGGTAACCCCCGCATCACCCCCCCCCCTCTCTTCTACCTATTTAACTATCCGTAAATGTCTTAAAAACAAATGTTTTACACTTACCTTCTCCATCCTTAATTCTTCTTCGATAGACATAAAAAAAAAATATGACGGGATTTATAGGCCTAGAGGTTACTCGATCTCTTCTGTTGTCTTTTTGAAAGCGCACGTGCGATTATAAAAATGGCGAAGGTGATGAGGCTACTTGTAGGAATCAACCGGTCATCAATTTATCACGTGATAAATCATAACAGCCCGGTCATAAATTTAGTTTATCATATTTCTATCATAAACATGTAAGTAGCAAATAGATCAAAGTGAAAACGGGTGGTGGTCGAGCATCTGGCATTCCATAACAAACATGACAAAAAGATATAATCAAGGGGGGGGGGGGTTGATTACGATCGTTAGGTTAATGTTACAGGTCTACTCTACAAACAAATTTAAAGGAAAAAAAAGTAAAACAAAGTAACAAGTTAAAGATTAATTCTGAAATGAATATTGATTAAAGTATCGAATTATTATTAAATAGTAAAAAAAAAAATACGACATTAAAGTGTGCAGAAGCAGTGGTTTTTCCAAAAGCCATAAAAGATATATGGCCGTATTGATTTATGCATGTAAATTATGTTTATTAATAGTGTAACAAAAACAATATTTATACGAATAAAAGTAGAACGATATATTTAGTTTACTAAGACTGAGGTTTTCCGCAAACCTGGTGTTACTGTTCTGAACGCTAACCCCAATAGTATATGGTATAATGGTAATACCACAGACAACATTGAGAGCTGTAACCCCGTTAACTTTTTTGTCGGTTCAGAGCTGTAACCTTGTTCGTATCAGGTGAATTACCAACAAAAGAATCTTATTGTTTAAATAACAGTTGACATGGAAGCAGTTGACGCTTATACAATTTTTTTGTGACAGGATTTAACAAGAAACAGCCTTATCGAAGATGTAAAAGGAAAGAAAATGGAAACAATGAAAGTATTTTCATCTGCGATTGGATATCTTAAAGATCATTCATTGACTAATTGCAAAAATCAGATTGGTGATTTAATAGAACAGTCTGATATAACATGGGTTTTAACAGTGCCAGCCATTTGGAACGACAGAGTGAAACATTTTTTTAGAGAATGTGCAGAAAAGGTTCATTTTTTATCCACTTTAATTTGCAAGATAAGTTTTCACAATAGTATAATATTACTCTCTCTCTCTGTCTCTCTCTCTGTGTCTCTCTCTCTCCCACCCACCCAATCACACACGAACTTTTTATATTGAATAAATACATTTTCAGGTTGGTATACGCAGAGATAGGTTAATGTTAGCCCTTGTGCCGGAAGCAGCTTTGTTTTACTGTATGCACCTTCCAGTACATGAAGTCCGTTATAATTCTACATATGGGGTCGTTAGATCTGAAGAGAAATACATGGTTGTTGTCGCTGGAGGTATCACACACATAACCTTATAAAATCATTTAACTGACTATCACCTAGAGCTTGCTTTTTCAGATATTAATATTAATTCTTTTAAATTTAGATGAAAAAATAG
Source organism: Magallana gigas (assembly GCF_902806645.1). NCBI lineage: Eukaryota > Metazoa > Mollusca > Bivalvia > Ostreida > Ostreidae > Magallana > Magallana gigas. The sequence continues at coordinate 36,996,356 of NC_047565.1, read as the reverse complement.
ATATCTCTGTCCATGAAGTTGTGAAAAATGGCTCTGTAAAGACACTATCCACATTTAGTGGGTGTGATTGTGGTGAATCAAAGTTGGATGCATTATTCCTAAGTCTTTTGGCTGATATTGTCGGCAAAGACGTTATGGACTCCTTCAGTTCGACTCACAAATACGATTTAGATGATCTGTTGAGGGGCTTCAAAGTAAAGAAGAAGAAAATCAGGCCTGAACTAAATGAACACGTTTCTATTTTAGTCCCAGCCAGCCTGAGAGAGACTTATTTCAAAAAGAATCCGGGGAAAAGAACTACGAATGTAATATCATTATTCAAATACAAAGACCAAGTGACTTGGAGATGCGATAAACTTCGAATGAATGCGCATATTGTCAAGGCGCTATTTGACAGATGTTGCAAACAAATAGTAGATCACCTGAAGGAGCTTTTTATGCATCCTGCAGTAAAAGAGGTCTCATCCATCCTACTGGTAGGTGAATTTGCGGAGTCACCCATGTTACAAACGGCTATAAGAGAAGCATTCAATAGCAAAAATGTTATTATACCAGAAGACCCCAGTTTGGCAGTTATTAAGGGGGCAGCATTGTTTAGACATCAACCCGGTAAAACCTCAGGTAATGTTTGGTTTGAATAATAAAACAAAACAAAGAAACATAACAAATAAGTATAATCATTATTGAATGGCTTATCCGTATATACACGTACATGTAATTCGTTTTTTTTAAATATTTCTTTTTATTCCTCTGCTGTTTGATATATCCATTGTATAATACGCATTTATAATTTAAAAAAAAAGATAATTTGCATATAAATGGGTTTTTACCACATGAGTTTTATTAGTTTTAAGTTTTTATTTTACTCTACAAAAGTTATTGCGTTCTCAAATTTAATATATTGGTTTGTATGCAGGATTAATTGTTGGGCTGTTATTAGAGCTACGTTTGTCTGCCATAAGTCCTTTTTTAAAAAGAAAAAAAATTCAATAACTTATTGAACTCCAATCAGAATAAACTTGATTCTTGAATACACAAGAAATTTCCTTTTTAAACCACTGGAATAATGCACATTTGAACGAAGAAAACTCTAAAAAAAATAAAGCAAATCGTTAAGTTCAAACTTGAAAAATGATTCATGACCTAAACACAAGATTGAGTAAATTGAACAACGGAAAATTAAATAACGACTTGCCAAAGACAATCGCTAACGCTTGGCGTTACATGTTTTTTATCCTTTGATATGATTTAAGGAGTCGGACTTTAGTTTTCATTGCTGTTAAAATTTGGTGCATGTTAATATTTTGAGATGGCCCTCACTAAAAACAGGACGGTAGAATTTAGTATTTTTACATATAAGGTGGGAAATGATTTTACTTAAAAAAAGCTGTTGTAGTATTTTTTAATCTGCTTTGATATGCGAAAAATGACAGTTTCCTATACATTCCTATAGTAAACGTACCTCTACTTTGAGATGATCCCTAAAAAGAACTAGAGATTTTCTTGAAACTTTGCAAATAAACTAGAGTTGGTTTAAATTATATATGGTTAAAAATTAAAGAGTTTTGCTATTGTAGTTATTCCGCCAAAAAAACAAAAAACAAATCGCCGTCCTTAAATTTATCATCAATAACAAATACCATGTATTTTGTAGGAACAAGCAAGTCGTTTTTCCTAGTTGCAGCGATTGACTTTGGTACAACTTTTTCTGGTTATGCGTTTTCTTTCCGTCACGATTACATGAAAGACCCACTTAATATCTCGACATTTAATTGGTGTGCAGGCAGCGGAGGTTTGGTATCTTTAAAGACCTCGACATGCGTTCTTTTTGATCCAACAGGAAAGTTTTATTCTTTTGGTTATGGTGCTGAGGAAAAGTACTCAAACTTGGCTCTTGATGACGAACACCATGACTGGTTTTACTTCTATAGATTTAAAATGATGTTATACAACAAAAAGGTATTTTATTGGTTCATGGTTTAAACTAAGTTATATTATAAATAACGACACTTTGCAAAAATATTTTCTTCCAAATTAATGTTCCAAGTACCGAAAAAGCAAATAAAAACAATGTAAATGATTTTACTAATACAGAAAAAGGTTAACTTCTAAAAGACCATGTCTGGTTTTTTGGTATGTAAGGCAAAGCAAACATACATGTGTGTGTGTGTGTGGGGGGGGGTTATATTGAAAACTCACTACACCAGGCTTTATATCTGAAATTCACTACAAAATGTTTTAATAATGCTATTCGATATATAATAATGTTTAATGTAATATGAGACAGTTTTAGCTCTAATGAGCTGAAAGCTCATGTGACCTATTCTGATCACATTTTGTCTGTCGTCCGTCTGTCCGTCCGTCCGTCTGTAAACTTTTTACATTTTGAACTTCTTCTCTAAAACCGTTTGGCCAACTTCAACCCAATTTGGTACAGAACATTCTTATGGGAAGGCAAATATAAATTGCAGAAATGAAAGACAGATCTTCATTCAAAGCGGAGAAAACCTCGAAAGTGTAGAAAAAGGGGGTGCATTTTTAAAAATCTTCTTCTCAAAAACTACTGAGTTAAACTCAACGTTATTTAGCATAAAATCCTTATGGCAAAGAAAATATAAATTTCAAAAAGTATGGGCTAATTCTGTTTCAAATCTGAGTTATAATTACGAAAATGATAATAAAGGAAATTCGTGTTTTAATGAGTTCGTAACTTCGGGTTTGATATTCCATACTTCTGAATGGAACTACTTGCGTGGTCAACGAGCGCGGGGTAAAAATAGTGGTATGTGACCTAATAATTAAACAATTCTTTTTTGATTTTGATGAAACGTGGTAGCTTGACACACCTACCCATAATACATCTCTCTCTGAAATCACATGCAAAGTCTAGCACGTTACACACAATATAAAGTAGGCAAACCGACATTTTCCGAGTTTGAGAAACTTGATATTTAATATTAAATTCCGAGTGAATAAAAAGGACACCGTTAAAACATTTTTCATAGTTCTGAAACATTTTGTTACGGGGGTAAAGACATTATCGCTATTCTTAAGAAAATATTACAGCGGAAAATCATCCTGGTCTGTAGCCATTTGTTGTTTTTGAATAAAGATGAAAATAGTAGGTGGGCCTTAGTTAAATAGAATGATATGCCTGTCAATACATTGACAATAATGGCTCTTTAACAAGCTGCAATAATGTACATGTAGCCCTCTCCGATTTTTTTTTATATCTGATGTTTACTGGAGAGCGCTACAATTCGATAGGATCTCCGTAATGGTGCAAAATTAATTTTTTTAATGGGGCTGACTTCGGTCTGAAAAGATCGATTTTATGTTTGACTTTCTTTAGATAAAATGATTTTTTAATTCAGGTTGAACAAACTAACCGTATATGATCAAAACTAGATAAAACACATCTGCATGTAAACCAGTCGTCTTTTTCAGCAGCCATGACAGTTCTCGCTTGATATTATGGGATTTACGCTTGGAATTTTGATGGGCTTGATAATGTGAATGTCAGTGTAAATAATCGATCTTACCTCGTTTTATCACTAAAACATCATTTAAGGAAATGGTCATCGTCGGATATCCACGGGTGATCGCGATCACCCGTGGGTATCCGGCGATGGGAAATGGTATATAATGAAAAATTCATATTTGCTGCGTTAATTATGTTTAAAATAGGAGAATTCCTATGTTTAGTTCAAGATCCGCTCCTGAATTCTCACTGGCTGTCCCAAAATAAAACCGGTCAAGGTCAGTAAACATGGCGGACAAATTTAACTTTCATACACGAAAAATAACCGATGTATGGACTATACATGTACTTGATATTTTTGGATTAATTTATACTAAAGACATCTACAACGTTTGACTACGAGTTGTAGTCCCCCCCCCCCCCCAAAAAAAAAAAAAATCGGGAGAGGGCTACATTATTGCAGCTACTCTTTAACATGTCACGCGACAAAATTTTTTATTTGAATGCATTCATCAATAAAGTAATTAAGTTCAAAAAGTCGCACGAGTTTATGCCAGGTAAGCAACAAGCGTTTATAATGGGGAAGACAAATTAAATTTTTGAATGTTTAAGATTTGAGGACTTGAGCGCATTGAGGCACAATTTTATTCTTCACATCTATAGGAATTTTAAACCATTTTGAGTCTGTAAAAACCCTTCATCTAAAAATTTAACTCATATCAATAAAGAATTCAACAATTATTCACCACCGTTTTTTACTCGCTTCAATATTTACACACCATGTTGACATTCGGAACTCTCGGGATTTTTCATATTAACTGCACTGAGTTAGAGTTATCTCCCGTATTTTCTTTGTTGACAGAATACGCTATATAGCAAATTTTCAATAAGAATTGACATGTATTTGTGTTATCGTTTCTGAGTTTCTCAACGCAAATGTGATATTGTGGAAACAAAAACTATAGAGCCTCCCTTAATTTAGCGTGAATGTAATGCGCATGTGCAAGATTGTAAAATCCAAAAAAATCCACATGATTTCCGGATTTTTGTTAAGAATTTTCGTTGATTATTAATTAGCAAGGCTTGATTGCGAAAAAATAAAAACAACTTGGTAATCTTAAGGTACCATTAATGTCTGAAATATATAAAAAAAAAACCCACAATACTCTTCCGATTTCTCGGTATTAAAGCTAAAAAATTCGAGTCTATCATTTTTATATAGTAGTATAGATATGGCAACAACAACCTACCTTTCGAATCAACAAATTTTTAAAGCATTTCTGCTTCTGTACAAAAGTTTATAGACGAATCCTTGAGATTTAAATAATATTTCTTTGTTTATATCAATATTATATTTTCTTTTGTTCTATATTCATATAACACTGTGCTAGATAATTATGCCAGTGCCAAGGTGGCATTTTTGCACCCGCTTAAGCTGCATGTGTCGAAAAATTCAAGTATGCCAATCCATATGATAGACCATTGCTTAAAGAGTTTACAACCACCGTTGTTATGATTGTGTCTCACCTGTCAGGTAAGATATTTACCTTTCAAAAATAAATTCCTAAAGGAAAATAATTTTTCCTATAGGAAAAACAATATTCCTATAGGTAATTTGAAATTTCCTATCGGAATACAAGAATTTCCTATAGAAATTTCAATTCCGATAGGATTTGATAAAATCCGATAAGAAAGTTTAAAGGGACATGGTCACGATTTTGGTCAAAAATTATTATTTCGATTGTAATGTTTATAATGCTTCAGTAAGGCATTTTCAATAGGCAACCGAATTTCTTGTCATTTTTTGAGTTATAAGCGAGTTACAGAGCTTACAATTCCTCGCTATGTAAACAAAGCTTTTGTTTACATTTTGAATGTTGAAGTGAAAATTCCAGTTTTAGACCTAAAATGAATGTGTTAATCGTTAGGAACTGTTTATTTATGCTTAAAATAAATAAGAGTAAGTATAGACAAATCATCTTGAAAAAGATTTTTACTGGTATATTGAACCTATGTAAACAAAAACATGGCACGAGCCTTGTTTACATGACGAAGAATTGTGAGCCCTGTATCTTGCTTAAAGCTCATCGACGGGCACCCAAATTTCAACTGATCATTAGAAATGCATTCATAAAGCATTGTAAATAATAAAAACCGAAAAATAAAATTTGACCAAAATCGTGATCATGCCCCTTTAATATCCTATAAGAAAACTACATGTCTGAATCAAAGTCTTACAGGAGATTCCATTCTCCTATATAGGAAATATAATTCCTATAGGATTTTTAAAACATTCTATAGGATTGTCAATATTTCCTGTAGGAGAATCATTTCTCCTATGGGAAATATCATTTTCCGATCGGATATTAATTTTTAAAGGTAAATATCTCACCTGTCAGGTGAAACACACTAAAAACAAAAGTGGTTATATACTCTCTACATAATAGTCTATCATTTGGTATGAATTTTTCCGAAACTGCATCTTGAGCGCTGGCATAATTATCCGGCACAGTGGTATATGCTTGACAACTATTGTTATATTTAAGGAGAGGAACTTGTAAGTTGTTTGAACTTGTCTCTGATATTTTTGTTTAATCAATAAGATATGTTCAAAACAAATCAATAACTAGATAAATAAATCATTAAACTTTAATTCATAAAAGTAGCAACCGAAGACAAAAATAAAGTACCAACCTAAGCGCATTTGATAGATACGATTTTTTTTACTTGTTAATTGATAAGAAGAACAAGCTTATATTTTTAAAAAATAAGTCAGCTCATCAGAAAAGATGTGTTAGTTTTTTTGTTTTTTTTAATTACCCTTGTTTCATGGTTCGATGAAACATTAAGGTACACAAGTAAATCTTTATTGCAGAAATATGAAACAAATAGTATGATAATGTTTTTAGGTACGTGAATCGTATATCTTGTTTTACATGGCATCGTTTTTAAAAATCACATTGCAAACTAAAAAGCGGAAAAATTAGCAATTACTGAATGATAATATATACATAAGGTTAATTCAGGCTCCATTTCACATTTTCCAAAGTAACCAGCAAAGATACCGACTTTGTTCTGGTTATGGAGCCATGTCATTTTCAAAAAAATGTTTACATAAAAAAACCTCGCGTTTCGTAAAAAAAGTGAAAATTGTAAATACTAACTTTACACATGCTTTTAATACATATATAATCAATTATAATACCCCTTACCAATGATTTAGAGCCCCATCAATCAAAGTAAAACATTTCAGTTTCTTATCATATCATTTCACCCTGTCTCTCGTTTGATTTTTAGAAGAAGAAATAATTATATAATTGTATTTTAGTTCGTCAATTGTAACGATACTAATTTAAAATTGATAGCATTTTGGACAAAGGGAGTTATACATTTCCACTTCTTATTCCATTCCTCTACAAAATTAATTCAAGATTGGTCAGTTAGTTTCCTGGGAGGAGCTTAAACATATTTGGTAATACATGGATACATGAAAGTCCCAAACCAGCATATTTTGACTCAAATGTGTTATCACATGTTCATAACGTCGAAGTCAAAACTGTAGATAAGCATCGATTAGATGAAAAAGAATCGAAGTTTTCCAAAATTCGTGTAAAAAGTGTTTCAAAAAGGTGTAACAAAAGGTGAAAATTAATGATTATGACACATGAATTTTGTGAGAGCGCGTGCCTTTGTTCATTTCAATGGTGAAAAAACCATGAGTTTTATTCTATGTATTAGTAAATGTCATAATTCTTCTTTATTATGTAAATTAATATAATTTCAGTTATTGCAAATTATTGTCACGAATGGTCCACCATTAACATGACCAGAATGTAATAAAGGGGGAAAATCCCCACTATATAGAAGGTTTTCCATGGGGGTAATCTGGCTATAAAAAGTAGGGAAACCCACTAAACAGTCAGCTTTCCGTGGGGGAAAACTGATATATAGCCATTTTTCCAGGGGGAAGATGGCATGGGGGAAAAGGCACTATATAACACCGGCACTATTTATATAATAAACTTGGAAAACCAGGCTTATGAACTGAACTGTGGAACTATTTTTGCTTCTTTTTTTGGATTTGATTCGAAATTATTATAATCGGTTATATGTCTATCTGTAACAGGATCTAACAAGAGAAACCCTTATTGAAGATGATAAAGGAAAGAAAATTGAGGCTATAAAAGTATTTTCTTCTGCTATTGGCTACATCAAAGATCAGTTGTTAAACCACTGTAAGAAGCAGACGACTGGCATAGAAGAGTCCGATGTAGTGTGGGTTTTAACGGTACCAGCCATATGGAATGACAACTCGAAACAATTCATGAGAGAAGCCGCAGAAAAGGTTTAATATTCTTATCAATTTTGATTTCTGAGTAATGCTTTGTGTGTAAGATTAGAAAAAGAATGACATTTATTAATACTCAAAATATAAAAGATCCACTGATAAAGAACCACCATATACCGTATTTTATCCTGCAATTTTTTTTCATTTTACCAAGATCAAATGCCTACTTATGCCTTTTTATGCCATTGGAATTTCTTTTCCACTAAACTCTCCTTATTTGCAATTAAAACTGAAAGATGATAACCATCCACTTTAGAGTCCAAAGTTATTTAAATTGGTTTCTTCTGCTGGCATCAAACCTTTATGAAGTCATTGATTAATTTTCTACATCTACAAATGCTTTTGAGGATCCTTCTTTTATTTTTTTATTTTGGCAATTTAATGTGGAATAACACATTATCACAAAATGGCTGACCGCTGATCAAAACATTTCATTTCATTAAAAGAATTTTATGGACTGAAACGTGTAACTTATTCTATAGCCGAGTGGATAAAGTGTCGGACATGTGATCCGCACCTTCTGAGTTCGAATTCCGCAGGGTCTTTTGTTGTTACTTACTGGAAATATTATTTTAGATATTCATTTTTTATCCAAAAAGTGCAAATTTTTCGCTTATTTGACATTTGTACAGTGTATTTATTATTATATCTTTCATTATCCAAAAATTTCCCGTTCATTTGAGTGACTTTTTCTAGATGTGTTATTCCACCTTAATGCATATCATACAATTATCTGATGGAATTAAGTTACAGGGGAATCATTAGAATTTGTGGTGGCTCAATTTTCCTGGTATTCGTTGATAGCCCTCGCCCACGAATTAACATCCTCAACAAAAACTAATTATAAAAGGTTTGGTTTATCTACTGAAACTGAAAACTGACTCGTCCACGAAATTAGAACCCCACGAACAAGCAAAAAACCCACAATCCACGAAAATTGGCCCCCACGAAATTAAATGATTCCACAGTAAGCATTAAATGATTATTTTTGGATTTCATTGATCCTATTAACACATCAGCCGTGCAGACAAATTGAATACCGCGGGTTAATTTTAGTTTAATTGCGTTGTTTTAATAGCAATAAAAACAACATATAGATGGATTTAAAAGAAAAAATTATAACTCAGTTATTAAACTACGATAATTACTTCATCTTTCCTTAAATAATTTTTAACAAAGTAAAATTTTATGATTTTAATTCATCACATTTTAAAAAATAAATATGCATAAATGATCATAGTGTAGTTTTTGTGGACTTATTCTATGTACGGGCTGTTTATAACCTCCGACGTTTCCAAGCGGGATTTTCAGCACGAGATGATTTTACCGCCAGTTAGAATCTGCAGCCGGCGATTACAGACACCAGACGTGTGTAGGACGAGGCGACCAGCGAGTCCAGCGGTACCGTTTCCATGGATTATTGTGATTGTAATAAATAGACCCAATAAATACGACATTGGCTCCCAACTCGAGGCCCTGGACTTGCCGGGTATTCCGAGGAAATTTTTTTCCCGTACAGTAAGCTGTAGACTACTGTATTTTTCCATTAAATTCCGTGATGTTTAAATGCCTCTAAATGCAACACCTATTCACAGCGTATGAATTTACGATTTCTATGTTATCGGTTAAAAAATGCATTTCATGAATGTTGTCAAAACACCATGCTTTATAATTATTCAACAAAAAAGTTGACTTTATTGTTAAAAGGAACATTTCAAGAGTTATTTATCATGGATTATATTATCATGCTCGTCGATCTCATCTCAACACCAGTTTAAACCGGTTTTACAAAACAGCTGTTCTTGCTGCTACTTATTCACTCCCTGTGTGATCTGTGCTTTATATCGATTTATTTAAGTAAACAATTGATTTCTTCAGTAAGGGAATGTAAATATAAGCATTAAATGATTTATTTTTGACGTCGTCGTGTCAATAACTGCCGTCATGTGAGCAGACAAATTATCATAACGCGCTAACGCGCGTTATTCAATTTGTTTGCTCACCTGACGGCAGTTATTGACACGACGACGTCAAAAATAAATCATTCAATGCTATATTGTTGATAGTTTGAAAATTCGCGTTATGGCCGCCATTTTGGAGGCCACCGCGTGGTCGAATAACTTGCCAAGTAATGTGAATTTTTCCATTTCTGCAAAGTTAATTCGTGGTTAGACTGACATTCCAGCGTTTTGTGTGAGATTTCGTCGGACAGTTTCTTTTGTATTTTCCACTGTTTTTGTGTATTGACCACGGGCTATATATCAGGTGCGCTATTTTGCAATGAGCAATACGTTAGAAAACGCATTTACGGCCTTAGAGTTAAGCGATTGTGACAGCGATGACATGCTTACGCCCGTAGGACCAGTGGGGCGTGCGTCTCGCAGGCATAATTTAGAGAACCCCTACCCTACTGATAGGCTTAGAGAGGCCATGCATTCTGATACCCTAACCCCTCTGGGGAATCAAGTGAAGTCGTACCCAAACCAACTCGTACTTAAATGGTCAGGTCGTACCCAAAACTATGTGGTTCACTCGTACCCAAGTATTTGAGTACGACTTCACTAGTCGACTCGTAACAACGGAAAAAAATATATGTATATTAAGAAAATAAAATACAATAGTTTTCATTCATATGTGTCATTTTTTATCTTATGTTTTGTTTAACAAAAATATATATATATATATATATATATATATATATATATATATATATATATATATATATACACACACACACACACACACACACACACACACACATGCCTAGATCTCAGTGTATTTGAAAAAATACGGGCAAATCAATATTTCTTTTAAGAAAATAAAATGAATGGTTTTTTCATATGTTATGTATATTATCACTATCATTAATAAGTGAATTGTATAACAAATTTAAAAGAATTTGTTAAAAACAATCTAGTCTACTAGATACATTGAAAGTAACGCATAAAACGTGAACACGCTCTACCCAGTCATCTGATTTGCAGTCATAGGGCTCTACGACCCAGACCCCCACCACCCAGGGACATGATGTTGCAGTATCAAGTGGGGGGGGGGGACCCCCTCTGCAGCGCAATTAAACCAGCCACATGTGAACATAGGTTATGCTCAGACCACACACTATCCCTGTCCCCCGCGCACCGATTTAGATTTTTTTCAGTCTTCACCCAAAAAATACGTTTGAGAAGATTATATAAAGTTAAAAACTTTATTGTTCTCAACGGGACCCGAACTCATGACCTACAGGTTTGTAATAAACATACTTACCCACTGCGCTACGCTTTTAGATACCAAATAAGCAAGAGGAAAGAAACTATTAAAAATTAAAAAAAATTATAGTTGATTTGTTGTTTATTTCGATAAATAATACGACACAACGTGAAGGTGTCACATACCACATTACTTGTAAGTAATGAATTTTCCAATTATCAAATTAAATCTATTCATTTAACAGTTTTTTTTAAAAGAGCGATCCCCATACAATTCGCCTCAGTTTATATCAGCCAGTACCGGAATTGCATGCTTCCAGATTTACTTTTTTTGCGTACTGCGTCATCAAAAAGTGGTGTATAGAGCCACCTTTAAGGGATACTAGCATATGATTTTCCTTAGATATTTTCTGAGAAACATAGATTGTATGAAGATTTTCCCCTTCTCTTTCTGAGTTTTTCTGATCTGCTAATATAACTATGATTATACCAAAGACTTTACCGGGTATATTATATACTGGGAAAACTATATATCTCACCACAGACCTCCCGGTACTGGGTTTCTATTAATATTGGAAACCATGTGCCTCAATCATATGCAGATTTACTATGTCCTGATTCCCAAATTAAATCCCCAGATACCAGTACTGCTGTTAAAACTTGTTCTTAGTCCTACGGCCTAGCTATTCCATACGTTTACATTCTTACAGTTCTCCTCTGTACAAGTTTCTCTGCTGTATTGCCTTTGACCTTCTCAGTCAGTCTGTCTCACCTGATGGCTGCACTGAGTTATATACCCTTAGGAGAGTTCATTCTATAGGGTGACAGGTTATCGTATTTTTATGAGTGCGTTCAATTTCATTCGGCATTTTTGTCAATTGAGTGAATCAGTATCACAAGAAGCAAATATTAATCCAAGTTATGTAAAGATAGAACCAACTAGATACGATCTCGTTACGAGTAACGAGTAGGTCTTCCGTTAAATTTTTAAACGATACGATTAAAATATCAATGAAATTTCAGATTTCCTCTCAACCATTCACTTTCAAATAATTATACGATTGTCAATATTCTTTAAAATGCCTAACAAATTGTTCTGCTTTTTCACATAAAGCACATTAAAGATTTAAGATTTTAGTCCACTAAAATCCCTAATTAAGTCATCAATGGGTGTGGCAATGACTTAAAAAACTGATATTTTTACGATCAACATAACAAAATCTTTATCGTTTTTAAAGTATTAAAAGACTTTACGAGTGTCTTGTTCAAATAAGGGGCCAGCCCTTTCTTCTTGAGTTTATTCGAAAGGTCTCATGAATACAAACATTTTTTGTTCTTAACCTTTCTAAAATTGTTGTTCATTTTTTCTAGATATATTGCGTCAAAGTTTAAGTACTTTTGCCCCTAAATATCCCTAATTAGAAAATAAATGGGCGTGGCATTGAGTTTTCTTGATAGATATTGTTACGATCCACAGTTTTGCGTCTATAATGCAATACAAAATCTTTATCGTTTTTAAGTTATCTGTAATAGAGTTTACGAGTGTCTTGGTTCCTAATTTAAGGGACCAGTCCTCTTTTCTTGAGTTCATTTGAAAGGTCTAACGATTACTAAAATGTTTTGTTCTTACACCTATTTTAAAGGTCAACTGAAATGGTTTTTAATTTTTTATATTTACATTTTCCAGTGTCTTTGCCTGTGATAACACTACGTATCGATTTTGTACTATATAACCCATAATACAAATGACGCCAAATTGAGGCGCCGGCGGGGTTTGCTTATCTATATTTAAATATTTAATCGTACGATGGTTTAAAATTATATAAATATAAGTAATAAGGTATCATTCTTTTAGTATTATGAGGTGATAATTTCGGTCGGGGCGTGATCAAATCTATCATAAAGCCCTTCGGGCTTTATTGGATTTGATCACGCCCCGACCAAAATTACCACCTCATAATACTAAAAGAATGATTCCTTATTCCTTATATAAGAATGCGTTTTTAGTAAGTTTACGTTAAAATAAAAATTACCAAACTTTTATTTTTGTCACCTTATTGATGCACAGGTAGAAATTAACAAAAACGCAAAGAGCAGGTAAAAAGTTTGAAACGAGTTATCTGCCCTTTAGTGCAACATGGCGTCGCGTGTTGATTTCAAATCCAACGAAAGTGACTCGGACGAACGTATACCAGAAATAGATATATGCCTTAAATTAAATGTACAGCCCTATCAATACGAACCTCTACGACGAAAAGAACCGTCTCAACAGATTGTTAATGAAGACAGTGACTCGGAGCCGTCGCAAATCGATGACGAAGACCCAAAGGAGAATGAAAATATACCTTCAGACTTGGACTGGTAAATGCATCTTAATACCGTAAATCTACTGGATAAAAATAAATAATGATAAAGTAAATGAAATAGAATGAATTTAAAAAATTGTTAAATTACTGACGTATACATGTCGCTGATATTAAAGTAAACAGTAGCAATGGGGGGGGGGGGGGTATGAAACGAGATCGAAAAAGATTGGGGGTAGGAAGGCGGGGTTGAGTGGCATGGGAATTAAGTAAGCCAAGTGTGCGTGATTGTTTGTGCCCTGTCAAGCCTATGTAAATGAATTTTCATACATTCGTTTTGTAATGCAGGTGTTCCTGTGAAAATTGCACTATTATGCCTACTGCAAGAGAGTGCAAGTGCTGCAAATTTTATACTGCTATAGAGTCTAGACTAGAGGAGGCCAGTGTCAAGTGCATCACAGAACATGAGGGGTTTGTTGCCAATTGCCTTAACAGATGAGTCTTGGAAACATCCTTTTATGAATATTTACATGAAAATGGACCTTTGGAAGAAAATGAATTGATACACAAGTAAATATCCCACTGTCACATTCTTGATCTACATGTACAATAGAAACAATAAATATCATAGAATATTCCAAATGAAATTAATCAAATTTTGTGTTTTTATTTTCATATTAATGAAGGTATTAATTATCAAAAGATATTAGCTAGAGGGGTCATTTAATTGTTAGTACCTTAGATAGCCAGTTATATTTAGTACAATTAAAATAATGACGGAACATTTTTGTAATTTCAGGGTTTACAGACACCTAGCATATCGACGCTTTGTTCGGTGGATTTGGCAGCGACTGGGGAAAAACAACAGGAGGATTCTGCCATCTTGTGTTGTTAACAAGATTAGAACTGGTTTTAAGTACCCATCAGGGAGTTTATAGGTACAGTGTACATGTATTTACATAAATCATATAAATTACCTGGTTATCACTTTCACTGGCATTTGAAATAAAATATTATTGTTTGTAAAGTCTTCTAAACTGGATTTAAATAAAATATCCAACAATAAATTTAACAAATTTTGTTAAAAATGTCATGATTTTAATAAAGTTTAGAACATTAGATTACAATTATATTCATTTCAGTTTATTGATAATCTTCACTTTTTGTTAAAACGACAGATGTGGCGTTCAACAAGTTCAGTCTTTGGGACGTGTGGATAGGAGTCTGCTATTGGAGCTGGGTAATTCCTCATGGCAGCCTCCCGATTACTCCTGGACATTTCGGTAGGAACCCAACTCAAGTCTCACTTTGACCACTTCTTCCATCAAGACTAGTACATAATCTAAAAACAAATATACGGGCTCAAAATTGATGAAAATAATAGAATAATGGTTTATTTTGTAAAATTTATAGAAACAAATTACAAATCTTAATCTTAGAGGGTTATCTTACTGTTAGTTTGCTGAATTTTCACTTCCTTTGGAATACCAGCACCTTTTCTGCCTTTTGGATATGATATCGAGTATATTGGCTCCCCATTTTTGTTTACAGCTTGATCTCGATAGGAGTTCTCGTTGAAGTGTAGGGCAGCAATATACCCACAGGCACTTGTTTCTGAGAAAAACAATTTTACCCTATAGTATAATAACACAAGGTATCTAACTCCGAATGGGGTAAACCACCCCCTCCCGTGTGTTGCAGTCGTTTTCGCTTTTATACGAAATGCAATGCAAAAGTGTTTAGTACCATTTTCTTCTACAATAAATTATCTAAACAACCATATATAGCATGCTTACTTTTGTTGTATTCTAATGTGCATTATCTGCGTCAAAACACGATAGACCACAATTGAACCGTAGGCACTGACATGATAATATCGCAGAGAATTAAAAAAATAAAATAATGTGATTTAAAAAACATTTCCAGTGTCTAAAATTTGCAAAAAACTAATGATGTTTAAATAAAGTAAAATAAAAGTTTCGTTAATTAAATATGAATTGATGATCAACCACTGCTAGCGGCTATTTTTAGCTACTGGTGAATTCCAAGGTTTTCGGTATACCTCGGGAATTGTCATTGCGTTGAAAGAAGGAAGAAGATAATCACCGGATAGGGGACTTTGAAAACATTTCAGGCGGTAGAATTTGTAAACACAGTGAATTTTGCAATGGAGCATAAAGAAGGATTTTGTTCATGGTATGAATTAAATACAACATTTAACTATGAATTAGATGAATAACTATATAATAGACAGCTTACACATAAAAAGAAAAACACAAAAACATTTTTTTTTTCAATATAGTTAACGTTACATAGTTAACAATGGGCTGTACATATTTTGCAATTTAAAAAATCACAGTCACTCGGTTCTGATTTTACTATAAAAAAACCTACAGCATTCAAGAATTATAATTCTGTATAATACCAAGGAGGATTTTTTTTTAATCTGAGTGCCTGTCAATCTCACTGACAACTGACTCTGTGAAAAAGTGTTTGCCACATATAGTTTAATGGTATGACAACTTGTACGGCCGCGACTTGTTTGGCATTCATGTTTTTCCTTTGAGGTTATAAATAACTCGTTCAGTTTTGAAACAGACTCCTAGCCAATCAGAATCCATATTACTATTCTCTGCGATAGTATCATGTCAGTGCCTACGGTTCAATTGGAGTCTATCATGTTTTGACGCAGATTATGCACATTAGAATACAACAAAAGTAAGCATGCTATATATGGTTGTTTAGATAATTTATTGTAGAAGAAAATGGTACTAAACACTTTTGCATTGCATTTCGTATAAAAGCGAAAACGACTGCAACACACGGGAGGGGGTGGTTTACCTCATTCGGAGTTAGATACCTTGTGTTATTATTATACTATAGGGTAAATTTTTTTCTCAGAAACAAGTGCCTGTGAATATACCGCCTAAAATAGAGATGAACAGTGCAATATTTTCTTATTAATTATTGAATTCACCAAGCTAACCCAGCACTATACATTATATTGCTTGAAAGACACAGAGCCTGGCAACATTCAGGAATTATGAAATAGAACTTAACAATAAATAGTATGAGAAATATTTATTACTCCGCTATAACAAACAATTGGTGGATGTTGGCCGCATAATGATTTTTTGTGGGGTAACTGGGGAGCCGACCAGTGTGCCAGTTTAACTACCCATGTAGGGACACACTGAGGGCCCGAGTATGAAACATCAGTGCCCGAACCTGAACGATCCCCAGCGTTCTAAGGAGGGTAGTGAGACCTGCCCTTCTCACCCTGTCTCCTGCAGTGCTACCTGGTTTAGAACTTTGCATGACAAAGGCTACTTTATCAACCAATTATTACATGCACCAGCCTGTAGCATCCCCTCACTGGAGTGAGGTGGATGCGGCCCCACCTATACCCAGTGTAGGCCCCACTATACAAAAAATCCCAATTTTACATTGTAACCACATGGCACAGTTAACTGTAATAACTTTGCCTTTTATAAACCATATTGAATGATTTAATTGATATACTATCCCCTAGCTTTGAAAGCAAGTGGGGGGAGACACCCAGGTTTTGGAGCAGAAAGTGTCAACACATACCACTGCGGACTCCCCAGTCCCCATCCCCCCTAAAAATGTGATGCGACAAGAAAAAGTTACATGTACAAGTCCAAAATATGAAAGTCTATTGAAAAAAGATAAACTGTTGAACACAAGTCCAGATGACACCGAGCTGCTTGTCATCCTGTCTGGCTGTTTTTTCTGGTTTTCCTAGCAGATTTTCAGTCTGCATCCGACTTTGTTATTCAATGACCTGTCAAAATAAAGAAAAGAAAAACGAGAAAGAAACCAAAAGCACAAATATATGTTAATAAATATCTAAGTATAAAGTAATTAATAAAAATGGGGGCTGGGTGGGTGGGTGGGTGCTAAAATTGGATGAAAACTGTGGGGTTTTTGCAGGGGCTTCCGGATAAGCCAATGGTTAGCTCGTACAGAGTTCTTTCGGAATATACAGAGTGTCTCAAAATTAATACAGACTATTTGATATAAAAACAAATAATCCTGATTAATTATTGAATTCACCAAGCTAACCCAGCACTATACATTATATTGCTTGAAAGACACAGAGCCTGGCAACATTCAGGAATTATGAAATAGAACTTAACAATAAATAGTATGAGAAATATTTATTACTCCGCTATAACAAACAATTGGTGGATGTTGGCCGCATAATGATTTTTTGTGGGGTAACTGGGGAGCCGACCAGTGTGCCAGTTTAACTACCCATGTAGGGACACACTGAGGGCCCGAGTATGAAACATCAGTGCCCGAACCTGAACGATCCCCAGCGTTCTAAGGAGGGTAGTGAGACCTGCCCTTCTCACCCTGTCTCCTGCAGTGCTACCTGGTTTAGAACTTTGCATGACAAAGGCTACTTTATCAACCAATTATTACATGCACCAGCCTGTAGCATCCCCTCACTGGAGTGAGGTGGATGCGGCCCCACCTATACCCAGTGTAGGCCCCACTATACAAAAAATCCCAATTTTACATTGTAACCACATGGCACAGTTAACTGTAATAACTTTGCCTTTTATAAACCATATTGAATGATTTAATTTATATACTATCCCCTAGCTTTGAAAGCAAGTGGGGGGAGACACCCAGGTTTTGGAGCAGAAAGTGTCAACACATACCACTGCGGACTCCCCAGTCCCGCCACAGACATTGGGACAATGTCCCCCACAAAACCCTTGATAACATTAATATTATATATGTAAAACTAATACATATACATGTAATAATTTGTGTAGATGCTGGTAAAATAAAAGAAGCAAAATTTGTTGGAGACTGGTTAATATTTATATTTGCCTTAGGTTGTACATGAAATTGAAAAAGCAGGAAACAATGGACAATACCAAGTATGGCAGCACATTATGCTTTGAAGTTAACTAAAAAATTTTGGGCCAAAGCATTGGTCCTAGCATGGGCGCAAGACAAGCATCAGAACTTTCTGAATACTAACATAAGAACTGTACATATGTGAATGCATGGGATTGTGAACAGTTGCTTTTTAGTTAATCACTGGATACTGGTTCCCTTGTCCATCAATGAAATATTGTAGAGCGCATTGAATATTGTTGAGATATATGTTGTTACCAGTGTTCGACAGGTGTGTACCATCTGAGCGAAACAACTCAAGCTCGGTTGCCTTGATGTTGTGGTCATGGCCGATGTAACAACCCCCCACCTCATCTGCCATGAAATTTTTCATGCACTTGTTAATTCTGACCCGCTTTTTATTGATTTTGTTTCCCATACCCAAAGGGGCAAAATGCCAATATCTTCTAGGTAGGATGGCAGACCAGATGAGGGTTGTTTTTGGCCATAAAGCATGCAATCTATACAATGAACATTGTGCATTTTCAGAAAAAACTTTAGAGGTCATTTGATCTTTGGTTAGGTCATTTGAACCGAGGTGAATGATGAAGAAATCTGGTGGAGTCTGGTATTTTGACATTGATGTTACCGTCTTGTCGAAATCCTCCCATTGTAGTCCACGAATACCTTTCCACTGAATGGTTACAGGTGGTTGCAGGTTAAGGGTTTTCCCCCCCGGTCTATCCGCTGCTGCAATTTCAGCCCAATAGGGGATTGAGGACCCCACAATCCAGGCTGACAAATCTAAAAAGGCTTTGTTAAAATTAGCGTTGAGTCCTACTGGTGTATGTGTTGAGTGTGTGTATGTAGTGTTGTCAAAAATACAGTGGTGCTAGATAAATTGGGAAAGTAACTGGAAAACCTAATGCGAGTTATGTGGGCGGATGTAAGTAAGAAAGGAATTAGATCTCCATCTCCCCAGTTCTTGAATTTTTTCATTAGAAAAACCCTGATTTGCCAATTCAGTAGCCATGCCTATGCGAAAACTGTGAGACTTGTAGTGACCTTTGATCTGTAAAAAAGAAAGTGACTTGTCCAAAACTGCCTGAAATTGGGAACGTGTAACTGGTGAGCCATCAATGTGAACAAATAAGGTGGGTTTTCTCGGTGGTCTAGCTTGGAGGAATGGAATGATTGTTGATGATGGACAGAAATGAGTTTGAGGTAGCTGTTGAATTTGCACAACCGAGCTCCTGCCTGTTTGGTCGGTCTTGGATGAGCTGATAGTAATGAAAAACTGACCCAACTGATTTTGAGAAATGTGATTTGCTTGCAAGGCCAGAACTTCACTTACTCGTAATAAGCCAAAAAAGGTAACAGTGTATGTTGCCGCAAAAAGTAATGACTCATAGGGTGAGCGGCATACTGACTTGAGGGAATGGAAAATTTTTGTAAATAATTGGATTGAAATGGGGAGTCGAATGTCCTTGTTGACACCAACTGACCGCCGGACACCCTCAAGAGACTTGGTAACTATGAAATGCCTAGTGTTATCTAAAGCACCCAAAATTTTGTGATGGTAGGACATTGCACTTATATATAGACATATAGTTCTGTATGATAAATTGTTGATTGATAAATAGGCAATGAAATGTATGAGTTGGTTTGTAGGTACAGGCCAGATTTGGGCCAAGTCATACTGGGCCCTAAACTGATGGAACTTTGCTAAAGCGGTGTTGTAAGACTGGTGGGTATTTGGGGCCAAAGATCTGTACAGAAGTCTTGATGCTTCCTGCTCCAAATGTTCCAAATGTGAGCTGGTAGAGGTGTGGGCCAATGGTCCGCCTCCGGTGCAAGACTTCGGAATCTGGCCCACTGTGAACGAGATAAGGCATCTGCAATGCAATTTGCTTTTGTGTGTATATAGGTTGCTTTGATTTGAATATTGTGTCTTAGTAACAGAAGAACAAGTTTTCTAACAACATACATGACCTTATCGGACTTGGAAGTTAGTGTATTGAGCACCTGGACTACTGCAGTGTTGTCAATGTGAAAAAGGATTCTAGTGTTTTGTAGACTCTGATGCCATATAGTAATTTCGAGAAGAGTCATATCCCTGGTAAGACCGTGTAAAAACCAAGAGTGAGGCCATGTTCCATGTGCCCACCTACCACCGAAATAGATACCAAAACCCCCATTCTTACCCCCTGCACTGTCTGTGAAGAGCTGTATGGATTGACTATCCAAAAATTGGGTTCTTATAACAGAAACACCATTATAAGATTGAAGGAAAATTTGCCAAATGCGCAAGTCTTGCTTGATATTGTTGTTAAGCCTGATTCTGTGATGGGGTTTTGAAATTCCAATAGTTGCATTTATGAGGCGTCTGCAGAAGGCCCGTCCAGAAGCTACCACCTTACAAGCAAAATTGAGTAATCCAATGAGTGACTGGAGTTCTTGAAGAGTAACTTTTTTTGCTGATAGAAAGGAATTGATAACTGACTTTAACTTGTCTAATTTGTCTGAGGGCAGAGACATGGTCATGTCATTGGTGTCAAAAGTAATGCAAAGAAAAATAAGATTTGTAGTTGGTTCTACAGTTTTTTCTAAAGCAATAGGAACCCCCAGTTCGTGGCAGAGTGACTTGAACTTGTCAAGTGTGTGTTGACAGAACACATCTTGTCTGGGTCCGCAGAAGAGAAAATCATCTAGGTAATGTAAAATATGGTTGTTGCCTGTGTGTTGTTGAGTGAGCCAATGCAAAAAATGAGCAAATTTTTCCCACAGTGCACAACTGATCGACGAACCAAATGGTCCCATTTTGTCAAAATAAAAATAACCTTCTAACTGAAAACCCAACAAGTCGAAATCACCTGGAGCGATAGGTAAGAGTCTAAATGCGGACTTAATATCTGACTTGGCCATAAGAGAGCCCTCCCCTAACTTTGAAATCATGTCTGCTGCTTCATCGATACTAGAATATTTGACAGAGCATGCAGTGGGGTCAATGAAAGAATTTATGGAATCCTCGTTAGGATATGACAAATGATGTATGAGGCGCATATCCCCATCCTTCTTTGGTACTAGCCCAAGGGGCGAAACTTGAAGATTTACAAAAGGGGGTTGTGGAAAGGGACCAGCTACTCTATTGAGTTGTAACTCTTTGTTGATTTTTTCAAGTGCTATGGGCAAATGTTTATACAAACTTGGTAAATTTTTACTTATTCGAGCTTTCCTACGACCCAGATATTGAAGCCTGAAACCAAAACAGAAACCATTGAGCAAGAATTTTGCATGATCATAACCCTGTAAGTGTTTTTGTAGTGCCTGAATTTTTATGGGAGTGTGTCCTAATGTATACAAATGTTTATTTTCGTGCACAAGTAACTCTGGGGTGTTTTCCTCCGCAATGGCTGCAAGCATGGTTGAAGCGGCATCTAGGGAAGAAAGTGCAGAATTTACCCCTATTGTAAGTATTGCAAGTTTGTTTAAACTCAGCTTGTTTTGGGATCGGAGAAGACCCATGTGTTATAGGTTTGTTGAATTGTTGAAATTGAGAATCGGAACCTTGCTGTGACATGAAATTGGTAGATTGATTTGTGACATACAGAAGCCAGAATTCATTATGTATATCACCCCAAGACATAGCTGGGTTGGACACCTTGCGCAGACGGAATTGTTCATCATATTTGTACCAATGATGTGAGCGACTGGCAGCTATTCTGATATCGCGCAGATATTTAAGCATTTGTTGCACTAAAGCAGGGTTGTGTTCAAACATAATGCTCATATATATCATGAAAGCGGATGTCCACTTTTCAATACTCAACTGTGAGTTTTGTTTACGTTTAACTATACAGAGGCGGCCATTTTTAAACTGTACTTCGCCTTGAGAGTCAAAATCTTCCAATTCGGTAGCCGACTTTAGCAACAGAGACATATCAATAAATTCCCCCTCCCAGATTTTTAATTTTAACTTTATTGGTACATGAGATGCAATGCCGTCTGAGGCAGATGTCTGTTGATATGGCAAGCCTACTAAATGTTGAACAAATTCGCACTCAACCGAGTTGTTGTTGACTTCGGGCTGAACCACTGGGGGGAACTGGTCCTGAGCCCGTGCCTGGGGTGATGGTAAAACCTCCACTGGGGCCTGTGGCGGGTCCGCAGCGGGGCCTGTACCTGTTCTGGAATGGCGGGGAACTTTTCTCCCTGGCGCTCGGGCTGGAGTCCCTGTGGGTGCTTTACGCTTTGCTGGCACTGCTTTACGTTTTGGGGGCATAGCGGACGGTGAATGCTTTCCAACACTTGCTGGGAGTTGATGGCAAATATGAAATATAAACTTGTGTATACTTCTGTGAAAAGGCAACACGTGCTCCTTGCTAAAA
The DNA here is from genome assembly GCF_902806645.1 of Magallana gigas. NCBI lineage: Eukaryota > Metazoa > Mollusca > Bivalvia > Ostreida > Ostreidae > Magallana > Magallana gigas. The sequence goes on along the minus strand of NC_047565.1, from coordinate 36,973,755 downwards.
TTGGATGAAAACTGTGGGGTTTTTGCAGGGGCTTCCGGATAAGCCAATGGTTAGCTTGTACAGAGTTCTTTCGGAATATACAGAGTGTCTCAAAATTAATACAGACTATTTGATATAAAAACAAATAATCCTGATTATATTCAAAAATAAATATTTCAGAATTCACTTTGAATTTTGTTTTATCAAACAGAATTAAATAAATCAACTTACCTAGCCTTCATTGGAGCATAGAAGAAATGCAATGCTTTTGGTGCAAAGTGACACACAGCATTGTGATAGGATTCAAGTGCTGATGTTTGCTCGACTGGGGAAAGCTTTTTGATGTCATTCACCAATAGTTTGCCTTTAACAACTTTTTCCATCTCTAGAAAAGCTAAACTTCCTAAAAATTGAAGAGAAAAATATTGAATTGTGATCTTTAATATTTCATGCATTGTATTCATATTTTTAACGTTTTATTTTAAAAAAAAATTACCCTTCTTGATCCAATCTCTATCCTCTAATTCACCATGTAAACATCTTCTTCTTACCAACAGTCTCCAGCTTTTTGTATATGCCTACAATACAACATTAATTCTGTTAAATATATTATGTAAATAACATGAATACAGACTACAGTATATGTAATACACATGAAAACTGTATACCGGTATTAAATCAGCTTAATGGGCTAAGTTAAATTACCTTTAGCCACATGCCAGACATCAAACCAATGGTTGATATCAGTCCTCTCTTTCTTCATGTAGGCTTTAATCTGGGGATGTCTGTCAGTAACAAGGTCACTTATAACCACACCCTACTCTTCCAATTTCTGAAGGCACCGTAATAAACCCTCCATTTCCATCCAGTATGAATCCTTCACTTCATTTCTCTACGTTAACAAATTAAAAGTACACGGTTTATAAGAAAGATAAATAAAACATTTAAATGAGAACAATCAGTGTTAAACCAATTAACATTTTTTATCATCTATTGAGCAAATAACAAAGCTTTCAAGCAACATTTTGTTTTACCTGAATAAGCTGAACATCAAGGATTTGTCCCAGCTCCAGATCCATAAGACTGTATGACCCCTATTTCGCTGCGTGTCCTGGCGAACAACACCTAGCATCTCCTCCAACAACTACAGCTTGATTCTGTCGACTTATCAAATCAAATAAGGCATCTTGGTGAGCTTTCCAAACCCTTTCCACAGCTGGAACAAGGTAATGTTGCTGAATATTATGGAAAGTCCTCTCAAAAAAACAGGATACATTGGCGTGCTGAAACATCACCAAACTTTGCTTGATACTACATCCACTAAATAAAATTGCTGCTAACAAGACCAAGTTTCCAGTGGGCATTGATCCAGTTAGGGATTGTGATTCCCATGTAAAAGCCTCCCCACAGACACAAACCCTAGAAACAACCAACATTGTCCCAACAACGTTTTTTTTTATGGTCGCATTTTCTCCCACAGATGGTAAAAAACTGGAGAAGCTGATCCAAACATTCCTCGAAAACGATGAATTTTCTGCTGTGGTGACTTGGTGGAGACTCCTGATTATCCAGATTGTTGTTTTCATCAATCTCAGGGGGTGTCCATTCTGAAGCTTCAGAGGTTGTGGTGGCCTATGACTCAAAACTTTCATCAAGATCAACACGCGCATGGTCATTTGATAAATGATGTGGTTCTGTTTGAGTACCAGTAGATTTCATACAGGGGCGTCTTGTGAGCGCAGTCAGCGCGCAGAGCACGCCGTGGATGCGCGGTAAAAACTCCTAGCACATCATGAGCGCTCGGCGGAGACTCAGCAAGAGCGCAGTTAATCGCCAAGTAGAACTCCGTGGAAACGCAGTTACACGCCGTAGGAGCTCCGTAAGAACGCCTCGGTCGCCGTCAGGACGCTGTGACATCTCCACTTGTAAAATTTTCAAATAAAACTGTACATTTTTTCTGAATTTTCCTTGCGATCCTTCGGCGATTCCATGAATTTTACAACGCCGTGAACACGTCGTGGGGACGCAACTTGGTGTGACAGGGCCTTTACTCGTAACAAGATCGTATCTACTTATTATTTTTTTCCAAATTTTGTGCACGCGATTTCTCGTAAACTATTCAACCATTTTTCCACAGATGATGGAACGTGACTTGAATTTATATTATTTTGAAATTTTTAACGTCGTCACTTCCGGTACCGATTTACGGCCGATTTTGTAATTTTTTACGACCTATTTTGTGCAAAGATGATCTCAGAAACTATCAACGATATCACTTTGAAACTTTCAGGATATGTAGAATATAGCTTGAAGTTAGGCCCTATTAAAGTTTATGCCAGTGGCTGTATTCCTTGGAGCTCAGTGAGACACGAAATTTTGTACGGATTTTCATTCAATATTTTCATACGTTTTGATCTGTATCTTTTTATCAGTTGTTATTTTGTCAAGACATACATAACAAAAGTAGAAGATAATCAAAAGTTCTTTCCAAAAAGAACAAAAAAAGGGGGCTGTCATTTGTAAACTCTATCACAAATAACTTAAAAACGATACAGATATTGTAATACATTATAGAAGCAAAGTTGTTGATCGTAACAATATCTAACAGAAAAAATCATTGCCCCGCCCAATTATTACGTAATTAGGGATTTTTAGGGGCCAAAGTACTTCACATCAATTTTCTGTAAAAACCAAAATTTTACTATAGGGTCATGGCACGCAAGATCTCAGATTTTTATGAATCTTTCTCAGGTGAGTGATACTCATAAGGTATGACATTATCCACCATCAAAATAATGCTTATAGCCTTGGTTGCCATGGTAACCAATTTCATTCATTTAGGGCCTAAATACACAGTTTATGAGTTGGAAAATAAGGTAAACTCAAAGTCACAGGACAGGCTTATTTGTAAATTTTCAAGATATTTCACACATAATATACATAGTACTAATATAGATGTACATGATGCAAGAGAATAAAAATCTCAATGTCCTTGTTCATTTTAGGGCTGGTGGCTCAAAGATGGCCAAAATTTCAAAATTTTGATATTTCAATTTTCACCCTGTTTTCTGAAAGCCTCTCAAAAATTGCAGGCAAAGAAAAAATAAATCTTTTTCGTTTTTGTTTATTTCACTTCCAAAATTTGTTAATTTTTGACACCTTCACAACCCCCTTAAATTTTTTATCAAATATTTTTTAAACAATAAGTTGATCATAAAACTCCTTTAAAATACTTTTTCTGCTTAAATAAATGAGAAACTGATTAAATATTTCAAAATATTTTAAATTCAATGTATCAGGATAATTTAATTTGGCTTTATAAGAATTGTTTCTATATATTTTTTGTAAAGGGCAGATAACTCCAAGCAAAAAAAACCTTATTAAATGAGTCTTAACAAATAATAATAGAATGGAATTCTGTTTTTAGATATTTTTCATTAATGAAATAGGTTAACTCCTTGAATAGATGACACTATTTAGGATTTTTACAACTTTAAGAAGGCTTAAATTGATTTTTTTTTGTATGATAAAGGGCAGATAACTCCAAATATCAGCACAAGGGGAAAATGATATATCTTTTCAATGCAACTCCAGAAATAAAAATCAACACTTACTTAAAAACTAATGAATAATTCTTCAAATTAATATTCAAAATATATCCCAATTCATGAAAATGATATAAAAATACACAACACAGTGACAATAAATTAATGTTGAATTGCTCAATATTTTTGCGAGTTCAGTTTGTTTATTAATTGTTCATCTAGCATTGTATGTCTGACTGTCTTGCTGGTCTGGGTATTCACTGGACTGTTCTGACCATTTTTCTAAACACTCTGCAATGTTGAAAAAGTAAAATATTACATGTATGGATCATTTAATAAAATCATTTACATGTATGTATTTCGCATAAAATACTACAACAGACATATTCAAATTTGACTGAATGGTGTTTTTTTTCCAAATAAGAAGCAAAATCCTGATGTGTTTAAATTTACATGTACATGTACAAAATTTCAATATATACATTGTAGTTTGGATATAGGTTTTCAAACTTCACTGAAATTTCATATTTTTTTTTTTTTATACTTTAAGTTTGATCTGTTCCATTACAGTGAAAAAAAATGTTTTAATTTTTCATGACATTTTATGAGGTCTATCATCATATCATAATTGTTCGAGAAAAATGAACTATAAAACAGACAAGTGTTTGTGGAGATTGACTTGTCCAAATACAAAAATCAGCTGGACACAGAAACTGGACAAGTGTAACTGTTGATCCCTGCATGATAGATAATATACTACCAGCTGATTTGAATATCTACATGTGACATCACCTTTTGATTATATTTGGTTAAAATCATCAACTCACATTTTCTGCTCTATGTCTCCCTTTTGACAGACTCTGCTGTTGTGATGATAAGAGCCGAATTCATTTATTTCTGCAGCATACACGTAATCCTACAATTGTATTTTAATATATTTACAGCAAATTGATATCAAAATGAATCATTTTAAACAAATTCCCAAATTACCTTTACCTTTACATTTACTTTAATGCTGTTAACTTTACATGTATATTTTATAATTTAAATTAAGTAGTCTGTTCCAAATTGTATTTCCATCACTGTTTGCTTAATTAAGATGGCTCAAATCAGCAAAAAAAAAAACCCAACCCAAAAACAACTTAGGTATGAATTATAACATGATGCGAAAGAAGAAAATAAATCAAAAGGGTGAAAAACATTTTTTTTTTGGGGGGGGGGGGGGGTATTTATATTTTCTATTACTTTAAGTATCAATATACAGACAACCTAAAATTATCAATTTAAAAAAAATAATAACCACTGAAATTTCACATTGTGAATAACATGAAGAACCTGGGTGATACTGTTAATGATTGGAGAGGGTGTTGGGGGGGGGGGTAATTTTGTTTGCCAGGGGAATCTGATACATGATTTTTAAAATTTACTCTGTACATTTAGACCTGAGGTGTATTCATTGAGAAAATCAAAAAGCGATGGAAGCTTGAACAGACTATAAGATTGGTTGAAATTATTTGATTTGGATGTGAATATACATACCTTAACCAATTGAAATAAGGACTGCTATGGACTGCATCTTATCTCCATAGACTGCCTTTTTATGATCCTATTTTTTCGCTTGTTCATGAGGTTTTAAACATATATAATATTCCAGAGATTTGGGGTTAATCTAATCAAACCACATCACTGACACCAGATCTGACTTTCATCACATGGCAAATGCATGGCAATGATGGATTTCTGTAATCGCTATGGGTACCTCAGAACTATGCTCATCATGGGTTGACACTATATACTCTGTCCTGAGTTTTTGCTTCCACCAATTTTTGCTTGATATTTTGATAATAGTCAATACCTTTGTGCTCAAACTACGTTCATCCACTAATATGAAAAATGTCCAGATTATCTGTCTTGAAACGCCCCCTCTACCGCTTCAGGTTTCAATACATATCCCAAAATTGAAAGTCTATGGATATTTTGCATTGCATCAGCCATTAATAAGCCCGGATGATAACATTAAAAAATTGCGCGAGATGTCCCGAGTACTTCCGAATGGAGAAAAGATGTAAACATTTCCCATTATAAATCTCCGTAAGAAAATTGTTTTTGTTCCATAATCGTTCAATGAAGATATCTTGGATATATTCCCTTTCATCGATTTCGATTGTATTTCTTTCACAGGTTTGTGTATTTTTATTAAAAATCATCAAAAATTGATGGAAGCAATAACTTGGGACAGACTTTAGAAGAGTACACACTGCGATTCTTTCCATCTTGGACCACACCATCAATCCAGGGTGGAGGTGTTAAATAGTATTGCATTTCTATATAAGTGTTGCAGGTTGGTAGCTCATTCTCTTCCTTGGTTGAGGGCTGGATTCGTATGTCAGATTACCGAAACTTATGTAGAGGAAATATCTGGCCGTTTCACTTGATCCTTTTGTACAAGACGTGTTTACAAAAGGTTTGAATACAGCACAGATCGGTAATTAAGCTAAATCCCAATAGAGCATGGTTCATTTCATATTCACCAATTCATTAGAGACTAACTCTAAATACACTAAAACTTAGATCACATGCTTTCTCCACCCCTTTTCCAACGTCTGCTTTTGCTATGTTGTTGTGACGTCTTCTTTTGTACTTCAATACAGAAGAGTCAACAAAGGGAAGTAACTTTAAGTTGGATTTTGTGGAAAAGCGGTAACTTCAAATAGTTGTATGTTAAAGCCAGTGAATATACCCAAGCCAATTTTGGTTGTATTTATTAGACCAAGGTCTTATCTTATTAAAAAAAATGTTTATCCCCGCTCTCAATTGCCTGCTTAAAATTAAATTGATATTATTTAATGTGTCTGTTTTTTCACTATTTTATAAGCTAAATCTATGAAACACAAACCGATGGTATTGTTATCTGTACATTTCACTGAAATCAATTTATGTGTACAAGTACATTGATTACTTGCTTATAAAATTAAACCAATGTCATGATCAAACCTACATGCATTTAGGGAGCATACGAGTTACTTATATAATGGTACTCTATATGTCATTTTGGCCAGAAGCAAAATGTTTCAATGTCGTTGCTATGGAAACTGAGTATGAACTGTCAAAAATTTACCCAGAGAGAGTCTTCATATGGAACACTCTTTCAAGTCGGGGAGATAAAATTCAATTCTATGATAGTGCGTGGCCACGTTTTTTTGGTATTTACATAGAATTGATGTTAAACATTGACGTGCATGTATCTAGAGAAGGAGACACATTTAGTTAGACATCATAAAAGCGAAAATGTTTGCATTAATGATTGAAATTGATTCCACTAATCAAAACACCAATGTCTGTCCCCATTAGGGATCTACAGGGCTGGCCCTTAAAATATTCAATCATTTGTATTTCAAAAATGAACAACAATTTTAGATCGGTGTAAGAACTAAAAATGTTAGTATTCTGAAGATCTTTTCAAAGAAATCAAGAAAAAGCGGCTGGCCCCTACAATTAAGGGCCAAGACACTCGTAAACTCTATTACAAATAACTTTAAAACGATAAAGATTTTGTAATGCATTATAAAAGCAAAGTTGTTGATCGTAACAATATCTATCAGAAAAAATCAATGCCATGCCCATTAATTACGTACGTAATTAGGGATTTTTAGGGGCCAAAGTACTTAAAATTTGACGCACTTTATCTCGAAAAGGAGACATATTTTGTTAAGCATTGAAGAAGAGAAATTGTTTGCACTGATGATTATATTTAGAATCATCAGTGCAAACATTTTCTTTTCTTCTTTTCTAATACATATAATTACGTATCATATGACATAGGTATGGTACCGTATAGATAACCAGATGTACAATAAACATTTTTGGTTCTTTAATTGATAACAAATTATTTTTCAGTAAAGAGTTATTGTAAAAAGACTTTACAGTCATCTTGGCCCCTTATTTGAGGGGCCAGCCCCTTTTTCTTGATATCAAATAAAAGGTCTTGTAAATATAAACACATTTTGTTCAACAAGTGTTCAGAAATTATTGATCGTTCTAAAGATATCTGAACAAATGTGATTTAGGGGCCGACCCTTAAAATCCTTACTGGGGCTACCAACAAAGATTATTTAGGTAGTATATTGTTAAGAACATTATTCTAAGCATTTTTTGTTCTATAATGCTTATCAAAATATTTCTACTTTTCTAGATATTAAAGATCGAAGTTTTGGACTTCTGGCCCCTTAAAGCCCCTAAATACGTAACATATGACTTAGGCATGGTACTGTGTAGATAAACAGATGTACAATGAACATTTTTGATTCTATAATTGATAACAAAATATTTTTCAGTAAAGATTTATTGCAAAAATAATTTAGAGCACTCTTGGCCCCTAATTTGAGGGGCCAGCCCATTTTTCTTGAAATTAAACAAAAGATCCAGATAATTTGGACAACTTTTGCATTACATGTCTAAACAAAATATTTACACATTAAATGCTAGGGCCGAAAATGTGTGAAATTTTCGTGAACAAAATTGGTGCCAATTTTTTAGCTCGGGCGAGCTTCGCCGCCTTGCGCATTTTTCAAAATACCAAATAAATAAGATCATCTACAGACATTCATCTACTATCCCTGAAAGTTTCACGTTTCTATCGCAAGTAGTTTTTGAGAAGTTACATGGACAAAATGGTCCTTAAAAATTCACTACATCCTCAAAATCTCAAACCGGAAGTGACGTCATCAGCCAGAAATTTTATAATATCAAGTACGTTTGATGCTCATTACGTCCTGTAAATTTCATGCAAATCGGTCGAGTAGTTCACAAGAAATAGCCTTCGAAAAAAGTCAGAAAAAAATAATAATAAAGACTAGAGCAAAGCTCGTTGCAAAGCAACGAGTGGGTCTTCCGTTAATGTCAGAAGTAAAGCTGGAAGTTCCTGTAAGAAGCAGAGCTCTTAAACCAATAACAAGAGTAACTAAAATAAAAAGATGAAAAGATCGAATTATTCCTGGTACGACTTAACAAAACCCGAATGATTTTAAGAACTATTTAACAAAAACTTTTTTGATTTCAAGAACGACTTAACAAAAAAATCCGAATGTGTTTAAGTACGACTTAACAATTATTTTTGTTACGAGTTTATTTTACTATAAACATTACGCTATTTTTTAAACCAAGGACGCGGAAACAAAATTTCCGGAAAAATCAATTTTTAAACCCCGATATCTCTGTAATGCATCGTCTGATTTTAAAACGGATTTCAGTTTTAAATTAAGCTTAATAAAAGCTGCTTTGTTGCTTTATAATAAATATCAAATTATTGGTCAGAAAAGAGTTATCATAAAAAGACTTACACAGGGCGAAAAACCATCTTTAAGCAAGTCCTTAAAGGTGGCTTAAAGGTGACTTAAAGGAGCTTAAAGGCTATACAACCTTTAAGCCGCCTTTAAGTCACCTTTAAGCAAGTGCTTATAGGTCCTTAATGTCCAAACTTCTTTAAGCCACCTTTAAGCCACCTTTAAGCCATCTTTAAGCATCTTTAAGTGGTATTTACGCTCTCTTTACACTGCCTTTACACTGTCTTTAAGTGGCCTTTAAGTCAATATTGATCAAGCTGAACAATAAAAACATATATTAAATGCAAAAGCTCTTTTATAGAGATGGGAGGGGGTCATCCGAGTGATAATATAATTTCCAAGGAAGGGGGGGGGGTGTGTTCCAGGCGGTTTTAATCGTCGCCCCATTAAACACAGATCGCTATCATCAGCACCGCTCCGATGGACACAGATTGCCGTTATAAAATTCTTTATAATTTTTTGGGGGTTTCAAAATTATTGTAGGGATGAGCGCAGTCTCTGTATCTTAATATGTGCATAAAACTAATTAAAGTATGTTTGTTTCCTATTATAAATTAATCGGTGAAAAAAAATCTCTCTCTCTCTCTCTCTCTCTCTCTCTCTCTCTCTCTCTCTCTCTCTCTCTCTCTCTCTCTCTCTCTCTCTCTCTCTGTTCCTCCGGTTATTAAACAAAATAAAGATAATGAACCAAAAATGCATGATTTAATTTGATAATCGGTTTAAGGTTTGTATTTATTTTTTTTCAATTTTCGTTATTTCTAACTCTAGATCTGCATGTTAAAGAGATACATGTTAAAGATGAAAAGACTCTCAACTGCCTTTGTTATATCGGGCAGGATATTACTGCTTTGTTTGTCTAGACATAGTTTTGTTCGTTTGTGTATATCTAATTAGAGTCTATTGTTTGTCTAACTTAAGAAAACCCCTGGAACTAACACAGAATATACAAGATATACACAACAGTTGTGTCGTGTGCCCAAGTGCATGTTTGTGTATATCTAATTAAAGTCTATTGTTTGTCCAACTTAAGAAAACCCCTGGAACTAACACAGAATATACAAGATATACACAACAGGTGTGTCGTGTGCCCAGGTGCACGTTAGGGTTTCTAAAGGCGTTGAATCTTAGTATGTACGAGTATACGATAAGTCTAGTGAATAAAAGTTAATTTACATTTGTAATTCATTTTCAAAGTATTATTTCCTAGCTCTGGGTTTCAAAGATGTTACGTCTACAAATCAACGATACATGTATGTAAGAGTAAAATCTTGAGGCTAATTAATTAATGTACCGGTGATCATAAATAGGGGTCGATTATTTAAATATATGTATAAGGGTAAATATGTCAAATATACCCGGCCTGGCACAACATACAATTGTATATACAAGTCATTTGCAATTGCCACATGCAGTAAATACGTCACCGGTAATTGGTAATTTTGTTTGTTATAGAATTGATAGTTTAAAAATCATGTACATACAATTACATGTAAATATTTAAACATATTGGAACCGTCGCCGCGATCATGAAAACCGGGAAATTGCGGGAAATTGAACAAATACCCTAATAGTATCAATGCATTTAATACAAGAAATGATTTCATTTTCTTTCTTACATTTTTATAGCTATAAATTAGATGAACGTATATCTACTCGGTTTAAATTTATTAACTAAGAAAGCCTACTATAGTGAACCTAACGGTTTCCATTTAGGTATTATATATTTTTGTTCACTGAAGACCAAGTTCCGTATTTCATTCTAAATACACTCATGCATGTAATTTATAAATTAGATATAATTGATTGTTCCAAACTGAATGGTTTGTCAAAATTTTTTTAAGTAAACCCATTCAATACAATGATTCAATATCCACTGATATATAGGATATAAAAACACTGATATACATGTAAGTTGCCGTGGCGCAGAGGAAGTGTGGTGATGCTAGTAAACTAAGGGTCCCGGGATCAATCCTCGCCGTGGCCGGTTTTTTTTTTTTGTGTTTTTTTTTTATTTTTCTTTCTAGAACAAAAACCGTTTTGATACCTTTTCTTTCATAAAGTTAATACATTTTGTTGGAAATTAAGCACAATATTGAAATAATTTTTTTTTAATGGCTTAAAGGTGGCTTAAAGGTAGCTTAAAGGTGGCTTAAAGGTGGCTTAAAGAAGTTTGGACATTAAGGACCTATAAGTTGTCCTTAAAGGTGGCTTAAAGGTGGCTTAAAGATAGTCTTTAAGCTGCCTTTAAGCCATCTTTACGCTTTCTTTAAGCCATCTTTAAGCAACACATATAGCTTAAAGGTAGCTTAAAGGTGGCTTAAAGATCGTCTTTAAGCTACCTTTAAGCATCTTTAAGCTATCTTTAAGGAGAACTTAAAGATGGTCATTCATCCTGTGTTACATGTAGTAGCCCTTGTACCCCCTAATTTGTGGGGCCAGCCCCTTTTTCTTGATATCAAATAAAAGGTCTCGCTAATATAAACATATTTTGTTTTACAAGTGTTCATGAATTGTAAACCGTACTCGAGATATACAGTCATTTCATGCATATCTTTTACAATTTAATGCTATGCTATGGTATGCGATTTTAATGATATGCTATGAGATTTGTATGCTATGCTATGAGATTTGTATCCTATGCTATGAGAAATTGAAATGAAGTGCTTAATGATATGGTATGCTATGGTATGCTATGGTATGCTATGAGATTTGAACAAAAACGCCTCCATACACATAAGAGTTCCACAGATTTCGAAGTGAAATAATAAGAAGCCAAAGTTTACCACAAATCTATCATGTAGACATTTATTTTTTTCAAATAAAAACATTTAAAACCGAGTTAAAATAATGTTGTATGCTATGCTATGGTATGTTATGGTATTATATGACGAATGCGATTCTATGAGATTGTATGCTATGGTATGAGATTCCAATGCTATGCTATGAGATTCCAATGCTATGTTATGAGATTTCAATGCTATGCTATGCTATGGTGTATGTTGTAAAAGATATGCCTGAACTGACTGTATGTACAAATGTGTTTTAGGGGCCGACCCTTTAACCCTTACCGGGGCCACTAACAAGAACATTTTTGGTTTAATATTGTTCAGAACATTATTTTGAACAACTTTTGTTCTACATTGCTTTTTAAAATATTTCTCCTTTTTCAGATATTAATGATCATAGTTTTGAGTTCTGGCCCCTTGAAACCCCTAATTACGTAATATATGACTTAGGTATGGTACTGTATAGTTGAACAACTGTACAAAGAAAATTTTTGCTTCTATAATTAATAACAAAATATTTTTCAGTAAAGAGTTATTGTAAAAAGACATTAGAGCCCTTTTGGCCCCTAATTTGAGAGGCCAGTCCGTTTTTCTTGATATCAAATTTAAGGTCTTGCAAATTTAAACATATTTTGTTCAACAAGTGTTCATGAAATGTTAACCGTTCTTGAGATATCTGTTCGAATATGTTTTAGGGGCCGACCCTTTAACTCCTAAATGGGGTCATAAACAAAAACATTTTAGGTAGCATATTGACAAGAACACCATTTTAAGCAACTTTTGTTCTACACTGCTTTTAAAAATATTTCTCCTTTTTCAGATATTAATGATCAAAGTTTTGAACTTCTGGCCCCTTGAAACCCCTAATTACGTAACATATGACTTAAGTGTGATACTGTATAGATAAACAACTGTACAATAAACATTTTTGCTTATATAATTAATAACAAATTATTGTTCAGTAAAGAGTTATTGTAAGAAGACTTTAGAGCCCCCTTGGCCCCTAATTTGAGGGGTCAGCCCCTTTTTCTTGTTATCAAAGGAAAGCTCATGAAAATTGAAACAACTTTTGCATTACATGTTTTAACAAATTATGTGCACATCGAAAGGTATTACAGAAAATGTGCAAAAATTTCGGGGGAAAATTTGGTGCTAATTTTCAGGTTCAGGCGAGCTTCGAGGCCTTGAGCAATTTTCATAATTGGAAGCATGGGGGTACATCTACAGACATTCATCTACAATCCCTGAAAATTTTAAGCTTCTATCTTGATTAGTTTCGGAGGAGATGCATGGAAAAAATGACCCTTAAAAATTTACCAAATCGTCTATATCTGAAACCGGAAGTGACGTCATCATGCAAAAATTTTATAATATGTAGCGACGTTGATGTTCTATTACTCCAAAAAATTTCGTGCAAATCGGTTTGGTAGTTTTTGAGAAATAACGCTTCAAAAAAGTCAGAAAAAGGAAAAAAAGAATAAGTAGAGCAAAGCTCGTTGCAAAGCAACGAGTGGGTCTTCCGATAATGTCGAAGGTAAAGCTAAAACTGTCTCTAAGAAGCAGAGTTCTTAAACCAATAAGTATAAGTAAATAAAACAAAAAGAAAAAAAAAATCGAATTATTTTTGGTACGAGTTCACAAAATCAAAATGATTCTAGGTACGAATTAGCAATAACATTATCAATTTCAAGAACGACTTAGCAAATACAAATCCGAATGTGTTTAAGTACGATTTAACAATTATCGATATATTTTAGGTACGAGTTGATTAAACTATGAACATAACATTCTTTTCTTTACCAAGAATGTGGAATCAAAATTTCCAGAAAAGTCAATTTTCAAACACCTATATCTTTGTAATGCATCGGCCGATTTTAAAACGGATTTCAGTTTTACATTAAACTTAATAAGCTTTTATTTTTGCTTTTATGATTAATAACGAATTATCGCTCTAAAAAAGGTTACTATAAAAAGACTTTGTAGCATAGCCCTCCTGGCCCCTAATTTGAAGGGCTAGTCCCTTTTTCTTGATATCAAATTAAAGGTCTCGCAAATATAAACATATTTTATTCAACAAGTGTTCACGAATTATTAACCGTTATAGAGATATCGGAACAACTGTGCTTTAGGGGCCGACCCTTCAACTCCTTACTGGGGCCACCAACGAAAAATGTTTAGGTATCACATTGTTCACAACATTATTTTCAGCAACTTTTGTTATACAATGTTTTTCAAAATATTTCTCCTTTTCAAGATAATATTGATCAAAGTTTTGGACTTCTGGCCCCTTCAAACCCCTAATTATGTAACATATGACTTTAGTATCGTCCAGAATAGATGAACAGCTGTACAATGAACATTTTTGCTTCTATAAATAATAACAAATTATTTTTCAGTAAAGAGTTATTATATAAAGATTTTAGAGCGCTCTTGGCCCCTAATTTGAGGGGCTAGTCCCTTTTTCTTAATATTAAATAAAAGATCTTATTAATATAAACATATTTTGTTTAATAAGTGTTCAGAAATTGTTGACCGATTTGGAGATATCTTGACAACAGTGTTTTATGGGCCGACCCTTAAACTCCTTACTGGGGCCACAAACCATAAATTTTAAGGTACCATGTTCTACAGAACATTATTTTAAGCAACTTTTGTTCAACATTGCCTTTCAAAATATTTCTCCTTTTTAAGATATTAATGATCAAAGTGTTGGTCTTCTGGCCCCTTGAAACCCCTAATTACGTAACAAATGTTTAAAATAAGGTACTGTGTAGATCAACAGCTGTACAATGAACATTTTTGCTTCTATAATTAATGACAAATTATTGCTCAGTTAAGAGTTAATATTAAAAGACTTTAGAGCCCTCCTGGCCCCTAATTAAAAGGGCCAGCCCCTTTTTATTAAAACAAAACAAAAGCTCGTGTAAATCTTAACAACTTTTGCATTACATGTTTTAACAAATTATCAACAGGTTAAAAGATATTTTGCAAAACGTGTTAACATTTTGCCAAAAATGTTGGTGCCAATTTTTGACCTCGGGCGAGCTTCGGCGCCGTGCGCATTTTCCACAATGTCAAATACAGAGGATCATCTACAGACATTCATCTACATATTCCTGAAAGTTTCACTTTTCTATACCCTTTAGTTTCGGAGGAGTTACGTTTTTGAGAAATGTCGCGGACAAAATGACTTTTTTTAAAGTTTAAAAATGACGTAACGTCAAAATGGAGGTGACGTTGTTATGGAAACTTTAACATCTTTGAGGCATTATAATTGCACATAAACCCTGAAAGTTTCCTTTAAATAAGGTGAACACTTTGTGAGTTATGAAGCCGAAAAGGAGTCAGAAAAAAAAGAAAAAGAAAAAAAATAATAATAAAAAGAAACCGAAGAATAACAAGAGGGTCTTCCGTTGGAAACGGAAGACCCTAATAAAAAGAAACTGTAGAATAACAAGAGGGTCTTCCGTTGGAAACGGAAGACCCTAATAAGAACTAGATTCGATCTCGTTGCGAGCAACGAGTGGGTCTTCCGTCCAATTTTTGAATAGATAAGATTAAACTTATCAATTCAAAGATAAAATCATAGATCTTAGCGAAAAAAAGAGAAAAAAATTTTGCGGCACTCGAGGCTTGAACCCGGGTCGCCTGGGCCATGTCCACGACTATAACGACTGAGCTACTCGAACTCCGCTTCAGAACTTTGACGCTTAATTTCTCGAGAATGCTTTGATCGATTTTAAAACTAATTACATATTCTTAATCAGTAAAAGGGTCACTATAAGGTGTAAAAATTTCAAAGAAAAATATTAAAAAATAAAAAAAGTCGAAAAATTCAATTTTTCAAATTTCCTTCCGGTGACGACCGGAAGTGACGGCGGACCTTCTCTTGACCGATGTACATAAGAAAAACGGTAGATATATAATCTCTGAAAATTTCAGCTCAATATCTTTGCTCGTTTTTGAGAAACCCATAGACAAAATTGACTTTTTAAAATCGTAAACGGACGATAACTTCCGACCGGAAGTGTATTTTCAAAAATGGATAAAAAACAATAAACTTCAGATAACGTCGCGTTAATCTGGAAAATTTAAATGAAATCGGTTGAGCCATCTCTGAGATATCGTCTGCACAAAATCGGTAAGAACAAAAAAGAATAATAAGAACTAGATTCGATCTCGTTGCGAGCAACGAATAGGTCTTCCGTCCAATTTTTGAATAGATTAGATTAAACTTATCAATTCAAAGATAAAATCGTAGATCTAAGCGAAAAAAAGAGAAAAATTTTTGCGGCACTCGGAGCTTGAATCCGGGTCGCCCGGGCCATGTCCACGACTCTATCGACTGAGCTACTCGGACTCTCGCTTCAGGACTTTGACGCTTTATTCCTCGAGAATGCCTTGATCGATTTTAAAACAAATTACATATTCTGAATCAGTGAAAGGGTCACTAAAAGGTGTAAAAATTTCAAAGAAAAATTTCAAAAAATAAAAAGGTCGAAAAATTCAATTTTTTAAATTTCCTTCCGGTGACGACCGGAAGTGACGGCGGACATTCTCATGACCGAGGTTCACCAGAAAAACGCTTGATCTATCATCTCTGAAAATTTCAGCTCTATATCTTTGCTCGTTTTTGAGAAACCCGACAGACAAAATTGACTTTTTAAAATCGTAAACGGACGATAACTACTGACCGGAAGTGTTTTTTCAAAAATGAAAAAAAATGTATCCGCTTTAGATAAAAACACGTTTATATTGAAAATTTGAGCGAAATCGACCCAGCCATCTCCGAGAAATCGTCTGCACAAAATCGGTAAGAAAAAAAAAGAATAATAAGAAGAAAAGTGAAAAAGAAACAATAGAATAATAGAAGGGTCTTCCGCTGAAGACGGAAGACCCTAATAATAATAAGAAGAATAAGAAAAGTGAAAAAGAAACAATAGAATAATAGAAGGGTCTTCCGCTGAAGACGGAAGACCCTAATAAGAATAGGGAAAAAGGAACAAAGCAATAACAATAAGGTCTTCCGTTGGAAACTGAAGACCTTAATAATAACTAGACACGATCTCGTTGCGAGCAACAAGGAGGTCTTCCGTGTGTTTTAGAACATGAAATACATGTACGACCTTGGTTTTGCTATTTTACGGCTAAACGTGATTCAAAATATAACACAAAGGTCTACATTCTAAGGGCCAGATACTATTTTGTTTAAGATGTATGAGCTTTGGTTGAAAACATTTAGATCTCTAATTCGAGGGGCAGCCTCTTTTTCCTCGTATCAAATGAAAAGTCATTTACTTTTAAAGATATTTTGTTCATTAAGTGTATAGAAATTTGTTACCATTCTTGAGATATCTCAGAAAGAGCGTTTAAGGGGCCGATCCCTTATCTCCTTATAGGGGTCGTTTAACGAAATTTTGAAGAATCCATATTGTTTAGTAGATCATTTTGAGTATCTTTTCTTCTATACTGCATTTCAAAATGTTTTTCCTTTCTGAGATATCGGTGATCAAAGTTTTGAATTTTGAACTCTTAAAATCTTAATTACGTATCACATTATAAAATCATGACACTGCTTGGATACGTAACTGTAAGATAAACATATTTGCTTCTATAATCTTTCACAAAATATATCTCAGTAAAGGGGCTATAGATGAAAGACTTGAGAGCCCTTTGGTCCCCTAATTTGAGGGGCCAGCCCCTTTGTCTTGATATCAAATAAAAGGTCTTATAAATATAAAAAAAAATTAACATTATATGTTTTAACAAAAAATTATTCAGAAAAGAGATAAACAAAGAAAACCAGAAAAAAATATGATATTTGTTTAATCTCAATATTTGGGTCAAGGCGAGCTTCGGCGCTTTTTGCTATCGAAATGATTTTAAACCATCATGCACAATTTCAATCTTCCGTCTAACATCACTGAAAATTTCAAGTGTATATCTGCTATAGTTTAAAAGGAGTACTGCCGACAAAATACCTCTCTGAAAATCGACAAAACGACTATATCTCAAAACCTGAAGTGACGTCATCAATAAAAAAAAATTGCAATACGCTTCACATCGTCATTTATAAGATCGACAAGTTTCATAAAAATCAATTGAGTAGTTTTCGAGATCTTGCGTGCACAAAATTGGTAAGAAAAAAAAAATAATAATATAGAAGAATAAGGAAAAAGGAACAAAGCAATGACAATAATGTTTTCCGTTGGAAACGGAAGACCTTAATAATAAGAAAAGTGAAAAAGAAACAATAGAATAATAGAAGGGTCTTCCGCTGAAGACCCTAATAATTAAATAATGTTTTTCTCTAAATCTTAATGTACGAGTGTTTTCAACTTGTACTTCAGTCCAACAACCCCTTTATTTTGAATATCTTTGTGAGAAAGTCAAAAAACAAAAAAACAAAAATGGAGAGAAGGAAATAGAGAGAATGAACAAATCTTGGCTCCGGCGAGATTCAAACACACAGCCTTTGCAGGTGTCATAACAGTATTTCATCGTAGACTGGTCCTCTGTCTCTATCATACGAAATATATATCGCGCATATCAGACAGGCATTGCTAGTCTATATTTCATCATCGAAGGTTCACGTCAAAACATGGCTGACGCGAAATAATTCCCGATTTTCTCTTTGAATTTGGGGCGTTTCCGCCCGGGACAGGAGCTGAATTTTGTATGAGATGAAAAACAACGTGTAAGATGTCTCACTACTCAGGTTTGGTAACAGTGCGAGGTCATTTGAAATATTAATGCGTGTTTGTGTCTGGAGGGGGATGAAAAGGACCGAGCTTGATTTTCGTCGTAAATAAATCGAAAGTAGAATTTTGAGGTGTGGATTTCGGATTCGGTTAACGACAATTAGGGGAAGTCCTAAAACAATGACTAATGCATTTTACACATGTATTTCAGAGTAGAGATTTGTTTGTGTCGTTTACTATTATGTTTGCCTGTTTTATATCAACAGGATTGATAAAATTCTTATAAATGTAGAAATAACGAAATCAGTAACACGTAAATTTATTCATGAAAAAATTGATGACTGTAATTTCCACAGTTCTAACATTCATAAGTAGTTCACACGCTATCGTAGATACAGACTAAACGGAAAACAAAAAATATACATGCAACAGAAATATTACGCGGCTGCTTACATCCCTTGCACTGTGTAAATTTTAAGTCCCCATACAGGCTATACTCGCGGCTTGATATCGGAAATTTCTTCTTAATTGTTCAACCCGCTGCAAATTTGGCAGAAAAACAGAATGAGGTCCGAGGTACATTTACACAAAATTTCATGAGGATTGAGTGAAGGGCTCGGGAGTTAGAATTTTTTTCTACAGTACATGTCAAACACGAAAATTAAAACTCAAATGCCAAAAAGTTCATAACTCTGTTAATAATGAACGAATTGGTCTGGTAATTAGTACGGTAATCTAAAATGGTACTAAGTTGAAATTAAAGGTCCGAGATCAAAGATCAAGTAAAATCGGGCCAGAAAAACTAAATGATTTTATGAAAGGTGGGGGGGGGGGGGGGGGGGGGGGTGGTCGGTGACTTCTATATTAAACGGAAAATACTAAATTCCCAATATCACTAGAGTTTGAGATACATGCTTGACCTTTATTTTGCTATTTACCAGCTAACATGATTTGGAAATAGAATGAAAAATCCTTTAATTTTAAACAGACTCTTTTCTTCAATTTCTATATCCTCTTTTTCTTTTACAAATAAATCATAAATGTATTGGACTTCTCGCCCTTGTTTTGTTTCTGATATATGTATAAGAGCTTTGATTGAAACATTTAGATCCCTCTTATCATGTAATTTGAGGGGCTAGCCCCTTTTTCTTGATATCAATGAAAGGTCCCTTAATATTAAACACATTTTGTTCAACAAGTGTTTAGAAATTTGTTACTGTTTTTGAGATATTAGGGAAAGATTGTTTTAGGGGCCGACCCTTTATCTCCTTATAAGGACCATTAAACGAAACTTTGGTGGTTAAATATTATTACGAATATAAATCTGAGTATCTTCTCTTCTATAATGCATTTCAAAATATTTCTCCTTTTTAAGAAATAAATGATCAAAATATTGGACTTCTAGCCCCTTTAAAATCCAAATTATGTAACATATCAGAAAACTTTTAACAAATATAGGTAGATAACTGGAAGATAAACATTTTTGCTTCTATAATACATTACAAAATATTTTTCATTAAAGAGATATAGATAAAAGACTTTAGACCCCTCTTGGCCCCAAATGTGAGGGGTCAGCTCCTTTTGCTTGGCGTCAGTTGAAAGATCTTTTATAGATTAATTTTTGATGCTCTACATGTGTTAGCAAAATATTGATTAGAAGAAAGATATTCGTGATCAAATCTCAAATTTCGTAAAAATTGTCAAAAAAATTTAACATCAACATTTTCAGTTCCGGGCGAGCTTCAAGGATGATGACTTCTGGTCAAATCTAAAACAAGCAAGCAAATCTACCATAACCACTCTATCTTGCATATAAATTTCAAGTCCCTAACTATAACAGTTTTTGAGGAGATGCGTGGACAATATCATGTTCCAAAATACATGAAAAAGGGAGATCATTCAGAAACGGAAGCGATTTTTCAGACAGGAAGTAAGATGCAAAGAGATATTCACCTAAGACATCATCCCTGTAAAAATCATTAAAATCGATTGAGAAATGGCTGAAAAATTAAGGGTGACTACCAAGAAAAAAAATAATAATATAGAAGAATGAGAACGCGTAGAAAAATAGTAAGGTCTTCCGCTGAAGACGGAAGACCTTAATAAAGAAAAAGAAACCGTAGAATAACAAGAGGGTCTTCCGTTGGAAACGGAAGACCCTAAAAAGAAACAATAGAATAACATGAGGGTCTTCCGTTGGAAACCCTAGATATCGGACAAAGTACATAGAAAAATGAACAAAACCTAACTGTTCAACGTATTAAAGCATTATTTAAGGAAAAAGGAATCATTCTTTGAGTATTATGAGGTGATAATTTTGGTCGGGGCGTGATCCAATACAATAAAGCCCGAAGGAATTTGATCATGTCCCGACCGAAATTATCACCTCATACTATTCAAAGAATGATTCCTTATTACATGTACTTATATTAATATAATGTTAAGCCATTGTACAATTAAAACATTAAAATATAAATAAGCAAACCCCGCTAGCGCCCCATTTATACGTCATTTGAAGTTAAGGGTTATAAAGTACAAAAACGATACGTAGTGTTATCACAGGCAAAGACACTAGAAAATGTAAATTATATATCGTAATAATGTCACTGAGGGTTACGCACTTTACCCTACTCCAATGTGGCGAAAGGGAAACACGCTTCAAATTTTTTCGCACAGGTTTTCACCTTTTCCATGGTTGATTCGCAGTATATGTTGGGCGGTGTCAGTTTTCATTATCCACTCGTAAATATGTCTTATATTGCTCGTATTCTTAAAGATTTCCTCCAAACTAAGGTAAAGCTGATGAAGCGATATTTTGCGATTAGGGTAAAGCATTTTTGCTAGCGCTCTCGAGCGCTAAAAACTACGTTAGTCTTTTCCACTGGAATACGCTTGCTCGACTCCATAGTAGGGGATTCTTGGAAATTCAATACTGTACTACGGTAGATAAACTGTACCATTCGAATTTCGTTTTATTAGCTCACCTGAGCTGAAAGCTTAAGTGAGCTATTCTGATCACATTTTGTCTGTCGTCCGTCTGTCTGTCTGTCCGTCCGTCTGTCCGTCCGTCCGTCCGTCCGTCTGTCCGTCTGTCTGTAAACTTTTCACATTTTCAACATCTTCTCAAGAACCACTGAGCCAATTTCAAACAAACTTAGCACAAAGCATCCTTAGCCTAAGGGGATTTAAAGCTGTGAAAATTAAGGACCACGCCCTTTTGCAAAGGGAGATAATTAGGAATTTTTGAAAATTTTCGAGAAATTTTCAAAAATGTTCTTCTCATGAACCATAAGACAAGGAAAGCTGAAACTTGTGTGGAAGCATACTCAGGTAGTGTAGATTCATAGTTGTGAAATTCATGACCCCCGGGGGTAGGGTGGGGCCACAATGGGGGGGGGGTCAAAGTTTTACATAGGAATATACAGAGTAAATCTTTAAAAATCTTCTTCTCATGAACCATAAGACCAGGAAAGCTGAAACTTGTGTGGACGCATCCCCAGGTAGTGTAGATTCTAATTTGTGAAATTCATGACCCCCGGGGGTAGGGTGGGGCCACAATAGGGGGTCGAAATTTAACATAGGAATATATAGAGTAAATCTTTAAAAATCTTCTTCTCATGAACCATAAAACCAGAAAAGCTGAAACTTGTGTGGACGCATCCCCAGGTAGTGTAGATTCTAATTTGTGAAATTCATGACCCACAGGGGTAGGGTGGGGCCACAATGGAAGGTCGAAGTTTTACAATGGAAAATACAGAGTAAATCTTTAAAAATCTTCTTCTCATGAACCATACGACCAGGAAAGCTGAAACTTGTGTGGAAGCATCCTCAGGTAGTGTAGATTCATTGTTGTGAAAATCATGACCCCCGGGGTTAGGGTGGGGCCACAAATTGGGGTCGAAATTTAACATAGGAATATATAGAGTAAATCTTTAAAAATCTCCTTCTCATGAACCATAAGACCAGGAAAGCTGAAACTTGTGTGGAAGCATTCTCAGGTAGTGTAGATTCATAGTTGTGAAAATCATAACCCCCGAGGGTAGGCTGGGGCCTTATTGGTTGGTTGAAGTTATACATAGGAATATATCGAGTAAATCTTTAAAAATCTTTTTCTCAGAAACTAATTAGCCAGAAAAGCTGAAACTTGACTGGAAGCATCCTCAGGTAGTGTAGATTCATAGTTGTGAAAATCATGATCCCCAGGAGTAGGGTGGGGCCACAATGGAAGGTCGAAGTTTTACATTGGAATATATAGAGTAATTCTTTAAAAATCTTCTTCTCAGAAACTAATCAGCCAGGAAAGCTGAAACTTGTGTGGGAGCAATCTCTGGTAGTGTAAATTCAAAGTTGTGAAAATCATGATCCCCGGGGGTAGGGTGGGGCCACAATGGGGGGTCAAAGTTTAACAAAGGAATATATATGGTAAATCTTTAAAAATCTTCTTCTCAGAAACTAATCAGCCAGATGATTCTTTATAATTGTTAAGACTTTGGCCCCAGGACAATTCTTTGGCCTCACAAGAAGGTTCAGAGTTTGATGTACGTTTATATCCCATATATAAACAATTGTTAAGGATCTTTTTGAGAACTGCAATACTCAACATATGATATGACTATAAAATCATCCTGTTAGAAAGGGACTAATGATTATAAACATAAGAATATCCAGGGGGAAAATTGATTTTACTTATGCAGGATCTAGATGTATTATTGTACATTGTCCAGATAGTTTGTATTGTGACTCCATTAATCTGATTTTATCATACCTATTGTTCCTCAGGTGAGCGATGTGGCCCATGGGCCTCTTGTCATCTTCACATGATGAAGTTTGGTGTTTAATTGTAAATCTCAAGAAGTAACAGTAGGTTAGGTCTTATAGTGCAAAGTTATTTGAATATTAAAATAAATAGCTAGCTTTATCTTAAATTCCTTCAAGCTTTGAAACAAACTCGGATATGTTTTTACCGAGCTTGCCGGAAAGGCCCAAGAACACACTAGAACATGTTACAAAACAGTACCAATAGTTCTTGAGAATTTTCTCCTCGAAATTGAAATTAAAGAAGATACACAATGAATAAGGCATATTAAATGAGCATTGCCATTGCCGTTGTGAAGGCCACTCCAGATTCACGATTCTAAATTGAGACCCCACTCCAGCACAATTCCAGTACACCACTTTGCCTTCCTATTGTAAATTAATATTCCGAAATTTAAACCAATGTTTTAGAAATCAGCTTCTTTGTTATATCATGGTTTCAGCGCTAGCCAACCAATCTTTTTAAGAGATAGGCTTGTTGTGATTAGGGTAAAGTAACTTGTTTAACATTTAAATATTTATATTGTTTGACTTTGTCACTGCTTTAAACAATTTATAATATTGAAATAGACTTTTTTTCGATGTATATCACTGCAACTGTCGTTTAAAATGTCACATCGATTGAACTTGAAATATTTTTTAAGGTATCGGATGCACAATTGAGATTTAGGTCTCGGGATTTTCTATTATGACCTCGGTAGATTATGTAGATTGGAATTAATTTTCAAAATGCATGAAGAAATGTTTTTATTTAACATAATAAACAGTAATAAATAAACAATTGATGCATAAATTAACGCGAGAACGTCATTTGCCGTTGTATCACCGTGTGATTGGGGCTCTGGTGATAACTAATAATATTCAACCTGAAATACAGGACAGGAGACAATATAAAATTCACTTCTTTATTATTTGGAGTCCGTCGCAAAAGTGAGTAATCAATTATAAACACAATAAAAGATATAAAACAATGGTACACTGTATATTTAAAATGAATGTGCATAATGATGTCACAGAAAAGTTCATGTGTTAATTAAAACACCATTATATAATCACACAATTCATATCAGGTACAATAACATGTCTACTATATATCTTTATCATGAAAATAAATGAATAAAATCAAAATTAAATATTAATCTTAAAAGGGGAGAATTAGCTTACAATAGTCATGCTTGGCTATGAGAGGGGATTGAAAGCAACAGACCAAAAATAGAAAATCACATGTTATTGTTTACATCAACAATTTTCAGTCAACACCAGACAAGATCATGACTTCCGGTTACAGGGGGGGGGGGTGCCTATCAAAGCTTTCACACCTAGTCCAGCTTTACTTAAAATCTAATATACTATATACAAACATACTACAACTCAAAATCTAAACCCTAATCAGTATTTCTTTGCACATCAAACAAAAGTACAAAATGCTCGACTTCACCTGACAGTCTTTGAAGTTTTTTCTTGATTTACAAGTTATCAACATATATCATAAAAAGCATAACCACATATCACAAAAATAACTTTACTTACATGATTACTTTCTGCATATTTGTTTTCGTTAAGTATTAAATATGAAAAGCAGCACAATGTACTGCGCGTTTACACAACACGCTTTGTTTACAAGGCTAAATTAGAAACCCGTAAAAGACAGATATGCAATATCCGAAAAAGTGTTAACTTTAAAAATTAAGTTACAACTTGTGGTTTGTAAAATTGATTTAAAAATAGGAAATACCATTATGTGAGTTGTTACAAAAATTAGAACTTAATTTGTCTTTCTAAATGAAATTGTGAAAATCAAAAGATAACATTCTTAAAATTATTTGTCAAAACAGATAATTGTTTAAAAGCTTTTCATCATGAAGTGATGAACACTTTTTCTAAAGTGCAAAGTTAAACATGTTAAAGTACAAAGTAAAAATAATTCAAATACAAATATTCTACATTACCTGAAATACAGGACAGGAGACAATATAAAATTCACTTCTTTATTATTTGGAGTCCGTCGCAAAAGTGATCGGACAAAACCCTGTAGCGTCCCCTGTCCTGGCATTGAGTTGTTCTTGCCATTAATTGATACAAAGAATTGTAAAGAAAAATTCACTCATTGCTTACATCAAAGAGGCGGATTGACACAATGGTTTTGCGATACAATGCGTATTACGTAATTATAAAAACAGCGGATGTCTTCGAAGGATAAATCTAAAAGCATATATTTAATTAGCTCGGATGGCACTAATTGATTTAACACCTGTGCGTGTGAATTATCGACAGATGGCCTCAAGTTATTTATCTAAGTAAATCTTATGTAAAATTGATTAAAGTCAATAAATATAAAATATAAGTTTTCAAAATTAAAAATATAATAAATTATGTGGAACTTATAATAAATTATAAGGAAATGGTCAAAAATAGAAAAATATATTTGAGGGTCAAAATGACACCATGATAATTCCCTCTTGGTCAGAAAAATCTTTGTCCTCAAAGATAAAAATGAAACATACAATGTTCAGGTAATGAGAAAAAGAAACATTTTGGAAAAAAAATGAAGTAATATGTACAACAGAAGTTAATACAATAGTGCAACAAAAATAAGAATGCACATACCCAAAACATAGGTACAATGAACACTGAAATTCAAACACTGAAAAAAAATTTCGCTATTACTCACACACTTATCTACACAAGTAAGTCATGCCAAGATGTTGCAAGGAAGATTAGATGGCTGTTACAAAATTTGGAAATATTGGTGGTGCGACAACAGGAAATATGCTGTGTATGGATGCTGAAGGATGTTATGAATTTTTCTAGCAGTGAATGGTGAGATCAAGATGGTAGTTGGAACATCAATGGAGCGGTTGGTGTGCTTGTTAGTGATGGTAAAATCAGTGCATTGAATGTGCAGGTAATGTAGAACGTAATATGAGGTGGTAACATGAACTGATGAAATGTCTTCAGGAGTCTGAATGTTCCAATTGTGAGGGCAAAGTGGAAGGGTTAGTAGAGTGAAAAGTTCACAAGTAGGTCCAGTTGTTAGTTCTAAATGAAGTGAAGTTTTGTGTGAACGTTGAAATTTTTGCCATAGGTGAGTAATGCATGCAATAACAAGGATTGTTGTTAGCACAGAAAGGGAAACATAAGGCCAAGGAGTGGAAAAAGTGGCATAAAAGTGTTCATTAACACTGGTCGCTGGTGTGTCATCATCAGCCTGATTATAGATGAAGGATAAAGTTGGTTTAATGGTTGCGGCAGCTGATGGTTTCACTTGATGGAGCAACAACACAGGAAGCAGGACTGTTCGGATTTTGTAGCATGACCAGATGCTAAAGATGAGTCCAAAGAATCCAACAGATGTGGAAACGATGGCCAAGATACCACTTGTGTCTGGCCAATAGTCCACTGCAAAATTGACTTGTCCCGCGATCATGGATTCTGCTAAATTTGTAAACACTTGTCCATCGTGTCGAACGGCCTTGGCGATGCGCTTCAAGCTTAGGTGCTGATTTTGATCATTAGCCAAAAATTTGGAGAATGAATGATTAAAGATGTGGAAATTTGGTAACTTTATGTCAATGAATTCTTCGAAGATGGTGTCGCCGAATATGGTTGAATGGGAGTCTGCATGGAAAAATTGTTGGAGTAGGGCTAAGTTGACTGGGTGGAGAATTGTAACTTTGTCAGTTTGATTGTTGCATTTTCCTAATCGGGGAGGTAGATAGAGGTCGTCAGCTGTTATGGAACATTGACATGGTATTTTGATGACACAGAAGGAACATCCTTTCAAGATCTGTTGTCCATTTGCGCAATCCAGTGCTAGCATTGGCGTTCTGTATAACAGCAGGTTGGATGGTGAAAGCTCGTACATAGCTGGGGGTAGTATGCTTGTTAGGAACCGAAAATCGCATAGATCATTCACGGTTTTCTTTTGATTAAAGAAGACTCCTGATAAGCAACTTGGAGAGGCTGTTGCTTTCATTGCAATATTGAAGTTGCAGTAACGGGTTGAGGTTCCTTCACACAGTGTTAACTGCTGAGAGGTGATTGTGGCATGGTGTTGGTTGTCAGCTGTGTGTAGAAAGTATGGTGGCAGATCGGTGAGCTGAGTGGCATGGTTGGAGCTAGAGTTAACAGGAACTAGAAATGTGTAGACTTTATACATTGACATTGGCTGTTGAAATGGGGAGATTGGTATTTTTAAGGTCAAGTATAGTTCTGTGTGTAATCTAGTGAACAAAAATTCTCCCATGGAATAATAAAAGAGAGGATCCTTATTGGAAATATGGAATTTTGGGAATTTGGCCGAAATGATGCTTTGGACTTGATCGATGGATGATTTCAGAATATGTGGTGTCAGGAGGAATGGGGATAGCTTGCCTTTCACCAAATCGTGAAGTCCTAGTTTAATATGTTCTAACTCCTTTTCTAATTGAGCCGAAACGTTGGTCTGCTTAATGATGAGTTCACTTAGGATGAGAAATTCATGATCTAAAGCATCCATTGAGTTGTGTGCTAACACTGAAAGTGACACAGCATCTTGGTGATTTTGTCTAACAGCAGCAACAACATTGTTGAATCTTTTGTCCACGGCTTCGATGAATGACGAGAGGTGGTGGTCTTGTTGGGCCATGGCTTTGGCAAGCTTGACGTTGTTGTTGTTTAGTGTTTGCATGTGGCGTTGTAGAGTAGCGATATCACCTGAAGTGGCTGTTCCAAATAGTGACTTCGAAATTTTACCAACAAAGTCAAACAGTCCTCGCTTTGATCTTGATGAACCTATGTATTTTCGTGAAGGAGGAAGTTCAGAGGTTGGTACCAGTTGGTGAATGTGATGGACTGTTGAATTAACACTGGCCATACACTGCATTCTTAGGAGATTCAGTGATTTTATGATGTGTCCTGCAGTTTGACATTGTGGCATGTTGCAGTATAGAGGCTGTAGGTGCAATTTCTTCGGAAGAGGAATTCGAAATGTATGCAGCCAGTACTCTTGTCCAAGGTAGATGTCACTAGTTTTTTCAAATAGTATGCCGTAGTTTATTCTTTGAATATGTTGATCTGATGGTAATGGCGCAGTTGCACAGACAGATGTGAGACAGAGGCAGCTGATTATGTACATATACATATATGGTGATGATCCGAGGTTCTTCTTTTGTCCAGATCCACCTAGTAGTATAAAGTAGGAATAAGGAAAGGTAAAGATTGTGTACAGTGTAAAAATTATGTCAGTATCAGTAGACGTCTTTACTGAGAAGCACTAAATTAATAATTTTTGCAAATCATTAAAATTTTAACAGAATTTGGTACAATGTACACAGTGAGACGGTTAAAAGGAGAAAGAGTGGGTTAGAGGTGGAATGGATTAAAAAGACTGGATCTAGTAAAAGCAGGATTTTGTTCTGCGTCTGCGTGCCCGACCGGTCTGTGTCCTGGTAATATGATATTGGCGGATAAGATCTGCATTGATATGCTCTTCCGGCTCCCAGGTTTTAACGCTGCTCCCTTGCCATTTAACGAGGAAGAATTTCTTTCCATCGACAAGTTTGTATTGCATCAGTTTCTCAACATATCCTTGACTTTCATTTTCATTTGTATTGTTATCCTCTTCTTGATTTTCATCTTCTGATTGATCATCTCCTTGTTTCTCTGTTTTGTTTTGGTCTCTCCTTGGATGTTGAGGTTCAGGTGCTGCAGAAGGCTGATCATTATTATGATGTTCCTCCATATCAGGAGTTGTGTGTGCTTCCGTATTGGTTTCACTTGTTGGCTGCAACTCATCTTCTTGAGCATCATTTTCAGCACCTTGAGGGTTGCGATGTTGTGGAGGCAAGTGTGAATCATCAATGGGTATCTCTGGTGGTGGTGGATTTAGAACCTCATTCGGATTGCCATTAGAATTCCAGGTAAAATGTCATGCCAATTTGTTTGGTCTTTGTTTACGTATGTACGCAAACACTGTGCAATGGTACTGTTCATCCTCTCACACGTGGCATTTGTTTGCGGATGATAAGAGCTGGTAAAATGTCTGGTGACTTGGAATATTTGGCACACAGCTGTTATCAGTTTGCTCATAAAGTTCTGTCCACGATCCGTGACAATTGTATATGGTGCACCATACCGACAAAATATTTCTTTAAAGAGCACTTTAGCAATTTCTGTAGATTCCTACGTCCTGAGTGGGAAAGCTTCTGGCCACTTGCTAAATGAGTCCACAACCAAAAGAATGTATTTGTGACCTTCTGTTGTTTTGGTCAGTGGTCCAAGAATGTCCATATGAATTCTTGAGAATCGGTCCTCAATTGGCATAGGGGTGAGAGGTGCTGGTGCATGATGTGTTGGTTTCTTTGCGAGCTGGCATTCTCTGCAGGATCTGACGTAGTCTGCTATGTTTTGGTACATGCCTGGCCAATAATACTTGAGTTGAATAGCACGGTATGTTCGTTCAAATCCGAAGTGTGCTCCTCCAGCAAGACTGTCATGATAGGAGCGTATGACGTCCTCTCTGAGGCATCGAGGAACTGCTAGTTGTTTTAGATGGTTGTTTGGATGGCGTGCCCTTTTAGATCTTGGCTGATAGTAATGGTATAAGACGTCATCAAGAAACACATAGAAGTTCGACTCGCTAAGAAGTCGATCTCGGTTTTTCTTGTCCTCTGGAAGCTCTTTGTTTTTAAAGTAATTGTACAAAGCTTCGAAATCTGGACAACTGCTTTGAAGTTCATCAATGGAAGTTGTATCTACTTGGTGAACTGTATCTACATCTATGGTTGTTGGAAATGGTCGTTGATAGTCGGTGTAAAAGAAGGTTGCTTGAGTAGATTTTCCTTCAGTTACAGGAGCAAAACATTGGACATCAGGTGATGGAATAATGTCTTCTGGTTCTAGGGCTTGACTGCTTGTTTCAGGATATGTACGTCTGGACAAAGCATCTGCAACTTCATTTTTCTTTCCTGCTTTGAATAATATTTCGTATGAATATCCTTGGAGTAGTACTGCCCATCTTGCAAGACGTCCTGTTGACTGTTTAACATTATGGAGCCATTTTAGAGCAGCATGGTCTGTATAAATTTTGAATGGGCGTCCAGCTAAGTAAACATGGTAGGTTTTTATCCCTTCGATAATGGCGAGTCCTTCACGTTCTGAGATTGGATATTTTCTCTCATGTCTGTTTAGAGAACGTCCACCATACGCGATGACTCTTTCTCGTCAATTTATGTCTTTTTGCCCAAGAATGTATCCTATGGCTGTTCCAGATGCATCTGTAGTCAGGGTAAACTGCCGTGTGTGGTCTGGGTAGGCCAATACAGGTGGTGTGGTTAAGGCAGTTTTTAGTCGGTCAAAGGCAGTCTGGCATTTGTCTGTCCATAAGAATTCCTCGTCTTTGGAGAGCAATACTGTGAGTGGGCTTGTAATTTTACTGTAACCTTTCACAAATCTTCTGTAATAATTACAAAGTCCCAGAAATGATCTTAGCTCTTTTTGGTTCTTTGGAGTGGGAAATGATTGGACAGCATCAGTTTTTGACACATCTGCTTTAATACCATCTTTTGTCAAAACATGTCCAAGATATTTCACCTCTGGAAGAGCAAAGTAACATTTACTCGGTTTCAGTGTAAGGCCAGCTGATTGGAGTCGTCTGAAGATTTCATCTAGGTGTTTAAGATGGTCCTTAAAGGAGTTGGAGAAGACAAGGATGTCATCTACATACACCAGGCATGTCTTCCAATTGAGTTCTCTTAGAACGTGAGTCATCAGCGCTTGGAAGCTGGCAGGTGCGTTTACGAGACCAAAGGGCATCCTCTTCCATTGGTACACACCAGTGGGGGTTACAAAGGCAGATTTGTGTTTGGTTTCTTCATCCATTGGTATTTGCCAGAATCCTGAAGCAAGATCCAAGGTGGAGAAAAATTTAGCCTGTGTGGTACCGATAGTATCAAACACATCCTCTAGACGAGGCAGTGGGAAAGTAAATTGCTTGGTGACTGCATTGAGTTTTCGGTAGTCCACAGCGAAGCGAAGTTGGCCGTTCTTTTTCTTCACCATGACAACGGGGCTTTGCCACATGGAGTCGGATTCCTCAATTATGTCAGTGTCTAGCATTTCTTGGAGTTGGCGATTCATTTCGGCATTTGTTTGAGGTGACTGTCTATAGAACCTTTGCCGAATTGGTAACGCATCACCGGTTTCTATCCTGTGTGGTTGTGTATTGGCTTGGCCAAGTTCTTTTAAATCAGTTGCAAACACAGAACGGTGATTATTTAGAAATGTCAGAAGTAACTGTTTTTGTTCATCTGATAGGTCAGCATTGTTGAGGTCAAAGTTCAGTGGTTCATTACTTGTATTAGGAGAGATGGTCTGGTTATCTTCAGAAGTCTCCATGGTGAACACAGTGGCTGGATCGACGATTGTTGCTGATGCGATCACTGTAGTTGCATTGATTCTGACTCGTTTTGTTGTTGGGTTGATGACTTGAATAAAGGCTTTGTTGTCTTTAGTGTCGACTATACATTTAGCACCTGCAAGTCGCAGTGATGGTAATTTTGGGTTTGGTTCGAGAAGTACACATGAATCTTTGGGCACATTTGATAGGAACACTGGAAGTAAAGTTACAGACTGTTTTGGAATTATGGTAAATTTTGAAACTCGTGCAAGTCCAGTGTTGGTGTCGATGGCATATGCTGTATCTTCTGAGTCACGCACATAAAGAGTGTTGTTTTCTGCATTGAAAATTCCATCATTTGCTTGAAGAAAGTCCAATCCAAGAATTAGAGGTTGGTGAAAGGATTGAAACACATTGAATTTATGGTTAATGATGGGTCCATTGAATGACACAGGAAGAGTTATAGCACCAAGGCTTGCATGTCGTTCACCTCCAACAGCGACTGCATCTTTAATGTTGGAAGTATTTAGTTGGCCTCGGGTAATACCAAGTTTTGTTAGGAGTTGAGCACTAATACAGGAAATACTTGCACCGGTGTCTACCAAAGCTCTGAAATGTCTTCTGTAAATAGTCACATTGACTGTATTCTTTTCGACTGGGATGATGAGGTTGACATTTCTTGACGATGGAGATGTTGAATGTCGTTTTGATGGAGGGTTTTGAGTTTTGTTAGCACTAGTTGGTAACTGTTTGTTAGTTGAGTGTTTGGACTGGGAAGAGGAAGCATTAGTAGTGGAATGGTGGTTAAGGTTGTGGTTAGTGTGATGGTCAGAGTGATGCTGCCTATCCTTTTTGAGGATAGGCGCGATTTTTGAGGATAGGCGCGAATCCCTATCTTCGTAAGTGGTTATGTTGTTGTTTGAAGGAATTTTTGTTTTGAGGTTTGGTGTTTGTGAAAGGTTTAGTGCACATGCGGCTAAAGTGGTGAAAGTTTTTACAGTTGTAACATCTAGTGTTAAATGCAGGGCATGAACTTCTAATTTGGCATGACTTACCACAACCAGCGCACATGGAGCTCTCTCCCTCACTCATGCGTCTCCTTTCTGGGTGTCGGCCTGGAGTCGAGTCTCGTCGATTCCGGTTTCGTGGTGAATTGTTGTGGCGAAAGTTTGAGTTTCTAGACCGATCACTGCTAAAGTCCCTGAAATCTTCCCTGGGTTCAAAACTTCTGCGTCTGGAGCCATCACGTTCTCTGGAGTGGTCACGGTAAGGGGATTTGTAACGACCTCTGGAAGTGTCACTGTACTGATTGTGTCGATCTCTGGAATCATCTCGGTACTGTTCATGTCGACCTCTGGAATCATCTCGGTACCGTTCGTGTTGACCTCTGTAAGTGTCTCGGTACCGTTCATGTTGACCTCTGGAATTGTCGCGGTATTGATCTCGTCTTTCTTCCTCTCTGCGTTGATCAAAATGTTGAGCCTCTTGAAGACGGTCTGCTAAGGCGTTGATCTGAGTGGAGACTGTTTGCTCTATGTGGCTATTTATTGACCTACTTAGTTCAGTCATGTCAAACGAGGTGTTGGGAGTCATGAAGGACACATGCTGGTCACATCCTAGTTCAAGTTGGACCAGGGAAATGTCTTTACGCAGCGCTTGAAAAGTCTGAGGTTCCCTGGCCAGAACACGCCCTCTTAAGTTTGTGTTGAGCCCATTTGCAATAAACTGGACCTTGTAGGCTTCGTCGAGATCATGATAAGCCAAGGCCAGTCGTTCTGCCCTCTCAAGATATTGTTCAAATGTTTCATTGGGTTCTTGCTTTATACTAAGCATGGCAGTTTTGTGCGCAGATGGTTTAAATCTTTCACTTAAAAGATCCTTGAACCCTTGTAAGTTTTGAAACTGTCCTGGGTTAATGGTCTGAAACCAGGTTCCAGCGCTGCCTTCTAGAAGACAAGGAATATAGTCAAGAACAGCATTGTCAGTGATCCTATGGAACTTCTGCCACGCACTGAGCTTGGATAACCAAATACATGGTGATTCAGTGCCATTAAATTTTGATAATTGGGCAATAGTAGCCATGTTTGTTAGGTTAATTGAGTCTAATGGAATGCTATCACTGATATAAAGTTGTTCAGAAAACTGCTGATCTTCGGTTCTCTCTGCGTCTCGAGAATCAATGTGTTGATGCTCTGTATCCTCAGCTGGGATGTTTTCACTGTTTTCTGTTTGTGGGTCTGCTTCTTCGGTGATTGCAGGCTCATTAAAATGAGCCTGCACGTCCTCAGCTGGTAAGTTTGTTTCACTCAAGTGAATCTGTTCCTCTGTTTCCACAAGAGGATGGTCTGCCCCAGTTTCTTGGTGGCCAGCAGCGTTGTCCAACGTTGGTTGCTGCTGGGACTCAGCGGTACTGGACTGGGAGTGTTGTCCTGTCTCTGTATCCTCTGTTGAGGTTAGGAAGCTGGGAGTCCTATTCCTCAGGTTGTAGTTCAGTGGTCTGTTTGCTTTCATCCGGGATTGTTCGGATCTCTGCACCAACTTATCACCGTGTGATTGGGGCTCTGGTGATAACTAATAATATTCAACCTGAAATACAGGACAGGAGACAATATAAAATTCACTTCTTTATTATTTGGAGTCCGTCGCAAAAGTGATCGGACAAAACCCTGTAGCGTCCCCTGTCCTGGCATTGAGTTGTTCTTGCCATTAATTGATACAAAGAATTGTAAAGAAAAATTCACTCATTGCTTACATCAAAGAGGCGGATTGACACAATGGTTTTGCGATACAATGCGTATTACGTAATAATAAAAACAGCGGATGTCTTTGAAGGATAAATCTAAAAGCATATATTTAATTAGCTCGGATGGCACTAATTGATTTAACAACTGTGCGTGTGAATTATCGACAGATGGCCTCAAGTTATTTATCTAAGTAAATCTTATGTAAAATTGATTAAAGTCAATAAATATAAAATATAAGTTTTCAAAATTAAAAATATAATAAATTATGTGGAACTTATAATAAATTATAAGGAAATGGTCAAAAATAGAAAAATATATTTGAGGGTCAAAATGACACCATGATAGTTGTATGGCGTTATATTTTTTCCCCACGGCGCTTTTTGTTTAACAATGACGTGATGAAAAAAAACCCTACTTTATAGAGTAAAGTTTGCGGTGTGTATGTAACGTATTCAAACGTAATATAGGTCATCTTAATCATTGATTTCGAATATTTTTTTTGCTGTGCATAATTTGAACTTTGGATATTCGAGCGATTACATGATCTTATTTAAGGTGGCTCACTACATCTAGAAATATTTTCTCAAATCGGCAGAAAATTACTTGATTGTTATAGATATCATAATGGATAAGAAGTATTTAAGTCAAATAGGCAAAAAAATGATTGTGCAATTTTGGATGAAAAATTAAATTTTCAAACATTTAGTTCAGTAAAGATGAACAAAAGCTCGGATTCGAACTCATGATCTGCGGGCTCGTAACATAAAGGGTACTTAAGTCTAAGACAGT
The DNA here is from genome assembly GCF_902806645.1 of Magallana gigas. Lineage (NCBI taxonomy): Eukaryota > Metazoa > Mollusca > Bivalvia > Ostreida > Ostreidae > Magallana > Magallana gigas. The sequence goes on along the minus strand of NC_047565.1, from coordinate 36,938,677 downwards.
GCTTAAGTAGGATTTATGTACATTCTTAAGACCGTAACTAGAAGATCGCTTAGCTAGGACAATTTACCTAAAACTTAGGCGGCCGGTAGAGGTGACTTAGGTATGTCTTAAGTATTGTTTTCATACATTTAGAAGTTCCATTGTTTATTATTTTAATTTAGCATTTAATTACAGTGTATTTATCACATATCTACACAAAATGAATATCATAATGTTCACCATAATAAATGTTTTGATTTAATTGATATACATTTTAACAGTGGTCGTAAAGAGCTGTAAAATTGTCCATATAGTATGCAACTGGGCTGCTGAATAGGTTGTTAACACGTAATGGTCAGTTAAGAAGAAGTAACTATATAATTATGTAATCTTGCAAAACTTGAGAAATTAAAAAAAAAAAGACAAATCCTTTGCGATTTTATAGACGACGATTGCCTCATGTCACTACAATGTATATCGACTTCACGATGAAAGTATACTCAGAGTATGTGAATTGCCGTTGTGGTGAGGTAAGATGAATAACAAAAGATATAAAGAAATTCACTACTGAGTATATTATTCTATAACGGCTTCGCCATATTACGCCACAGGCAGCCTTCGAAAACGGCTAGGGAATATTCATCAAAACAAAAAAGTAACAACAATGGAGTGACTACATTGCATAAGATCCATCGCGTTGAGCTTTAAAAAAAAAATAGGTAAATATGTATGTATATTCATGCCAACTTGAATTATGTCTGCACATTTACATCTACCCCATCTAATATTAAAGATATCAAGAATAAATAAGCTATTAACCTAACACAATAATTTTATTACCAATGCATTCAAATTCGACAAAAGAAATGAAACTTTTAGTTTTCCTTTTAACATAAGAATGACTTAGCTAAGACATTGCTAAGTTTGCTTTATGTTACGGTTTAAGACATACTTAAGCAGGACTGATGTAGGTCCTAAGATCCGCCTAAGTCTTACTTATGACCCTACTTAAGTCAAAATCTTAGCATGCTTTATGTTACGAGGCACAGAAGCCCAATACTTTAACCACTGACCTACGACGATATACAATCCAAACGAACGATATATTAAACAGTTTAACAAGATATTTAAATCGCCATCTATTGACGTATTGTCTTAAAAAGTATAAGTCCAGGGGCTCGTAACATAAAGGGTACTTAAGACTAAGACATTGATTAAGTAGGACCTGTGTACATTCTTAGACTTAATCCCGTAACTAGAAGGGTGCTTAGCTAGGACAATTTATCCAAAACTTAGGCGGCCGGTAGAGGTGACTTAAGTATTGTTTTCTTACATTTAAATAACATAAATAAATAAATAACATATTTACATAAAATTAATATCCTAATATTCACCAATATAAAAGTTTTGATTTAACGACGCCTAGTACAGAACGAGTACGCACGTTTTCGCGCGGCCTTTCAGTTGTATTGTGACGTCATCTTTTTGCTGTGTTGACGCCATGGCGAGATAGTTTCAGTTGCAGATATTCAGCGAAATTTGTTGAAAATAGCTCGTTTGATGCGTAAAATTGATATAATATTGTGGAATAAACATAAATTTTGTCGAAGTATAAGCTATATTTTGGCTCGGGTCGAAAACGTGAAGAGGGTTCAGCAAGCCTTGTCCTCTGTCACGTTTTCTTAACCCGCCTATATATAGCTTAATTCATGTATTTCAAGACAGTAACCATGTATTTTATATTAATGATGCTTAATATGTAATATTATATATATGTTATTATATATTTATTTATTACTTAAATATGTCTAAATGTTTAATAATACTATAAAGATCACCATTATAGTCTTTGTCAAATAAAAAATAGCCATTATCTGACAAACTGGGAAATTGGGCATAAAAAACAACTTTGATAAGACCCCTGGAACAAACCAGGAGGTAAAAGGTTTTTTTTATTTGACCATTTGATGCCTTTTAGCAATAACTTTAATATGTAGAACAGAAAAAGAAATCCCTGGGGCAGAAATTTAAAAAAAATTGTAAAAAATGTGCAAAATTGATACATTTCAAGCAAAATCCCATAGGGTCCTATGTTAAAAATTAACAAACTTTGAGATGACCCCCTATACAAACGGTGTGGTAAATGTCTTATTTTTTTTATTTTGAAAGAATAATTATATCCGTAGAAATTCATGTAAAAAATTTCATTCAAAAATCTAGGGCAGAACAAATTAGACCCGGCCTCGTTAACTGATATACGTTTAAGCAGTGGTAGTAATGAGTTGTATTATTTTCCATGTAGTATGCAACTTGGCTGCTGAATACGCTGTACACACGTATTGGTCAGTTTACATGAAGTAACTATATATATGTAAACTCATGAAACTTGAGTTATTAATAAAAGGACGTTTGAAGACAGAAAAACCTTCAGTGAATTTAAATACGATGATTGCCTAATTTCACTACAACCTATATCGACTCAATGAAGAAATAATATACATGTATACCTCAGAGTATGTGAATTGCCTTATGTAGTCATGCCACCTTGAATTTTGTGTCTTTACATTTACATATACCCGCCCCCTCTCTAATATCAAAGATATCAGGAATAAACAAGTTATTATCCCAGGACAATGATATTATTACCAATGCATTCAAATTTGACAAAAGAAATAAAATATTGGTTTTTACTTTTTGACAAAAGCATGACTTAGCTAAGACACTGCTAAGTTTGCTTTATGTTACGGTGTAAGACATACTTAAGTAGGACTTATGTAGGTCCTAAGATTCCGCCTTAGTCCTACTTATGACCCTACTTAAGTCAAAATCTTAGCATGCTTTATGTTACGAGCCCCAGGTGTAGTGAGCTACCTTAATTAATGAGTTCATTTTTGGGAGTTGATTTTAATCAACTCTCCTATGCAGTCACTCAGACAAACCGAAAGTGAAACAGTGTTTGGACCTCAGCACAAATCATTGCTGCTGACAAGACTTAGTTCTTGAAAATAACTGATGAATTCGATGTAATGTATGCTAAAGCATTGTTTTTCAAGGAAACTTATTTATAAATACCTTGAAGATAGTCAGATTTTAAATGGTACGAACAATTTTAATATTTTTTGTAGTCGTATGTATTCCTACGCCAATGTTCAATATAGTCTCGTCCAACTCGACGCTCGGCTGTCTCCGTAAATCCTTGTCGGAGATTTACGGTGTCAGCCGAGCGTTTGGTTGAACGAGACTAGAGTTCAATATTGCTTGGATCCATACAATTTTCGAAAATTTCTTTAAATTTTATTTAACATGATTCATATGGGGGTTTCTCGACATTCTTGTCGAAAAAGTCCAAAAATTCATATTATAAAAATGTGCGTAATTCAAATTAGAAACTACATGTACTTTTTATGCAAAATAACATATCATTGAATTTAGAATAAATAAATAAACACGAACAAAATCAACTCCCGTCAGTTCTTCAGAACTTTGATTTATATCTAGTTTCACCAGTGTGCATTCAAAATATACATAATATAACAATGTATATCTTTTTTCATCTACATTTATTATATTAACATATTAATTGTTGTTTGAACGTTTGTTAAATTTCTTAGCATGGAAGAAACCCATCACATCATGTTTAGTATTTGGGAATATACTTTATGATTTCATATATTAATTTAAAACTACTTACTCTAAAATATACTACTTCACCACACGCTTGCTAAACGGCGGTTCAACCGAAGCGCTTAAAAACGGTTTGCAAACCGCCAACGAAAAAAAAAAAAAGTACGTATCATTGTAGATGTTTTATGCGATTTCCTTTATTTAAATTCTTCACATTGTTATGGAAAGAACTAAATATATGATTTAGATTTCAGACCCAACACCGAGCTGTATAACGACGTATATTTTATAGCTTAATTGCTTAGACAAATTTATTGTAATCATTGTGATTAAACATCTTGTAACTTTCCGTTAAGAGGGTTGACAAGAGTAAATAATTACATGTTAAATAATCTTTGTCGCATTTCGCATTTCAAAGAATATGAACAGGATATTTTTTTTTTGTTGAATTTCCTATCATTCAAAATTTTACAATACAGCTTTAAAATCAATTGAACTCAATGAAATAAAATACCCAAAATTTGATAAATAGATTCTGTCAGTCGCCTTTTTAAAACCGTCTTATTCTTTTGTTTGTTGAAAAGAATACAAGTTTGCATAAAAGATTAGTACAGTATTTATTGTTTTCTATGAATGAAATGTGGTTAAAGAATTTTCATTAAATTTTTAACTCTCAAATAACAAGTTTTCAACGGTAAAGAAATAGACAAAAATCAAAACTACAGGGTAACGGGAATATGCGTTAAAGTACGTGGTTGCAAGGAAGGGGGTTAAGATCGCGTGACGTCAACATGGTCATAGTAGAACATTCACAAATTTTGTTCATAGCGTTATTATTAATGAATTGAAATATGTTAGCAATCTTTATTTATTAGATATTTATCACGTGTACATTTGTCTTTGTCAGATGTCAAATAGCAATACGTGTAGTTAAATTGTGTATTTTTCAGTGTTGTGGTGTTTTACGCAATGGGTTATAAATTTGCTAGAAGAGTGCGTTTCAAATCTACAAAAATAGCCCCTTAAGATCGACACAGAAAAGTATATTAGAAGACATTTATGCTCTCTGTAAGAAATTTCGTAAAGCGTTACCCTAATCACGTTCAAAGTTTTTAAAATCTTTACCCTAGTCATAAACTTGCTTTACCCTAATCATAGTTGAAAATTTTCCCGTTTTTTGCTAAAGTAAGGAGAGACTCTGCAAATGTTTTGCAATTGTTACGTTTATACACTTCATATCCTGTAAATTAGTGTATTTATTTCGTCATACTACCCCGACGAATGCGTAAATTTTGTGTAAAATAATCGAAGCGTGCTTCCATATCACCATCTTGGACTGGGGTACGGTGTGTTACCCTAGTCCGTTTCTACACAGTGAATGTGTCAAGTATTTATTCCCGCGCTGGAGCGGGTATTCGTCTAGAGACCTTTTAACATAAGCATGACTTAGCGTAGACATGGCTACGTTTGCTTTATGTTACAGTATAAGAGATATTTACAGGTAATTATAAGTAGGACATGTAAATAGAAGGCAGGTCTTTAGATATCGCCCATTGGCAAGTCTAATTATGACTCAACATAAGTCAGTTTAAGCATACTTAACGTTACGAGCCCCTGTTACACAACCGAAACATAGTTACTGAAAAGTGTTTAGTGCGAGAGGCAGAAAAAATTGTTTAAATGATTTGTAATTTTTTAGGCCTGCATCTGTAGCGATAAGTTGGTGATTGCTCTTGAGCCGGAGGCGGCTTCTTTGTTCTGCAAGCACCTAGCTATACAAAAAGACAGCGATAATTCTACATATGGAGTCTTTAAATCTGGAGAAAAGTACATGGTTGTTGATGCTGGAGGTATCTCACGCACAATAAACTTAAAAATCATCATTGAATTTCTCATCACTTAAAAACTACCCAAATCTTTATGCAGATATAGATGTACTTAATCATTTTAATCTAGGAGGAACAATAGATGTCACTGTCCATGAGCTAAAGGACGATGGATCCGTGAAGGAACTTCACAAAGCCAGTGGAGGTGATTGGGGTGGAACTAAGGTAGATGCATTGTTTACAAGTCTTTTGGCTGATGTTGTCGGCAAAGACGTTATGGAGACCTTCAGTTCTGTACACAAATACGATTTTCTTCTTATGTTGAGAGACTTCGAAGTAAAGAAGAGGACAATCTGTCCAGAGCTTAATGATAAGGTGACCTTCACAGTCCCAATTTCCTTGTCAACAATATTTAGCGAGAAAAATCCTGGTTGTAGCATAACGGATGCTGCTTCAAATTCCAAATACAAGAGCGGACTGATTTGGAAAAGCGATAAACTACGAATTGAAGCAAACCTCACTAAGTCTTTATTTGATAGAAGTTGCAAACAAATAGTAGATCACCTGAAGGAGCTTTTTATGCATCCTGCAGTAAAAGAGGTCTCATCCATCCTACTGGTAGGTGGATTTGCGGAGTCACCCATGTTACAAACGGCTATAAGAGAAGCATTTAAAAGCAAAAGAGTCATAATACCACAAGAAGCTGGTTTGGCGGTTTTGAAGGGAGCGGTAATATGTGGACATGCACCCGAAACAATTTCTGGTAGAATTAGTAGATATACATATGGAGTTAAGACACTCAAAGAATTTGATAGCACCATTCATCCTAAAGTAAAAAAAATCGTACTTAATGGGATTGAGTACTGTGACGAAATCTTTAGTATTCATGTCCGCGTTGGACAAATCGTTGAGGTTGGGGAACCGCAAGTGAAACAAACATACATAGTAACAGAACCAGATCAAACGAGTATCGAATTTAAAATTTACAATTCAAATAACAGAGAACCAACATATACAACAGATGAAGGTTGTACATATCTGGGCAGGCTTACGATTGAAATGCTAGACACGTCCAAAGGAAAAGATCGTGGGGCCATTGTCCAAATGACGTTCAGTGGAACTGAAATAGCCGTCACAGCGGTTGATAAAGATAACCCCGAGAAAGTTGTTTTGACCAAAGTTGACTTCCTTGGCTGATTCGATGAGCAAATCTCCCAAGTGATGATCAGTAAAACTGAAATTATTATTACTGTCCTGCCAGAACAAAATAGTGAAGAGTATTCGATGATTTAAATCAAAGTACTGAAAGTACTCATGGGAGTTGAACTTGCATAACTTTAATATTTCAGTATTATGTTTGTAGTTGTAAAAAGTACATTAATAACTAGACAACATTGAGATGGTCAACATCTCAAAGGGCCGTGCTTAAATAATGGACAATAGAATGAAAAAGAATTCAAAACTTTGCTTTGACATTGACCCATAAGTTAGAAATTTTCCAGCTGGCTAAGAACGTTTCTTTACAAATAAAGATACCTGTCCAAGACGACTCAATAAAACACATAGATATAGCCGACTCTATGGACAGAAAAGGACAATTTTTCCACAGATGATTCACTTATATTGCCTGAGAAAGCATCGTAGCAATGTGTTTTCAAAACAAAAATAACTTGGCAGATCACATGGATTTGAATAAACATTTGTAGCATACTGACAAAAGTGCCGATACAGCTCATCTCCATTTTTCAAAATGAAATATATATCTCCTGAAGTCCAATCCAGAACTTCCTTTAAATTGAGATACTTGTACAAAATACTGAAGAGTGCATTTGAAACACACTGTCTTCCTCGATTACATTCTTGAAATATATTAGAACATTGGTGAATATTATCAACCACACTTTTTTTAACATCACAGCTACCACAAGCACCTTTTTTTTTGTTTCTTCCTTTCATTAGAACAAGAAGGTGATATGTATCTCTTTGGCTATTGGTTTCAATTTTAAATACAAAATTCCCTCATAATAAGTTGTTACACTGAACATACACATATCAATGCGCCCTTCCTTTTTATTGATGTATGTCAGAAAAATAACTGTTCTAGTCTCATGTCCTTGATTTTCATTAAATTCCTCTCTTTTGAAATTTCAACTCCAGAATGTTCATCTCTTTGTTTGTTCAATTTACCATTGGATGCCCAACTCTATGATTTAATCTCAATGATCAACTCTACGATTTAATCTCAATAATCAATGTTAATTTTTTCGTCTCTATGTTTTTCAACTCTTGATAAAATCTTTGTTTATGAAAATCAACATCACATTTTTTAGTTCAATCATACTTCCATTTGTTGTAAAGAGCAAAACTGAGTAAGATTTCTAGTATATCAGGGGTTTCAAATCAACTTTTTTTTTTATTTCACGGAAAAAAAACCTGCCAACTCATAAAACTTTGCCTCTTTCGACCTGCAGCACAATGATTTCCAAGATCACTACTATGTACAGTCATAGTAAATGCTATTGCACAAATAAATAAACACCACGCATGTACTAAAACATCAACGTCATATCATTTACACACACCCTCAATCACTGTAAAAATATATTTAATTACTTTCCAGATTCAGTGCACTCAAGACTTCAATTATTATGACTTTCAGATTCGCAGACTAACAAAACACACTAAATATGAAACATACAAATCAGGACAAAAACCTTTTTAGGTTCATTCTAAAGTATTCAAATAATAGATTCTTATATCATAGACATAAACGTAATCAGAAGATTTTACATTGGCCTTATTCTACCTAAACCACAAAACGAAAACACGTGAACATCGGACATCCGCTTGCACATATACAGTTCTAATCTAACAGAATGACTTTCTGGTGAAAATACGAATTTTACCTTGACTTTGATAGGATTTGACAAAAACCTGATTTTCTTTTCTTCTCCGATAAGTAGTTTTCTTCGATCTTCTTCGAATGTAAACAAACCTTGATGTCTCTATCATGTATGGATATTTTAGTGTACGAAAAGTAAAACTAATGACTTTTTTTTACACAAAAACTTGTGAGGAATTCGTATACAAATTGTTTTAATATACTCAAGGTATCTATTAATTAAAAGGTATAAAACAAACAATGAACTATTTTTATTAATACATTTTTGGTTTTTGTTTTTTTTTAGATAATTGTCAAAACAAAACAAAAGTTATTGCTTATTACTTTATTTTATTTACTCGCCGTTGATTTATGTTTTTTTTATACTTTAAATTTTATTATTTTATAAAATACTAAATCCCTACACACCACAGTCTGATTAAAATCAAACCTTCCACTAGCTATGCGACCATCATAATAAAGGTTTGTTTAAATCAGACTGTTCATACCATCATCATCAGTAATGATGATAATGATGATGATGGAATACACGAGTATTTACAAGTAGTTTTCATTATTATACAACTTTTATAGATATTCAAAACGATAAATGGGATAATATGAGGTTCGAAAACTATAATGTGTTTTTTAACGCAGCAAGTATACAAAAAAAATGTTAAGCTCGAAAACAACCTTAACTGTCTTTTTAATTTTACAGAATTAAAAACAATACCCCCCCCCAAAAACCACCAAAAAGTCACACAAAAATATTATTAGATAAAATTTATTTTACTGTGGTCAAAAAGATATAATCAGATGGGAATTTTCTGTACTTATAGGTCAAACGCCTTGATATTTTTTCCATCTTGTGCTTTTTTATATTGTTTCTATAATAGTGTGTATGTGCATGTAACAATCATTTATTTCTGTAATAAAAGTTAACCCCCATATTGTCATTTCATACTATTGGGGTAAACTAACGTTTTTTATGAAAACAAGTGATAGTTGTAGAAGCCATGCGATTGTATATGAATAAGCAGCGTTATAAAACATACCACACTTAATTGATTTATAACATGATTAACGCACTTTATTATATCAATAATAAAAGTATAGACAATTAATGTAACTTATAATTTTAAATCAAAGCAATATGAACTGTCTTTTTTCATATTAGTACTGTTTATCGCAGAATCATGAAATTTTCTTTGCAATGAGAAAAAATTATTTAAAATGCCGAATAGAGGCTTAAAAGAAAGTAATATTTTTATCCTTCTGTAATGTAATATATAGCACGGTACAACACTATTTTTCCTGGTTTATTTGAAGATTTGTTTCAATCATTTATATCATAAATATTTATTTGTATTTTACCGCAAAAATAATTGTCAGAAAAAAGCAGCTCATATTGCTTTAAAATTTCTAAAATGAATTTATGCTCCTAACATCTATGAAGCGTCTTCCAATGATTATTAAAAGGACGGTAGCATTCCTCATTACATTCTTCCATGTCTCTAAGTAAGTTGAGAGGGTATGTCAAAGGTAATATTGATGGTTACAGAGAAGTGCTAAGCGACAGCAGTAAGGGTGGTGGAAAATAATTGTAACTCCTTGTTGTGACTCAATTTGCTTGTTTTTATTGATCTACCTTAAAATTTGAGATGCAATTTCTTAAACCATCAACAATTAATTGGTAAAAAAAAATATCTTGATATATTTAAAATTTACATTATCAATATTTTTCTACACCTTTCTACAAATTTTAAGCTCTTCAGAAAACAAGAGGCCCATGGGGCCACATCGCTCACCTGAGCAACAATGGGCGTTCAAAAAATATTGTGCCTTATGGTCTCTCGGTAGAATAACCAAAAATAAATATTGTCAAGTATTCGAATTTTACACTTATTTTTGCATACACGTAATCTTTGACATTTTACCTTCATGAAATACTATTTTTTACCAGAATAAGAAAATCCTACGCAAGATATTAAACTAAACGTTTGGTAGGGGTACACTGTTTAGTTGTAAACTTCCAATTCCCTATATTTTCGTTCTGCCCCCCCCCCCCCCCCACTTTGTAAAGCGATCAAAATATATCAGAGCATATAGGTAAAAAAAATTGTTCATCAACTACTTACTTGTTATTGTATTTTAAAAAATAATATAATAGTTATTGTATTTCATTTAAAAAATCCTACATGTATAGATGTGAAGAAGAAAATTGTACCTCAATGTGCTCAATTCCTCAAATTAAAAACATTCAAGAATGTAATGTCTTCTCCATTATAATTAAATGACTGTTATTTACCTCGCGTACAAACCAGGATAATTTTCCGCTGTGATATTTTCTTAGGAATAGCGATAATTACTTTATCCCTGTAACAGAAATGTATCAGAACTATGGAAACTGTTTTAAAGATGTCGTTTTTATTTACTCGTGTCTGAAAAACTATCAAAATTGATGTAGATTTCACATTATTTATTGTATAAAGAGGGGGCCCCAGAGAATAGGTATATACAGAATATCATTCTTTTATGGTGGTATTTAACATACTCTAATTCATATAGAATTTTTAATGTTCAACCAAAATTTCAGCGTCAATCGTAGAATTATAAGCAAGATACAGAGCTCACAGTTTCCCTAGGTTTGAATCATATTTTGGTCACATGAGTTTATTACATTCAGCTTAAGATTTTTAACTTGGTATTTCCTATTCAGCATTTAAAATGGAAAAAAGAATGGCCTAAGACTTTCAATTTTTTTATTCACTCAAGACCAGTTCACTGGTACATGTATTTGAGGTTCTAAATCAGTTTATACAAATGTACACAAACACAGTCAAGGATCACATGTACAGTAGGAGTAATAATGACGAAAAAAGGTTAAGTTTACAATACAATAAGTTGTTAAAGTTGGTTTCTGGAAGAACAGACTTTGAAAATTTTCTTAATAAATATTGACAAATTTTTTACTTTTTTAATCTTTAGTTTTTAAGATCTGTGTACAAACATAGAATTGTGAGCAAATCTCTGTATCTTGCTTATAATTCGAAGCTTAACACTCAAATATGGTTAGTAAATAGAAATTGTAAACAATTAAACACAAGAAACATGCACTATAACAAATGAAGAACACAATTTATTTTTTTGAAATGAATCATATATATACATGTATATACCTACATATTTCTGTCAGCGATATCAAACTCTATTGAAACTGAATAAACTCGAGAAAATGCCGAGCATCTCAACAAAACCTATTGCATTAATCTACCACTATGCAAAAGATAATGCCGAATTACCGGTAGAATGAATTGTATGTCAGTACTTTTTTGATACATCAGATTTTGCTTAATTTGCGCAGGTAAACAGTTAAATGTTAAATTTACCGGTTGCAAAGCATAATTAATGAAAACGAAACGAAAATCAGAACAAGCTAACACCAACGTCATGTGTGAAAACTGTCCACGCATTGAAATATTTAGCCTCAATCTACTTCACAAAATCGGCACCAATATATTTTGCATGTTTCAAAAATTTCCCTTTATACGCGAACTGTTGCATAACAAGCAAATTCATCATAGTCAGATCGACCCTTTTTTGTATAATGTCATGGCTGCTTTAAACAAAGAACCTCGTTTTAGAAGTATGGAATACGAGTCTTGGTAAAATGGGTATGCAAACCCGGGCTGTGGCAAAATAAAAGCCGGGGCAGATCGGCAATCGTCAATTCCAAATACGCATTATTTTGCGGCAGTATTTACAGCGAATACAAATGTTACTGGTCCATCAAATATCCTGAAATTTTAATGAGATTGGCAGATTAATAACTGCCAATCTTTTGATTTACCCAGGCGAAGTCTTGCCTACCCATTTTACCGGATGCCGAACCCGAAGCTGAAACACGCCTTTCCTTTAATATCATTTTCGTAATAACTCAGATTTGAAACAGAATTAGACATTAATTTTTGCAATTTATATTTTCCTTCCCATAAGGATAATTTATGCTAAACTACGTTGAATTGAACTCAGTAGTTCTTGAGAAGAAGACTTTTAAAAATGCACCCCCTTTTTCTACAGTTTCAAGGTTTTTTCCGCTTTGAATATAGATCGGACTTTTATTTCTGCAATTTATATTCGCCATCCCATAAGGATGCTTTGTGCCAAATTTAGTTGAAATTGGATAAGCGGTTTTAGAGAAGAAGTTCAAAATGTAAAAAGTTTACAGACGGACGGACGGACGGACAGACAGACGGACGACGGACAAAAGGTGATCAGAAAAGCTCACTTGAGCTTTCAGCTCAGGTGAGCTAAAACATTAATTTAGTCTATAAATGGCCACAACCATCCAGTCCCCTAAAGCCCTATGGTATATATCAGTTTTCAGCATTCCTTTAAAAAAGTGAATCACATTACATGTATTTCAAATGCTTTCAACTCTCATAGCCAAACATTGGAAAAATAATGGCTACAATTTAGGAAAAAGAACATTGAACCGCCCAAACTATTACTGGTCATAAGATATTATACTTTAAAAACGTATAGTCTGCATGTGCATTTATTAAAACGTGTTTATTTCTATAACAGTATACATGTTAAGAGCTTGCGATTGAACATTTGTTTCCCATCAAATAAACACAAAAGATATTAAACCACTTTAAATATCAGTTGAGGTAGATTAAACTGTTCTTACTATTCATCACATCAGAAGACGGAAAAAATCACCCCACAAAAGTATAGCATATGCTTATATATTCTGTACAAAATAAGGAAAAGTAAATTTTGATTATCTTTTTATTTTCAAACATGTACATTGCAACATAAACAGACTTTCATTTTCTGTTATTTCAAGATATTTATTTATTAAGCTAAGCATAATACAAAAAAAGAAATATCATAATAAGTTTTAATTATGCATGTCTCATTGATCTTCTGCTTAGGGAGTCCTTATTTCTGAACAAATGAAATAGACATAGAGGCTCTGAAATACTATTTTCTTTTCAAAATGCAACACAATAAATTAACATTACAAAAGAGGTTTCATGTACTAAATCATTTCTCTACTGGAGATTTTTTTTCTCCAAAAAAGAGGACCTAGTTTGAGATATTAACAATATACATATATATATGGATATAAATATTGTCTCTTTGAATATACAATAAAAAAAAATAGACTAGGTTATGGCACTATAATAAATAAAATTGACAACGAAAAAATAATAAAAACCTAACATGAAGTAAAGAGAACATGAAGCATGCCAGTACCTGACCGCATGATTGGTAATGTTAAGAGTACTAGAACGAATAAAAGAATTAGTATCCAGGCCATTTTGTTACAGGTGTTTGTTTCTGTAAATAAAAATTACCCTCTATACTCTGTTTAAAATTCATCCTATGTACATTGATGTAGTATAAAAATATAGTTATTGACTGGTTATGAGGGCAGCATTGTCCGAATCCAAGTCAATAACTGTTTTGTTTTACACTTCAATTAAATCATATGCCTTAAAAGCCTGTGACGCCATCTTTCATATCATATCAAGCGACAAACCTTTCTGCACTTAACTTCATCTAATTCTGTTCTTCCGAGTTTGGACCAAAAATTAATAAGCTGACGGGACGAAGGAGTCAAAAAATTCAATGTTGGATCTGTAGACTGGTCAAAATCGAAATTGTCAGACCGATTGAAATAACATTTGTTTTATTGGACTTTTTATTAGTAAGAATTATATACATTTGCCAAAATAACGTAAATTTGTTAAAGCTGCTAGGTCCGATTTTAGATCAAATTTTATGCACGCTTTTAAACGATGGCTATGCTGAGTATAATGTATAATAATAGACATTGCAGTAGTTTTACCCATCAATTATGCCAAATTTCAATGAAGAAAAATACGTACAAAATTTGATAACAAAACAAACGACATTAAAAGGTACCGCGTTATTTCGCCTCGTTAAATTTCACCCCTGACGACGAGACGGGTAAGGTTGTATTACGACTTTGACATCGCTTTAAATAAAGGTCGAAATGATCAGACAAATTACAAGTAAAGATGTGTACGTTTTGTTCGCTAATATTTCCAAAGTCTGCTTTCTTTACAATCGATGCATAGCATGCGGGTTGAATAACCCCAATCATTCGGGGGACGAAACATTCCCGTGATGCATTTTGGTTCGTTTTTTCCTTTGCCCAAAGATAAATTATTTTTATTTACTTTAAATATTTCTAACTTGAAAAGGAGACTGATTCTGCGGGTGTAAATAGGAGAAAGTCCATAACTTTCTTAGATAAATGATTTGTATGGAAAAAAATTTGATACTGTAATTACAAAAAAATTGGACCAAGCAGCTTTAACATTTTTTATTTGCGTCAGTAAATTTTTGCAATTAAAATAAAATTCCAATGAAAAATAGTACATGTGGGATATGTATTTTTTCTGCGTATTATTTTTTTGCAAAGTGAAAGTGGAAAAACAAAATACATATCATGGTCAAAATTACCAAATATACTGTAGCATGTACTCTATATCAGTTAAAGAGTTATCCCTGTCAGTGGGCTTTAATTTAGGATATGAATATTACATAGAGAAGAATTTAAAAACACACTATCTAAATTAAAAAAATGGAATAATATTTCAATGCAAATGTAAATAAGAATTTAAAAGCAAACAATTAATGACAACATGCATCTAATAAGAGATATACCTCAATTGTTATCCAGTTTTACGTTTTGCATTATACATAATATGAGTGAAAAGATTTGACAGATTATACAAAAAACCACCACTTTTAATTTTTTTAACATGTTTTTAACATGTTTAATATTATGCTTCTACATGTGTAAGTGCATACATTGGCAGCAAATAAACACACAGGCATACAGATCATGAGACAAGTATACACTATCACCTTTGTTCTCATACAGATATAGAAGTAGGGGGTCTTATCATGAAGAGGGCTCGATGATCATGGCTATTTTTAGACCGTATTGATCTTCTTTAAAAAATGAACTCTGAATAAAATTATAGGAACCCATCCCCCCACAAAACTTTTTAGGTAAAATTTACGGAAATTTTATTTGAAATATTATATTTTCAAATATTATATATGTTCAATATTAAGGTTCATGTAGATCTAATGGTTGAATTCTTGACCATTTAGCCTCCTTAAACGTACATGGCTACCCCTAAGTTTTCTAAAATAAGTCTTAGCCATAGCCCCCGCCCTCCCCCTCAACCCTAAAAATTTGAACTTTTCCTCAGATTCCCTTCCTGGGAAAATTTCCTGTATCTGTGCATGGTCATAAAATTCTGGATGCTTATGTCATCATATCAGATTTATGGCAAAATTATACATTTAGAATTCAGAACTTACAGTAAACTCGAGATAACCAATGTTACATTTTAACATTTTCTTATAATGTTGTTTTAGGGGGTGGGGGGGGGGGCAAAAATGCTTTATACCTTACATAGTCCTTGATGTCTCAAAATAAAATTATGACCATGTCTACTTAGTTTTCCTTCAGGAGAAACTTATAGAGAATGAGATGGAGTTCCTCTGGTTTGTTTTTCCATGCAGCGTGCCCAGCTCCTTTTATCATGTGGAGTTCATCATGGTCAGGCAAGTTCTTCAAATTGATTGTAGATACTGGACCAATAGACCTATCATTTTCCCCATAAACAATAGCTGTTGGAATCTAAAAAATAAAAAAAAATTCAAAGTAAGCTTAACTTCATCTACAGTGTTATGATAAAATCATAAACAACAGGCCCAGGGGTCACATCGCTTACCTGAGCAACAAAAGCCTGAAGCATTAAAATATCTTGACAACTACCTATAGTAGATCTTGCTCAAAAGTTTTTAAAAATCTACCGATTTAAACCCACATATTTTTATGGTAAATACACACCCCCTTTTGTTGTTTTAGAATTTGTAAGAAGATTTTTTCTATTTTTATAGAATCACTCTCCCCCCACTATTCTCTAGGGAATCATGGTTTGATCAAACTTAAATTTGCACAACCCATGCTTTTACACAAGTAATGATTGAAATTGGCACATACTGAAACTTTATCATTTATTTACCGTAAATCTCTTGCGAGTGACTTGCGTGCGTGCGTGCGTGCGTGCGTGTGTGTGTAACCATTTCAACGAGTTTGATAAAGCAAATATAACATCAACCCGAATTGAATTTCTTTTTCAAAGATTAAAAACGATGATGCAACGTTGTGTTATGCGGTTATTGTGACCTTGAGCAATACGATTTAGTACGTCATTTCTGAGATAAATCTAACTGTTTTAAAGTAAAGTTTCACTGAAATAAACCTTGAAATAATTTTTTAGCTCTAAATAATTTTTCTTAGAGCTTATTCATTTGATTAAATGGAAATACTAATCAGAAGATTTGAATAATCAAGTTTGTTGACATACAGAAAATTGCGAAAGCTCGTTAGTTTGAATTGACTCGAACGACGAACAGTTGTTGATGTTTTATAACACGAACACCAGCCTAATGATTCGGGATTGAAAATAGTGAATAAGGATGCTTACTGGTGGTGGAATCAAAGTCTTATGAAACATTATTTCGGTAAGTTTTTGTACATCAAACACAACCAGTACGCACTGTCTCTATCGCGTCGTCGGGATGAACTCCTTGATAGTTAACGTAATTTGCAGTTTTATAAACTACACAAAGCAAATTGAAAGTTTGAAGGTGGCTAAACTTATCAAAAATCTTGACAAACAATTAAAGGTCTTTTAGTTACGGTTATGTATAACTTTGCAAAAAGAGTTGGGGGAGAGGAGAGGGCTAAGCCCCCCCCCCCCCCCCCCCGCAAATAGCCCGGGTTCCGACGTCTATGCTACGCAGTTATGTGTTTTCCTTCATATTTGTAAGTATTTGAAGTCTTTGACAAAATCCTATTTATATCACTTTTTGTAGCAGATATAGTTATGTTGAAAGTACTAGCAAATCTTCAAAAATAGGTCACTGAAGCGTTGAAGCGAGGGGCTGAATCAAAAATAGTTCGGACCGGAAGTATTTGATAAAACATCACCCGTTTGATATAGCAAAGGTTTATCACTCAAACGGGTAATATACACCACACGTATGATATATATATATATATATATATATATATATATATATATATATATATATATATATATATATATATATATATATAAGCACTAAAAATAACCAACGACACGAACAATAAAGTAAAATATTGTCATATATATATAATATATATATATATATATATATATATATATATATATATATATATATATATATATATATATATATATATATATATATATAGATATAGATATATATATATATATCAAATAAGGCTGTAACTTTTGTCAGTTCAGAGAGTGTAGATTAAAAGATTAAAATTTGTCAAAATTATAATCTTCAGGAGTAGGATTAGACCACCTGGGGGGGGGGGGGGGGGGGGTCCAATGTTACAAAGGGAAAAATTGAATTAATCACTTGTTTTAAAGCTCTTATTTTATTAAATACAGTTTTACTTTTTGCAAGCAGTTTGACATATTATTCTCACAGGACGAAAAACCACCTTTAAGCAAGTCCTTAAAGGTGGCTTAAAGGTGACTCAAAGGAGCTTAAAGGCTATACGACCTTTAAGCCGCCTTTAAGTCACCTTTAAGCAAGTGCTTATAGGTCCTTAATGTCCAAACTTCTTTAAGCCACCTTTAAGCATCTTTAAGTGGCATTTACGCTCTCTTTACACTGCCTTTACACTGTCTTTAAGTGGCCTTTAAGTCAATATTGATCAAGCTGAACAATAAACATATATATTAAATGCAAAAGCTCTTTTATAGAGATGGAAGGGGGTCATCCGAGTGATAATATAATTTCCAAGGAAGGGGGGGGGGGGGGGGTGGGGTGTTCCAGGCGGTTTTAATCGTCGCTCCATTAAACACAGATCGCTATCATCAGCACCGCTCCGATGGACACAGATTGCCGTTATAAAATTCTTTATAATTTTTTGGGGGTTTCAAAATTATTGTAGGGATGAGCGCAGTCTCTGTATCTTAATATGTGCATAAAACTAATTAAAGTATGTTTGTTTCCTATTATAAATTAATCGGTGAAAAAAATCTCTCTCTCTCTCTCTCTCTCTCTCTCTCTCTCTCTCTCTCTCTCTCTCTCTCTCTCTCTCTCTCTCTCTCAGTTCATCCGGTTATTAAACAAAATAAAGATAATGAACCAAAAATGCATGATTTAATTTGTTAATCGGTTTAAGGTTTGTATTTTTTTTTCAATTTTCATTATTTCTAACTCTAGATCTGCTAGATACATGTTAAAGATGAAAAGACTCTCAACTGCCTTTGTTATATCGGGCAGGATATTACTGCTTTGTTTGTCTAGACATAGTTTTGTTCGTTTGTGTATATCTAATTAGAGTCTATTGTTTGTACAACTTAAGAAAACCCCTGGAACTAACACAGAATATACAAGATATACACAACGGTTGTGTCGTGTGCCCAGGTGCATGTTTGTGTATATCTAATTAAAGTCTATTGTTTGTCCAACTTAAGAAAACCCCTGGAACTAACACAGAATATACAAGATATACACAACAGGTGTGTCGTGTGCCCAGGTGCACGTCAGGGTTTCTAAAGGCGTTGAATTTTAGTATGTACGAGTATGCGATAAGTCTAGTGAATAAAAGTTAATTTACATTTGTAATTCATTTTCAAAGTATTATTTCCTAGCTGTGGGTTTCAAAGATGTTACGTCTACAAATTAACGATACATGTATGTAAGAGTAAAATCTTGAGGCTAATTAATTAATGTACCGGTGATCATAAATAGGGGTTGATTATTTAAATATATGTATAAGGGTAAATATGTCAAATATACCCGGCCTGGCACATCATACAATTGTATGTACAAGTCATTTGCAATTGCCACATGCAGTAAATACGTCCCCGGTAATTGGTAATTTTGTTTGTTATAGAATTGATAGTTTATAAATCATGTACATACAATTACATGTAAATATTTAAACATATTGGAACGGCGCCGCGATCATGAAAACCTGGAAATTGCGGGAAATTGAACAAATATCAATGCATTTAATAAAAGAAATGATTTCATTTTCTTTCTTACATTTTTATAGCTATAAATAAGATGAACGTATATCTACTCGGTTTAAATTTATTAACTACATGTCAGAAAGCCTACTATAGTGAACCTAACGCTTTCCATTTAGGTATAATATATTTTTGTTCACTGAAGACCAAGTTCCGTATTTCATTCTAAATACATGCATGCATGCATGTAATTTATAAATTAGATATAATTGATTGTTACAAACTGAATGGTTTGTCAAAATTTTTCAAGTAAACACATTCAATACAGTGATTCAATATCCACTGATATATAGGATATAAAAACGCTCATATATAAGTAAGTTGCCGTGGCGCAGAGGATGTGTGGTGATGCTAGTAAACTAAGGGTCCCGGGTTCAATTCTCGCAGTGGCCGTTTGTTTTGTTTTTTTTGTTTTTTTTCATTTTTCTTTCTAGAACAAAAACCGTTTTAATACCTTTTCTTTCATAAAGTTAATACATTTTGTTGGAAATTAAGCACAACATTGAATTAAAAATTTTTTAATGGCTTAAAGGTGGCTTAAAGGTAGCTTAAAGGTGGCTTAAAGGTGGCTTAAAGAAGTTTGGACATTTAGGACCTATAAGTTGTCCTTAAAGGTGGCTTAAAGGTGACTTAAAGATAGTCTTTAAGCTGCCTTTATGCCATCTTTACGCTTTCTTTAAGCCACCTTTAAGCAATACATATAGCTTAAAGGTAGCTTAAAGGTGGCTTAAAGATCGTCTTTAAGCTACCTTTAAACACCTTTAAGCTATCTTTAAGGAGGACTTAAAGATGGTCATTCATCCTGTGTCTTTAAAAATTTTTAGACTTAGGCTTTTTGACAATTCTTGAGCCTCATAAAGGGTTCAAAGTTTGATGTCAGTTTATAATCCATATATAAACAGTTGTTTATAAGTCTGGTCATCTTCTCGAAGACTGCAATGCCCAGTATGTAATATACGTGTAAAATTATCCTGTTACAAAGACTCAAAATGATAAATATAATAATATGCAAGGAATTTTTTAATACAGGATCCATAATTATACGATATTGTTCAGATATTTTGTATATAAATACGTAAATACGTAAAGCTGGTTTTATTATGTCTATTGTTGCTCAGGTGAGCGATGTGGCCCGTGAGCCTCTTGTTCTATAAGAGGTCTTCCACTGCATATGTCACATTGATATAAAAGCAGGGGATTGGAGTCTGTGAAATATCTCGGATAACCTCATTGAGCTATGCAATCTGTGGTTATTTATGTTTGATGAACTGTTGAGATATCTCACATCTCAATTAGTTTCCTGCTGCACCAATTTGTCGCCATACACACAGAACACCAAATAAAGAAACTGAGTGGTGTGGGGTATGCATAAAAGATGGCGGCAAATTATCTCAAATAATCAGTGTAAAAACCAACAAATAGGCTGTTATTTGTTACCTATCCTTGAAATACATTGATAAAAAATGTTATCGTCACATAACATAGCCGAATAAGTTAATGTGTTCATATGGTCAACGTACATGTAATTCTAATATACAAGGAGGCGGACGTATCAGGCGGGGATCCAGAAAATAAATTCCAAAAATGATCGGTTGAATTACATTAAATGCTTTGAAAATTGTTTTAAACTATCGTACGGGTCAAAATGCATGATAGAAGCTATGTACCGTGTAATTGGAAACTTTCATTTAATATCAATATGTAGTATAACCTATTATAACAAATGAGAGTATAGCCCAACTGCCACAAGCAATACATGTCCTTTACCGGCACCACACCCTCTCCCCATAAAAAAAAATTTGACTACTTAGAATAAGTAGTGCGTTCATAATTTTATAGTGGTACCAACTTTCAGTATACTATCGGTGCAACTGGATGACAATAATACCAGTTTTACCAAATTTTACCAAATAACCCTGAACAGTTTTACAAATATTGATTTTACCAATGTTACCAATGGAAATCAAATGGAAACGTTGGAAATATCGATTACAGTTTGAATACAGACATTCAAGCAACAAACATATTTTACTGCCCTATTTATAGAACAAAATGTTCATCATATTTTCACCTCAGTCGTCATAGTTATTGAGAAAAAATCGCTTCCCCAAAACTGTTATCTAAATGTTTTGATTTCGCTGCTATGTCTATAACGAGTTGTGACGTTATTCATCAATACTTCCTACTCTATAGATCGTCTGCTTATGCCATTGGCAATAACCATTGGTACCTATAACATGCCAATGATAGTAAATTTTACCAACAGTAACTTGTGTCTATAAACGGCGAACTAAACGTATCAAATGTCTGCTTTGCCTTTTTTATTTAGGCCACTAAAAGGCAGTTGAAACACTTGATAACGTATTTAAGATGTTATCTTGAAAAAGGACTTTGTATCGTAAAAGTACCCCCCCCCTCCCGACTTCCACTACATGATTCAACATAGATCAGTATCGCCTTATCGCTGGAAGGGAGATGTCGGTCCGGTCCTCATTTTGCACCTGTGCAAATAAAGAAGATTTGAACAAGAAAGTATCAAAATGATAAATTAATAAGGTAAAAAACTATTTCTATAAACGTGTTTTTATTTCAGGAAAAACAAATTAAATCAAAGATCTATTGAAAACATATATCATTATTATTTTTGTACTTTCATAATTTAATACTTGTTATGCTCTAAATATAGACACTTCCCCTTTGATCTTTGTGGAATTCAAAGCGACACTTAGAAAGGTAATGGTTTTATGTCATTCTTATATATTTAATACAATATAAATACTACAGTGTTATTATAAATCGGAATGTTACAAAAATTTACCAAGTTGTCATATATTTTACTTTAGTTTTCGGAAAAAGCATATGTGCTTGTGGACAGGATACATCCTCACCCAAGTATAGATTCCCGGTTCTTAATCTTTTTTTCATTAAATTATTTATTTTGTGACATATTTTCTAAAGTAATTCCTTTTTTCATTCCAAAAAATTACCTAAAACAGACATTTTGAAATTGTATCATATATGTCGATGCGTATTTTTTTTTCAAAATGGTTGTTTTGGGTAATTTTTCGGAATGAAGGCATTTTTAAGTTATTTTAAAAATATGCCATAAAGGGTATTTTCATAGCAAAAATGAGGAAAGATCCGTGAATATATACTGGTGGGGATGTCTATCCTCAAGCACCTGTGTGCAAAAAGAGGCCCAAGGGCTACATAATTTACTTCGTATCCGTTCTATATCTTCTTTTATGAAATCTGAATTCATACCCTGCTGTTTGGAAAAGAAATTATACATGATTCAAACATAAATATTTACATCCACCAAGTATTCTTACAGAAATTGATTAAAAATTCATAGCTCTGTAGAAACTGACAGGACTGAAATCTCTACACGCTCTGTTTGTGTGGAAAATCCATTTTAAAGTCAGCGAACTATAATATTTAACAAATAATTACATGGGTGATATCCACAGCATATTGCTGAATAGACATGTGTCGTAACATGGTCTTCATTGTAGGATTTCAATACCTTCGGTTGCGTTGGATTTCCGGTAAAGCCTTAGAATGATGTTGTGGTGTCTGTAAAAATCGATCTGTGATAAATATTATGAATATAAAATAGCTGTTTTATTGTTTAGGACATTGTTATCAATTAACTTTTCAACGTCATAGCATAACAATGCCTTTCAAAGTTTTAAGTGTGTCATACTTAAGATATACTAGTAATTGAATAACATTAACAATAGCATTGATATCTTGGTCAAACTATAATTGAGGACATTATTACTAATATGAATCTTTCAAAGAAGTTTGGGATGATTTTAGCTGAAAATCATTATATTTAAATAGCATCATTGGAGTATTTTTTATGATCAGACAAATTTTGAAAGTTAGTTGTCGGGTTATTTGAGAAATACAGAACTAACAATTCTCTGTAGTGTAAATAAGGCTCGTACCATGTTTTAAGTTTGTTGAATATACTAATAAAAGTTCTATTTCAAGTAACTTAATTTTCTTCTTGCTAGTTCGTTCAAAACCCAAAAAACAGTATATAGTGCCTGTTATCTTCAAATCTGTTATCTTCAAATCTGTTATCTTCAAATCTGAAACATTGTAATTTCTATTCAGCATTCAACATGTATGTGTTTACATAACACAGAGTTGTGGGCTCTGGATCTTGCCTATAAACCAAAATACGAAATGAGGAATCTATGTTGGATTTGTTTTAACAATAGACATGGCTTAAAAAAGAATTACAGAAAAACAGAATTAACGTCATCAAATTGTAATAAAATATTAATTCATTTGCACATTTAACTTAATTTTATTGAATCATATTTAATTGATCATTTTTAAAAACCATTTTATAGATAAGCATATCAATTATAACTTATCTTATAACTTAACTTAAAAATAATCGCTTTCCAGTTTTTTGCAGTACTTTGATATTGTTTAAGCGGGGAACCAGCTTATTAAACGATGGCGAAGGAATATAATTTATTGGACTACTTTCCTTATTGTTAGTACAATTTGAAATCTGAATACATTTATTATTATTATTTATTAATAAGTCTATTTGAAAAAAAAACAATGCCACTGAATCAGGCTTACGAATACATTACGTCAAATTTATGGATTATTTTCTGGTACCATTTCTTTCAGCGGTGATGATTTTGTGATTAGGTCCAAACACTGTTTTACTTCCAGTTTGCCTGAGTAACTGCGTGAAAGAGTTGGTTTAAAATTACTCCCAAAAATGACTTTTATTAACTTTCATTTACAAAAACATCAATATCTAAGTCAAATTAAACAAAAATGGAAAAACGATTACAATTTGAAGATTTGGAGCCAATTGTGACCCTGCCCACTAACTCAAAAGGATGCATCAATTACTAATAGTATCCTTAAGGAATTGGCAAAGGTCACAATTTAAACGCCTTCCAATACAAAACTATTAATAAATTGCAAACAAAATAAATAATGTAGACTGAACTGATGCTAAGCAAAGAAGTTGCTTCTGAGAAATTCTTTAATATGTTAACGTACGACGAGAGACAAAAAATAAAGGATGACAAACTGTCACGTCACAGTGACCTATAAAAAATAAACAACTTCTTGAAAAGAACTTTTACGGAAGAAAGCTAATAGACCAGAGTTTAAATTATGTTGGCTATATCATCTTTTGGATTAGAAAAGGTCACAATTAAAATCCAAACAAGACAAAATTTTAAAACTAATAGTTGACAGATCCAATACTTGAGCAATCATGTATATTGATTTAGAAGTAATAAAATTATTTAATTGGATTTAACTTGTCAAAGTTAAATCAGTTTATCAAAGCTAAATATTTTCACCATAATAATAACCCTCCAACCCTTGGGGACCTTTACGCATATTAGCTGGTCATCGCGTGCACTTTGGGATATTAGCTTGAACCTGTGACGTCACAGACTCCCTGCAGAACATCCCATCAGTCGCTGCTTTGAATTTGAAAGGGTAGGACGCGCTTTCTTTTTATCAGACTAATGCGCAATTAATATTTCTAAACATTTATATGCTTTTTTCCGGTATTATTCGGAGCTCGATGTGTGCATATTTGTTTTAGATGTCATTAAGCTAATCATTTTCTTTTTACTGCGAATTTCATAGTGTATACTTATATTTGGTTACATATACCCCCTTTCCTACCTCTGAGCGATGCCTAAACAGAAGGCACAACACCAGCTCATGGCAAGACGGCGGTCGAGGAGACAAACCCCAGACGTCCCCGAGAAGATAAGACAAACCACCGACGCCCATGTCCAGTCGACAGGCGGCGAGACTGCGGGGACACAATCCGCGCCTAGCGATGGCGGGAAAATTCCGGTGCACATAAGCGACAACCAACTAAGACAGTTAGCCAGGTTCAGCAGAAATTGGCTATCATGCAGGCCAAGTGGACAGCTACAGTTGTGAGTTAGGGTATAATGTGCCCAACAAAATTAAACTTCAGATATCAAATGGGCAGTATGTCAACTTAGCTAAGTTACGGCCAAATGCTTCAGATCCCGACAATGAAACCCAATTTCTGTCAGTAAGGGATGGTAGCCTCGCTATGGCCAGTAAACTAAAGGCCAAACTTGTTAATGATATCCAAACCTGGAAAGATTTATTTCTCATATATTCATCAATTTATGCTGCAGCACACCCTGAATGCACCACTGCGTTATTAAAATACATTCATACTGTCCGCTTAGGTGCTAGCAGGTCACTAGGCCTTGGGTGGTGCGACTATGATGTTCAGTTTCGCTTAAAAAAGGAGCAAAACCCCAATATGTCTTTCGCAATGGTTGACCAAGAGTTATGGTTGTTGTACATGCAAGCCCCTCTTCTTGCCCCTAAAAACAACCCCGAGCAAATTGGCAAGTGTTATGATTTTAATAACCGGGGGGTCTGTCAAAGAAGGCCCTGCCCCTATAAACACCAATGTCTCCGCTGCTCACTCAACCACCCCTCCACCAAATGCCAGCTTGTAAAGCCTCCCACTATAACTATTTTACTTCCAGGTCAAACATACAACAGTCATCGAGCAGAGTCTTCTCACCACCAGCCACCAACACCCCAAAACCAATCCAGTCATTTAGACGTCAATAAAATAGCATCTACTCCCATTAATGTATCACAGCTACAGAATTATTTACAATTTTATCCTGACCAAAACATAGCAGCTGAATTAATACATGGGTTCTCGCAGGGGTTTTATCTTTCTTATGACGGCCCAAGACATGCAACAGATTGTCGTAATCTTAAGTCATTATTGGGCTTTGAAAATGTAGCAATTGAACTAATAACTAAAGAAATAAACCTAGGTAGGGTGGCCGGCCCATTCACCACTAGTCCCTTACCTTACCTTAGATTGTCACCAATTGGGTTAGTACCCAAAAAAAGATGGTTCATCTAGGCTAATCCATCATCTATCTTATCCAGCAGGATTAAGTGTTAATGACTTCATCAGCACCAATCATTGTTCAGTAAATTACACATCTTTTGAGACTGCACTCGATATGCTAGCTAAGTTGGGAAGGGGGGCTTTAGTAGCACGCCTGGACATAAAAAGTGCATTTAGACTTTTACCAATAAACCCCTCTGATTTTGACTTGTTAGGTTTTAAAGTTCTGGACAAAGTTTACATAGATATGTGTCTACCATTTGGATGTGCTAGCAGTTGTGCCAAGTTTGAGAAATTTTCATCCTTTTTAGAATGGGCACTTAGGGAACAGTCGGGAAGTAGCAATGTTATACATTACTTAGATGATTTCTTACTGGCCGGCAGGCCAGGGACATTGAATTGTACTACTCTCACGTCAGGCTTTATTTCCATCTGTGCAGACTTGGGGGTTCCTTTAGCTCAGGAGAAAACAATAGTCCCCACAACAGTTTTGACTTTTCTTGGGTTAGAAATTAATACTAACAACATGACTGTTCAGATTCCTCATGACAAATTATGTCAGCTCAAGGCAGAGTTGGTATCTATGCTGAATAAAAACAAAGTAACACTCAAGCAATTGCAAAAACTTACAGGGTTGTTAAATTTTTGTATTAGGGCTATTCCTTCAGGTAGGGCATTTGTTCGCCGACTCTATGACGCCACACATGGCCTAACGAAACCCCACCATCATCGCAGAGTAACAGTCGAGATGAAGAAAGACATTCACACTTGGCTCTTATTTTTAGATTTCTTTAATGGGGTGACGTCATACCAGGTAGTTGACTGGATAAGAGACTTTGACATGCAGTTATTTACTGACAGTGCAGGTTGTTCAGACATGGGTTGTGGTGCAATATTTCAGTCTCATTGGGCTTACATTTTATGGCCACAAGAATGGAAAAACTCCAATATTTTCAAACAGGTTACATTTTTAGAGTTAGTACCTATTGTTATGGCTTTCTCCATTTGGGGCAATGAATTTCAAGGTAAAAAAAGTTATATTGCACACTGACAACAAGGCTTTGGTATCAATTTTGAATTCAAAAAATTCAAATCAAAGCAAATTATGCATTTACTTAGACCTTTAGTCCTGGAATCTCTATTACATAATGTATTATTCAGGGGGGAGCACATAGAGGGCATTAAAAATGTTAAAGCAGACTCTCTTTCCCGGCAGCAATGTTCAAGGTTCAGCGAGTCATTTCCAGGGGCCGACGAGCAGCCGACAAAGGTGCCCATTTCATTTCACAAGATGATCTGCAACATAGATCTCAAGCATTGCTGAACTTCGCCTTAGCCAATAATACTAAGAAATTGTACTCTGCAAGTATTCGCATGTTCAATGCATTCAAAACTTTGTACAACCATCGAATCATATGGCCTCCCACACCATACCAGCTCACACAATTCATTGCCTACTTGGCGATTCACAAATATAGCCCCAGCACAGCCAAGTCATACCTAGCAGGAATCTCATTTTATTGTAAAATCTCTGATGTCTCAGACAAAACTCAATCCTTTATAGTGAAGAAAACACTGTTGGGCTATTGCCCCTCCAAAGTACAGACAGATGATCGTAAACCCATAACTTTGGACATATTGCGCAAAATCATCTGTTTGTACATCACACTATGAGGCTTCACTTTTCTCTGCTATCTTTACCACAGCATTTTTTGGTTATTTTAGAATAGGAGAACTTGTTCAAAACACTAGTAAGGAAGTTGGCCATGCCATCCAGACAAGTAATGTTAGATACATTGCATCAAACAACACCATTCAAATCTCGCTCAAACACTCAAAAACCGATCAAGATGGGAAGGGATCACTCATAAACTTGCTACCCACAAACAGCATCATTTGCCCGGTGTCATCGCTCACGTCATTCATGTCAGCCAGACCTCATTGTCCCGGTAGCTTCTTTTGTTATGCTAGGGGCACGCCAGTCACTAGATATCAGGTTATGTCAGTTTTCTCTATGCTTATCGCAAAATTAGGTTTAGATACCAAAAGGTACAAAACACATTCATTTCGCATAGGGGCAGCCACAGACGCCTGGGTCCAGGGCAGGAGTGAGGATCAGATCGCAACAGGGGGCAGGTGGAAGTCCAAGTGTTTACATAGATACATTAGATGCTAAACCAGCCACAAGTTTTTTGTCACAATAGGCTGTATTAGTTTGATACTATTTTTTTTTTTTGGACTAGCTGCTTTAAGACTTATTATTTGCATCACATACTGGTATCATTGTAGGTCACAAAAGAATTTGGATTTTAGGATCATCATTAATTAAGCATGCGTTCTTGCATGCCAGATCCTCCTCATTCGGGGCATATCTCCAGTTGCACAGACTCAACGCTTCAGTGTTTTGGCAGGGGAAGGGGGGTATGAGATGGAAGCAAGTCTGCCCCAAGGTACGGTCTTTATTGAAGGTTGAAGATCCGCCCCATTACTTGTTAGTCCATTGTGGGGGTAATGCTATTGGTCAGGAAGACAAGTGTGTAGTGCTTCGCGAAAATATCAAGAAGGGTCTCGATATATTGCAAAACTATCGCGGGGGGAAGTAGATCATTTAGCCTTAGAGAGAGCTAGAGTGAGACTTAATAGCTGTATAGCTACTTACATTCTCGAGTTAGGGGGCAAATATATCAGATATCCAGAACTTCAGGAGTCAAGCCCTTGCTTGTTTAGGTGACCCCAAAAGCTGGCGACCATGGGCCATGGCTGCAATATGCTTGATTAGCTCTTATAGCAACTATCTGGTTTATTTTGGGATATAAATACCTTGCCTTTTTCACTTTTTATCAGCTCTGTGAAGTTACAAAGTTATTGATGTATATATGTGCTCAATGCTGTTCACGTGGTTTATGTCATGATAATTTTCACCCTCGATTTTATGTCACCCCCCCCCCCCTCCCTTTTTCCATTCATTTACCCCTTGGTCTTGGTGCTCAATGATTTATGATGTGACTCAAATTTTTGCTCGGGATGCCCAATAGCAAATTGTGCTGGCTCCCCATTTACTTTTATACTTTGTTATTTTGAGGGTGCTCACTGATTGATGATGTGACCCCAAATTTTTTGCCTGGGATTCCGAATAGCAAATTGTGCTGGCTCCCCTTTGCTTTTTTTTTTTTTTTTTTTTTTTGAGGGTGCTCATTGATTGATGATGTGACTCCCCACTGTTTTTATTTATTTTGTTGATTTTGAGGGTGCTCACTGACTGATGACGTGACCCCCAACATTTTCTCGTGACTATACCCTACTTGCGCTAAGTAGTTTTTTGCTTTTAGGTGTTCACTTGTTCTGATTTTGATTGCGAAATTTGGTATCAATTTGTTTTTGGACTTTGTGTGTTTATTGGTTTTAGTGGGTTAGCTCTACTGGTGGCGCAGACTTTGCAGTGCCTGCATAGTCTCGTGGCGAATATTTCAGCTTACCAGTAGTGCTCACATGGACTTTTAATGGTTTATATGATATGTTTTTAAGTATTAATGAATAAGGTATAATTTTTTACGGGTGAACAGCTGATCCCAGGGTTCACCTTGTATTCTGTATTCATTTTAATATCAAGCAGCCGTGGCCATTATCGCCAATAAATCCATAAAACTCACACGTAGTATTTTGTTATTTAATTTTTTTATCATTTGACATCTACGTTAGCAATGTTTTGTCGTTGATAATTGGATTTAACTCGTGGAAGTTAAATCAGTTTAACAGAGCTAAATATTTTCACCATAATAATAACCCTCCAACCCTTGGGGACCTTTACGCATATTAGCTGGTCATCGCGTGCACTTTGGGATATTAGCTTGAACTTGTGACGTCACAGACTCCCTGCAGAACATCCCATCAGTCGCTGATTTGAATTTTACCCACCCACCTCTCCCCTTCATATATCCAGTGGTCCTATTGGTTTTTATGTTATTTAAATTGAATACAATTTCATAGTTCGATGTTTTCTGGCTCTGTGGATTAAATTTTTCAGGATGAAGCTGCCACCATAAGAGTCTACACCATCCGTCACGGCTGCCTAATCCGTGGGGACAAATGCTGAGCTTGCCAGCGAATATTTCAGCTTACCAGTAGTGCTCACATGGACTTTTAATGGTTTATATAATATGTTTAAGTGTTAATGAATAAGGTATAATTTTTTACGGGTGAACAGCTGATCCCAGGGTTCACCTTGTATTCTGTATTCATCTTAATATCAAGCAGCCGTGGCCATTATCGCCAATAAATCCATAAAACTCACACGTAGTATTTTGTTGTTTACTTTTTTTATCATTTGACATCTACGTTAGCAATGTTTTGTCTTTGATAAGAAATGAACAACTTTATTTAGTGAACATGGCGTTTTGAATAGCATTTGCTCTTTTGGCATATTCCATGATGCGCACTACCGCATTATGGAAAATATGCCAGCAGAACAGTTGCTATTCATAACGCCATGTTCACTAAATAATCGTTCTTTATTACTTATATTTGCCAAAAAAGTTATTTTGACAGTTTTTTTTTTAAATCTTGTATTCTGATGAACCTAGCCCTTTTTTACCAGGATGTAGGAAGCCATAGTTGTGACCTAGATTACGTGAAAACTTATGGTGGATTTTTTTTAACACTTTGTATATGTAAACAGTTAAATATGATTAACATAAAAAATGAATTATGGGAAAATTTTTAACTATCTGTTATGTACAACCTTAAGTATAGACTGCAATACTTGCCTCAGATGATGTTTTATTTATTTATTTTTTGGATTGAAAGATTATATTTATATTAGCAAGAGCCATACTTTTATGTCATATTGATCCAATTTTAAGCTAATTTTGCATGCATTCACAGTAAGAATAAGTAGGCTAGGGAAGATAAAAAAATAAGGTCATTTTGAACTAAATAAAAAAGGAACAAAGAGAAAAAAAATACACAGGCAAAAATATATACAGATAATGCATATTGTCGAACCATTTAATTGGAAAATAGGAAATTACACATTTATGTAAATAAAATGCTTTAAAAAATACAAATAAAAAAATTATGAACCTGGAAAAAAATTAAATTCAGATAACAACAAGGTACAAAAAAATAATATTGTATTTATCGTTAACAATTTTGACCAAATTGAACACAAATTACAGTTTACAGACTGATCAATTCTCTCCAAAAGAAAAGAACGGTTTTAGGTAAAAGCAAGTGTATGTATTTTTGTAAGTTTTTTTAAACTTTGAAATCTTATAACTCTCTCTCTCTCTCTCTCGCTCTCTCTCTCTCTCTCTCTAACAAACAAACAAACAAACAAACAAAAACAAAACAAATAAAAAATCGTTGATGTTAGTTGATAACTAAATAACACTTAGTCGAGTCGACAATGATGCAAGGTATGTGGAATTCTTGCTGCGCTTTCCACAATGGTAGCACCACAAAAGTACAACGGATATTCAAATATATCAAACAATATAATTGATAAGAAATATCATTATGTCTTTTGTCAGGTTAAAGTCATGTCGAACATCTTAGTGGCGGCGATTGATTTTGGAACAACCTATTCTGGTTATGCGTTTTCTCTTCTGAACGAATACAAGAAAGATCCCATGGCGATATCAACAAATAAATGGACTGCAGGCAGCGGAGGTTTGGTGTCAATAAAGACCCCAACATGCGTTCTGTTTGATTCGACAGGAAAATTTCATTCCTTTGGGTATGAAGCTGAGGAAAATTATTCCAACTTAGCCCTTGAAGACGAGCACCAAAATTGGTTCTACTTTTCTAGATTTAAAATGATATTATACAACAAGAAGGTATATTCATACTAAGTGTTAATTTTGTATTTGCAAATACTATTGAGATGTTAAAACAGTTTAATTCATCGTTTTTTAGGTCACCTGAGTTACACAAGTGACTAATTTCAATTTGTTTTCGTCCGTTGTTGTCCGTCCGTGTGATTACAATTGAACACGTTAACTTTTTTCATCAGACCTTTATAAGTCACTGTTTATTTTTTTTTTTTTTAAATATTTAAAAGTCGGCGTTAAAGTTTGGTTTGTCTTATCCTAAAAAACTTTCAATATTAATTGAGCACAAATTTTTGGGACCCATTTAAGGGGATGTTTATTCAGGCAACACTTTGGTAAATTGATCGAAGAATTTACCATATCGTTACTTAATCTATAACTTTGAGTCAAACTCAAAGCTTACTGAATTTTAAATAAAACTGCAGAAATAATAGAATCAATGTAAATGTATTTGTATAACATGTATTATTTTATTCCTCTCTTGAATTTCAACGAAAAAATGAGTGAAAATTTAGAAAAGAGAAAGAGTGAAGCTGTCTATCAAAGTTAAGATATTGTGAAATGATGTGGCCAGATTTTTTAAGAAGGGTTGTAACAGCTAATAGAGTTATCTTCCATCGCTTGTTCATATTTAATAACGAATCAGTGTTAAAATGTAATTAAGAAGTTGAATTAAAAGAGTTATACAAGTATTCTTATAATATAAAACAAAACAACCAAACATTTTTTGAAGTTTCTAAATAAAAAATGGATTTGTTAATGGTAAAGTAATAATTGGCTAGGCAAAAACACTGATGTGCGATACATGTTCAATGATTTTTGTATAATGTTAAATGATGTCTGAATTATATATGTTGAATTCTTAAAAGCTGAAGGGGGAAATGTTTTTTCTTCGTCTATTGCCCTAGGGGTGTTTCTGTCTGGCCGCTTACGGTCCGTTTAGCAAGATATCATGTATGAAGGGGTGGTCATTACTATATTTTTAATGATTTATTTACTTCAGAATGAAACTTTATCAAAGGCATATGGCATATATGAGATTCTTCGACATGTCTGTGTATCGGCTATGTTACGCCTGTTGCTCTCTTGTACATGTTATGATATGACAGTGCATCTCGAAAAATAGAAAAAGCATGAATTGTACCGAAATGATGTTCAGAAACACAGGAAAAGCTTGTACTAGTAAATAGATATTACTTTTCCCGAGACTTGTACTGTAAAAGTGGTTATTAACGCTGGTGGTTAAGTACGCATTATCTATGGTCAAACAATACGCGTGGGTATTAAATACACGGACGTGCGATTTACCACTCTAAAGTTTTGAGTTTTTTTACCATACGCGAGGGGGGTATTTTACGCGGTTTTCAGTTTACCGCGTGCAACTAGTGCAAATTTCCCCCACGCGTAAATAGCCACTTTAACAGTAATTATTCATACATTCATGTTGTTGTTCAAGTCCAAAGAATGTCAAGAAAGTTTTTTTTGCGGGGCCAAAATATGTTGTCTTATCAAAGAAACGTTGTCGATTACGGGATAATAGGCGTTTTGCCACCTTTTTAGCCCGAACTGTACATGTAGTATACAATAAACTGTTTTGTTTTATTGTACCAGGATTTATCCAGAGAAACCCTCATTGAAGACGACAAAGGAAAGAAAATAAAAGCAATAGAAGTATTCTCTTCTGCTATCGGCTATTTAAAAAAGCGCTTGGTGACTGACTGCAATAATCAGATGACGAAAATAGACGAATCTGATATAATGTGGGTTTTAACAGTGCCAGCTATTTGGGACGACAAATCGAAACAATTCATGAGAGAAGCTGCAGAACAGGTTTATTTTTTCCATCCATTTTTCCAATTTATAAAAATCCCCAATTTTCTTCACAAAGATTACAAATTGTAAAAATACATATTGTTATTAAACGTTAACTTTTTCAAAAATGAAAAACAGTTAAAGGAAAGCAGTTTAGTTGGATAAAAATCATCTTCGCGAGCCAAGGGTTTACGATCCAGGCTAGCGAAGATGAATAGAAATAAAATTAAACGATTACTTTATAAAACTTTTAATCCAAATGTCCTCTATCGATGTTTTAAACTTAGCCCATAGATGTTTATAAAACTGAATTATGATAATATAAAAATTAAAAATCAATGATATGTTATTTTGCATGACAAGTACATGTATTTTCTTATTTGAATTACCCACATTTTTATATTATCAATTTTAGGACTTTTTCGACAAGAATGTCGAAAAAAAACCCATATAAATCATGTTAAATAATATTTAAAGACAAAATTAATTCAATCAAACTATGTATCAGTAATAGAAATATTTCTCGAAAATTGTATGGATCCAAGCAATATTGAACTCTAGTCTCTTTCAACCAAACGCTCGGCTGACATCGTAAATCTCCGACAAGGATTTACGGAGACAGCTGAGCGTCGAGTTGAACGAGACTATATTGAACTCTGGCGTAGGAATACACACGACAACAAAAAAATATTTAAAATTCGTTCGTACTATTTAAAATCTGACTATTTTCAAGGTATTTATAAATAAGTTTCCTTGAAAAACAACGCTTTAGCATACATTACATAGAATTTATCAATTATTTTCAAGAACTAAGTCTTGTCGGCAGCAATTATTTGTGCTGAGGTCCAAACACTGTTTCACTTTCGGTTTGTCTAAGTACCTGCATAGGAGAGTTGATTAAAATCAACCTCCAAAAATTACTGCCCAACGCATTTGTAGATTGCGACATTGTGGGAAAACACTTAACCCACGTTAGATGGATTTCAAATCTTTTAAGGTAAAAAAAAAAAAGACTTACATGTATTATAGTACATGTGTTGTGTGTTAAAAATATCTAAACAAGAGGCCCATGGGCCATATCACTCACTTGAGCAACGATAGCCATAATAATCTTTGCATTATGGAGTCATAGACAACATATCTGGACAGCGTAGTAGAATTAATCATGTATAAAAAGATTTAAAAAAATTTTGAACTATTATTATGATTTTAATACAGCATGAGGTTGAGCACATGTAGTGACTATAAAAATTAAATCTAAGTCAAAGTTCAAAAAAATTCTTGCTTTACTGGTGGCTTCAAAGGCCAGTAACATAATGATCACAACAACAGATATTACAAAATTTTGGAGTATTCAAATTATAACGCAAATAAAAAAATAGAGTAATGTCATCTTTCCAAAACTTACATACAAAAAGACATTTTAAAGTAAAACAAGAAGGGGTCACATCTCAAAAAATTGAGATACTAGTATAGCATGAAATAACCTAATTCTTGTCCAAAATTGGATTTAATTTTCTTAACTTTTATGAAATATAAGTTAAATGTGCAAAAATGTATCGATAGAAATATCAGAATATTGTTCAAATATGTTTTAGAACATCATGAATATATCGTAACACACAAACTATCTAGGAGTTTGGTAGTGCATTGTGAAAATTGTTTATATTTTCTTCTTGAAAACCTTCCGGCACAAAATATAGTCCCTTGATAAACTCTGTAAAAATGTAATTTTTTAAAAACAATTTTATTCAATTAATTTTATTAGGCAATGTTAAATATAATCAACTACTAGAATTAATATGTGATGCAGAATTTTCAGACTAGAGGTAACCAAAAATGGCTACCCAAATCCTAAGATGTTCGTTCCTCTGTTTTGGGGTACTTATTTTTGGTCATCTCCAAACTGGAAATTATGCATCATCTATAATACTATTTTAAAAAATAAACTCGAATTTTTGGGCTTTAATACCGAGAAATTGTCATTTGTTTTATATATTTTAAACATTATTGGCACTTGAAGATTAATTTATAATAGACGAAAATTTCTTTAAAAAATCCGGAAATCATATGAATTTTTCGGATTTTACAATATTGCGCATGCGCATTAAATTCACGCTAAATTACGGGAGGCTCTTTAGATTTTGTTTCCACAATATTACATTTGCTTGGATAAACTCAGAAACGATATTACAAATACGTGTAAATTTTCATTAAAAATATGTCACACACACACACACACACACACACACACACACACACACACACACACACACACACACACACACATATATATATATATATATATATATATATATATATATATATATATATATATATACTAGTATTTTGTTCATCAACGAAAATACGAAAAAGCGAAATTATGTCACACACACACACACACACACACACACACACACACACACACACACACACACACACACACACACACACACACACACACACACACACACACACACACACACACACATATATATATATACTTGTATTTTGTTCATCAACGAAAATACGGGAGATAACTCTAACATTTAATATGAGAAATCCCGATATTTCCGAATGTCAACTCGAAGCGAGTGAAAAACGTTGCTGGAGAAAATGTTAAATTCTTCATTAATATGAATTAAATTTGTAGATGAAAGAACAGCCTCAAAATAGTTTATTATGATTTGACTGTTTTTCAATGCAGCTTCATTAATTTTTTCCAAAATCGTTTCGGAGCGATTCTGCAAAATTTTTGCTATATTACGGGTATATACATGTACATGTAGGAGGCATTTTAGCTGTGGTATAGGCCTGTCCCGAGACCCAGTTAGATTATTCTAACTAAGCAGAGTGTAGAGAAATGAATAGCATTATTGAAGGCTTAAAGCTTTATTATGTAATGGCAATAGTACGGAGTGTCGATGTATCTATTTCGTAATTGTCCGATATCATATACAATGTCAACCCGTGCACGCACGGGTCAAAGTCTTGTATATATTAATTCTACTTGTAAAATCATATTCTACAATACCAAATAAACTTTATTGAATAAAATTGATAAGGAAAAATTACATATTTACAGAGTTTAGTAAGAGACTTTATTTTGTGGCGGAAAGGTTTTAATAAGAAAAATTCTTTTTTTTTTTTTTTCATAACTCAGTCGCTCTAGCGTATCGTGACTTTAGCTTCTTTATTTTCCGTGCAGAACAGAATTCCAGATAATTTGTGCATTTGGATATCTTCATGTTGTTTTTAATATTTCTATCGACAAATATTAGCTTATTTAACTTATTTTTTATAACAGTCAAGAGAAAATGAACTCCAATATTTGAAATTTTACATTATAGACCCAAAGGCATACTTTGGGTTATATTTCTGAATTTTTAAGATTTTTCTGACAAATGCATTCTAATTTAAAAAAAAACATTTGAGACTTAAAAATAATTTTCTTGCATGTTGAATCGATAATGGCTAAAAATAGTGTTTTAACGGAGCAAAACGGTCAACATATCATTTAGGTTAGGAAATTGTCAATTTTTCCTTTATGATAATATGTTTTTAAATAATATAAATTAGTAGTTGAAGCTATGATTTATTCAGATGAAAAATATAGAGGGAAAGGCAATTTGCACTTTCAGAGCAGAATGGTCATTTTAAATACACCAAAGCATCGAAAAAAGCAGAGACCCAAAAACTTTGTTTTGAAATTTGGTTAAGCTTAGTGTAAACTTTAAAAAAAAAACTTTGTCGATGTAAAAGATACGGTCATATTCTATAGGTAAATCAGGAACATGAAAACATGAATACTTTATTCCAACTCGTTTCAGTAGCACATTTAGGCCCAGTGGAGTGGGAGGGGGAGTATGTTGAATTACTAGGATTGTTTGTCTGTCACTACACCTTTTTAACCAGTCTTTTGAAACCTGCATCGACCGAATTAAGACAGATGTGCTTTCTCTATACACTGTTCTGATTTTATTAACCCAATTTTAGAAATATGAGAACGACCGTGAATTAAATTTAAATAACAAGTGAAAAAAATTGTAAAGTTCTAAATGTATATAAATATATGTGCTACGTGCAATAAAGAAGTTTTCTGTCAAAGTTTTTTCCTTTTGCACGTCGATAAAAACAAAGATTGTTGAATTCATCATTAAATTTACCTTTGTCGAAAACGCGCGACCTGTCTCGCATATGCGTACTGTCCATAGAGGCAACTCGTTGTTTTTTCCGTCTCATAAACAAATCATGCTATTTTTCCAGTTTTACATAAAAAAAATTAAGTCAACCAAGGCTTAATTATAAATGCAGTTTTTCTCAATTAAAATATTTTGGAATTATTTCATTGTGGATCCTTGATTTAAAAAAACAATTTCAGGATCTGTAATGTTTTATTATTGTTCTCGGAATATCCATTGAATTTAATTCAAGTGCACTCACTAAATCTAGATTAC
Organism: Magallana gigas; assembly: GCF_902806645.1. NCBI lineage: Eukaryota > Metazoa > Mollusca > Bivalvia > Ostreida > Ostreidae > Magallana > Magallana gigas. The sequence goes on along the minus strand of NC_047565.1, from coordinate 36,900,222 downwards.
TATCCACACATTTACTTATATGTTATACATTTACTTTCATGACAATTCTTATTTTTTTTAAAAAAATCCAATGTTCAAAGGAATTTCTTTTTATTAATAGCATGCATGCAGTTTATTTTTAATTTTCCAATTATTCAATTAAAACAAAGAATCTACATTTGTCAATATTTTATACACAAAACAGCATATAATTTATATATAAATTGATTACAAGAAAAAACATATTGACGCAAGCGTCAGATGAGCCGCAAAATATGATTGCTGTATGAATCATCATTAGTTGTTTACATAAAAAACACACCACAAAAAAGAAAATAACGAGTTTGTTAAACTTATTTTGATGGTTAATTTTGATATATTTTCAGCAACATTTTGAACTTTAACATTTTATTGTTATTATTAAGAATGGAGTTCGTTACTGTAAGCATTTCTAACGGTAATTGTATGATTATTCCCATATTATGAAGTAATGGAGAACACATTGACCACATTTCACATGGAAATATAATAATTACACACAAAAAGTCATTTTCTTTGACGCAGAGCATACAAATTCAAATATATCATTCATATAAAATTCCATGTTATTCAGGTCTTTACTGTTTCAGGTCTTTAATATGCCCCATAAACCGATCTCGATACATTGTCTTGAATAGAATGAAAAACTCCGAAATTTTCCAAATAGATTATAGTCTCGATAAAAATGCGCCACCACAGTCTATGACTTACTTTCCATTTACGAGTAAAACAAAAAATATGTAGTATTTTTTAAAGGCATAAAACATATTTCTACACGCAAATTTACTTTTAATTCATAAAAATAAGCATGATATTAATTCTATAAAAAATAGAACTATCCCGCAGAAACGCAGTTACGATATCTAAATGTATATCAAACAAGTATATTAATAGCTTTCCAAAAAGCTTGCCTGCCTAAAAAAAATTATTCAATGGAAGCATGCATGTATCAATTAGGCATTTTTAAAAATTTCCAACCATATGAAATATTAAAGGGTATACAAACACGTATTGTTTTTTAATGTGTATGGGCAGTTTCATCAAAATCATATTGACAAGCAATTAAAAAACGGTGAATTCTCCAATTCATGAAAAAACCTTAACTGTACAACTTCAATTAAATTAGAATTCCTTATTTGCAGTTTCATTTATTGCATGCTCCTACAAAAGTGGGGGGGGGGGATCCATGATATTTCCATTAATCAAATTAGGTTAAGAAAAGTGTCAGCTGCCAAAATAGTGAGGAGGAGGAAGCAGCCCCCCACACCCCAACCCCCGATGCAACGTGCCTGTGATGAAAACACATGGTGTGCTCTGGGGTATTCACATGATCCCAACGGACTCGTCAACTAATCGGTGCGCAAAAAAACAATGAATGAGACATTATGGCGCGAAATCATGCTATTACTGTTCACGCAACGAATGAACTTATCCATCGGCAGAGATCCATGGGGAGGGGGTCAGATGAATTTTTTTGATATTTGTTTTGTAACAGCTACATACTTGTATATTATACTTTGGATCAGACGTTTTGGAAGAAATCTAACGAATTAAGAAACACACTTGATAAGTAATTGTTAAATGTAGTAATGTACATTTAGTAAGACACGCGAGTTATGACCCCTTTTCAAGATTAATGAAATCGCCCAATTGAACAAAAATCGGGTCACACACCGCTTCGGCGATTTAGTTCCTCAAGTAAACATTCCAGCTGTAAAAATATATATTTGTTTTAATCCACACTGATGCTCTCTTGTAATAATGATAATCCAACACCAGTTATTACTTGCATTGTACCGTAATAGACAATATGTTACAACTTGTTGCGATAACCCCCCCCCCCTTTTTTCACCGTTCAAATATAGTGGAATGGTGATCTATTTTTAAATCAGGATTACACACGTGCACTGCATGGTGAACGTCCCTTTTACTTGAAAACTTTTGCTCGCTGTTGTTATTACATGCCATATAACATTTTCATCAATTGTAAATGTAAATGTTGGCATCTTAAACATGCATCGGTTAATCTTTTTTTGTGAAATATCATGATATTGCTTGTTCCATTGTCTGCACTGTTTCGGGGAATGCAACTTTTAAACCTTAGATATGCCTGACGTCATCACGCCTTCTGGCGGCCCGTAATTAGATTACCGAGACGAAGTCAGAGGGAGCTTATGCTAAACCCCCGGCGTTGGCGTCGGCTTCCGGACCTGGTTAAAGTTTTTGTTACAGGTCCTTTATCTAAGTTATTACTTGTCCTAACCTCACCAAACTTGCATGGATGATGCATCTGGGCCAACTTGTGGACTTAAAAAACTTAAGCTGAATCTAAGCCATGAATTTCAGATGCTGGAGGAGGTTAAGGTTTTTGGAGCAGGTTTAAGTTTTTGATGCAGGTGCCCTTTGATAGCAATTTCTAAGTTACTTCTGGTCCTAACTTCATCAAACTTGCATGGATGGTGCGTCTTGTGGTACTGATGTACCCGACAGGCTTGAAAGCTGAATCTAAGCCATAGGTCTCGGATGCTGGAAGAGGTTAAGTTTTTTAGAGCTGGTTAATTAATACTTGTCCTAACTTCACCAAACTTACATGGATGGTGCGTGTTTTCACAATGATGCACCAGCCAGGCTTGAGTGCTGAATCTGAGCCATAGGTTTCGGATAATGGATGAGGTTAAGGTTTTTAGAGCTGGTTAAATTTTTGGAGCAGGTGCCCTCTGATGATTATATCTTAGTTATTGCTGGTCCTCACTTCACCAAACTTGCATAGATGGTGCATCTTATGATACTTATTCACCTGACAGTTTTGAATGCTGAATCCGAGCCATAGGTTTCGGATGCTGGATTAGGTTAAGTTTTTTTGGAACAGTTCACATGTTTAATAGATAATAGCTTGCATAGTTGATTTAACTATAATATAAATGTGAATCGCAGAGGTAGCTTCAGATGCAGAGCCTGATCTTTATTATCAAGGATGCTCAAAAGACCTCCTACCTCACTCAAACTTGCTTGATAGATGTGTTTGTTGTTATATGATATAACATGATTCTTATGATATTGTATGATTTGATACCCTATTGTTTTATATGATACAAATACATATATTTTCTTGTAAAAAGTTATATGATATTGAATGAAATTTTTTTACATTATGATATGATATTCTATTATGATATTGTAATGTATAGTATCATATATTATTTACATAATATATTATTTTATCTCATACGTGTGATGTATATTACCCGTATGATAAACCTTTGCTTTATCAAATGGGTGATACTTTATCAAATACTTCCGGTTCGAACTATTTTTTACACAGCCCCTCGCTTCAACGCTTCACTGACCTATTTTCGAAAGTTTTCTAGTACTTTTAACATGACTATTTTTACTACCAACTATTGATATGAAATAGATTTTGTCAAATATTTAAATTTCAAATATGAAGGAAACACATAACTGTGTAGTATAGGCGTCGGAGCCGGGGTGGGGGGGAGCTTAGGTCCCCCTTTTATTGCAAAATTATACATGACCATATAACCAAAGACTTTTGTTTTTGCTTGTCGACATTTTTGATAAGTTAGCCCCCCCCCCCCCACCCCACTTTCAATTTGCTTCCGAAGCCTCTGTGTTGTTTATAAGACTGCAAATTACGTTAGCTATCAAGGATTTCATTCTGACGCCGCGATGAAAACAGAACGCTTTGGTTGTGTTTATATACAAGAACTTACATAAATAATGTTTCTTAAGACTTTTATTCCACCACAAGTAAACATCTTTTTCAATTTTTTCAAATTTTTTATAAAACATCAATAACTATTCCTCGTTCGAGTCAATTCAAACTATAGTGTGTCCCAAGTTATTGCTTTCATCACTTTTTGATGATTTTTAATAAAAATACACATACCTGTCAAAGAAATACAGTTGAAATCAACAAAAAGGAATATATCCAAATTTCTTCATTGAACAATTATCATTTTTCACTCATAAAAGTTCACAGGAACGAAAAAAAAATTCTTACGGAGAATTATAATGGGAAATGTTTACCTCTTTTCTCCATTCGGAAGTACTCGGGATACCTCGCGCAATTTTTCAATGTTGTCATCCGGGCTTATTAATGGCTGATGCAATGCAAAATCCCCGTAGACTTTCTATTTTAGGTGGTGTATTGAAACCTGAAGCGGTAGATGGGGGCGTTTCAAAACAGATAATCTGAACATTTTTCATATTAGTGGATGAACGCAGTTTGAGCACAAAGTTATTTATGATTATCGAAATATCAAGCAAAACGTAATGTAAACAAAAACTAGGGACAGAGTATAACGAACATTCGCAACTTTGTGGATGTCAACAAACTTTATTATTTAAGTCTTCTGATGAGTATATCCATTTAATCAGGTGATTAAGCTCTAAGAAAAAAATTTTTAGAGCTAAAAAAATATTTCAATTTTTATTTCAGTAAAACTTTACATGTGCTAAAACAGTTAGATTTATCGCCGAAATGATGGACTAAATTGTATTGCGCAAGGTCACAATAACTGCATATCACAACGTTGCATCATCGTTTTTAACCTTTGAAAAAAAAATCAAATCGGGGTCAAACAAGGGTCTGCCTTAAAAGCTTCATAATATAAATCAAATTGTATGAGATGAATAGAACATACATAATTGTGTGATTTTATATTTGCTTTATTCAACTCGTTGAAATGGTTATTTTCGCTCGGCAAGCCTTGCGAATATATATATACATCATTTCAACTCTTTGGATAAAGCAAATATGAAATCACAATATAGATACCCTATATGTATAATATATAACTACGTCACATGATATTGTATCATATGATATGATACAATGTTGTTTCAAATTTTAATGTATCATACAATATCATAGTACATAATACAATATAATATCATATGTTACAAAACTGTGATGTATTATGTGATATGGTATTGTTTCATATAATACTATATTGTATCATATATTATATATTATGATAGTGTATTATGTGATCAAATACAGTAATGTGTAAGACAAGACACCGTCATATCTTATGTTACAATTTCATATTGCATCATTATTTATTTCAGTATTTTGTTGTATTATATCATATTTATTGTAAGTATCATACGATAAAATATCGTATTTTATATTATTGTATTGGTAAAAATTGTATCTTATAATACGGTATGAAATGAACATATGATCATCATACAATTTTTATCATTTTTTTCATTTTATTATGATATAGTAATACGTTATTGTGTCAAAACAGTATCCATGTATATCCAATATCATTTATGTGATTTTCATATAATATGATAAAGGAGGTCTCATAAAGGTGATGCCTCATAAAGGTGATGCCTCGTCTCGGTGAGCTTAGTATTCTGTGACAAACTATGTTTATTTAATATTTTACATTTATCATGGTTCTTATATTGAAATGAATAAAAGAATATCAAGATTTCAAAAAAGGATGAAATAAAAAGAAACGGGAGTAGAAATACGTTGAATAGATATTTATTTAATATTTTACATTTATCACGGTTCTTATATTGAAATAAATTAAAGAATATCAAGATTTCAAAAAGGATGAAATAAAAAAAAAACGGAAGTAGAAATACGTTGAATAGATATAGAATTCAATACCCACATGTTCATCGTTATATTGAAATGTGGATTTTGTTGGGAAAATTTGCTTATATGAAATATAGTCACAGCCCCTCCCCCCATCGCCACAAAATCACAGCCCCATACGCCACATTAGGTTTTCAATCAAATGCTCCTCAATTCATACATGTGAGAAGGTTTTCTTTTATAAATGTAGATTTTCTATTCACATGGAATGATTTTGGACGAAAAAAATATTGAAGTTGTGCCGTAGGATTCGAAATTTTTAATAAAATACCCTGAAAATAATACGTTGCGCCTACCCCACCTGTATATTGTCGAAATGTTTGTGCTTTTCCAAAGATATCTCAACTTCCCTCAATCTCCTGTAACGTTTTTGAGTTCTTTTTAATACGGCTGCTCTACTTGAGCTATGATAAATATAATCAATTTTCTCAATCACAAAAAATCAACAATATGTACACAATCCCTTTCTTCTCTCTGGAGCGCGCGCGCCTTTCTATTGCGCTCTTATGTATTACCGCACTATAAAAGAGCGCAACCCCGAATAAAATATAGGTAATGCAAAATCGACTATCTTATAGATACAAAGCTTTATTTTCAGGTCTCAAAAGCCTTATTCAGGCACGTAAGACCTAGCTTTTACTATTACCTTATTTTCCTCGATGTTCATCAGTCGACTTCAACTCCAAGACTGACTCTCAACGTTCTGTCTCCGCTTTATATACCCTTCTGTCACGTGACAAAAGACTCGGAGAACAGTACGGAGTTCAGAACAGGAAATCACAAAACATACTCTAGAGAACAGAAAGGGATTATTGATATTCATTAACTACTTCCGCTTCACTCCCATATTACTAGAGGTATTTTATCAATAATCACTGTCTTCCGTGCGATACTTTTGGTAATCAAAATCGATTTTAATTAAACATAATAGGTCTTTGAATACTCGATGTCCTACTTTCATCGCTTCAAAATCACGGCCCCCGTGTTACACCGATCATGGCCCCTTTATGTGTGATTCTATAAGGTGTTAATTAGCTTGGCCAGAATATTAGTTAGGACTTATGTATTAGTCTCGAATCTAGAAAACGGATGATTTTCTTAAGCTTTGTGGTTTTATTTTGCTAAATATAACATAAAGATCTTCACAACTAATTTATAAAATATAATTCCCCGGTTTTGCTCCTCCATATTTTTCGGACAAGATTGTTACATGCAATATAATAATGAATTTTGTAACTACATGTATTATAATATTATTATGTATTAATATAATTAGTTATTAATTGTTAAAGAATTATTGCCGAAGTGGATGACCAAACAAGTTAACAGACCCCTCCCCCTCCCCTCCTCTCTCTCTCTCTCTCTCTCTCTCTCTCTCTCTCTCTCTCTCTCTCTCTCTCTCTTAAACCCAACACGAAGGGAACCGCCACAATAAGGGGAAATTGCTCACTAAATAGCCACTCTCACCCTCTAATTCCCCCTCTTCTCAAAGAGGTAGACTCACTGAATAAACATGTTGTCAGTCTCACTATAAGGTTTCACTACCTGTTTAATTTCATTTGCCTCTCATCAATCAAAATCAACTGCCAATCCATTAGGAACATGCTTTACACCATTACATTAACTTGTAAAATTTACTCATAAATTCAAGGACGAATTTCTTGAAAGTTTAGAGGATGTCAACAGTTAACAGGTCTGTGGTTGTCAGTCAAAATGTCAAGTCTCAGTAGTGGTTTGAGCACTAGCACGGTATACCAGATGCTTTAGGCTCCAGTTCCGATTAATTTGACTTTGCCATCTGTTAGACAGCCAAAGTATTTACTAAAATATTTTTCAGTGCTTAGCTAGGGTAAGAGAAATTCATTTGTTTGAATTATGTATCCTAAATATTCGATTTTGTAGGCCTGTATCTGTAGAGATAGGTTGATGATTGCTCTTGAGCCCGAGGCAGCTTCGTTGTTCTGCATGCACCTACCTGTACAGAAAGACAGCGTTAATTCTACATTTGGGGTCTTTAAATCTGGACAAAAGTACATGGTTGTTGATGCTGGAGGTATTTCTAAATAATAATCAAACGCAAAATGGCATTAAATTTCCCATTACTTTTTACTTTCTCAATTATGTTTTTAATTTTCAACCCTAGGTGGAACAGTAGACATCACTGTCCATGAAGTTAGAGACAATGGATCTGTAAAGGAACTCCATAAAGCCAATGGAGGTGATTGGGGAGGGACAAAAGTAGATGCATCATTTAAAAGTCTCTTGGTTGATATTGTCGGCAAGGACGTGATGGAGACCTTCATCTCTAAGAATAAGTATGATTTTTTTCATCTTCTGAGGAACTTTGAAGTAAAAAAGAGGACAATCAACCCTGAACTAAATGACAGAGTTACCTTCACAATACCAGTCAGCTTGTCGGAGACTTTTTCCGAAAAGAATCCGGGAAGCATAATTACGGACGCAGCATTACATTCGAAATACAAAAACCAATTGACTTGGGAAAAGGATAAACTTCGAATGGAGGCAAAACTCGCTAGAACGCTATTTGATGAAACTTGCAAACATATCGTGGATCACCTGAAGGAGCTTTTCATGCATCCATCTGTTAAAGATGTGTCATCCATCCTACTAGTAGGAGGCTTTGCAGAGTCACCAATGTTACAAACGGTTATAAGAGAGGCATTCATAAACAAAAATGTTATTATACCGCAGGAAGCTGGTTTGGCCGTGTTGAAGGGAGCGGTAATATGTGGACATGAACCCGAAAAAATTTCAGGTAGAGTTTGCAGATATACGTATGGAGTAAATAAGATTACAGAATTCGATAGCACCATTCATTCTCGCTTCAAGAAAATCCTACGTAATAATGAAGAATTCTGTGACGACATCTTTAGTATTCATGTCTGCGTCGGACAAATCGTTGAGGTTGGGGAACCACAAGTGAAACAAACATATGTAGTGGTAGAACCAGATCAAACGAAGATCGGATTTGAAATTTACACTTCAAATAACAAAGAACCAACTTATACGACAGATGAAGGATGTACATATCTGGGCAAGGTTACGATTGACATGCCAGACACGTCCAAAGGAATGGATCGTGGAGCCACTGTCCACATGACGTTCAGTGGAACTGAAATCACTGTCACAGCGGTTGATAAAGATGATCCAGAAAGAGCTGTGACGACTAAAGTTGACTTTCTTGGCTGATTTGAGGACCCAATCTCCAAGTAAAACTGAAATTATTATGACTGTTCTACCAGAACAAGATAATGCTGATGAGTATTCGACGATTTTAAAAATCAACTTCTAAATATAACAAAACAACTTTGTGTTTACAATTGTTTTGAACTATCTATATTCCAATTAGAGTTTTTATTATCAATAGCAAAACAACAGCCATTGCTTGTAATTTCATTTAGATTCATTGACTGTTGCTTTTGTATTTTTTGATACTTTGGTTTTTATTATTTTATGGAGCAATGAAGCTCTTCACTGTTCTACACAATGTAGATCTACACAATATAGTGTAAAGGTAGTATACTTATATATTTAACTTGTTTTCTCTTTATGTTTTCTCTTAATGTTTTATTGATTTTCAAAACGATAGAGGGGAAAAATATAATGGTTGAATTCTAAAAGAAATATCTATGATGTATTTTCCACACAAAAAATTTACTAAAGATAATATTATTTTACAAAGTAGTTAGTCAATTTTATCAACAACGCTATGTTATGAAGTTAATAATATTAGTTTGTACTCCGTTATAAGAAAGACATCATCTCCCCCTTTTTTACAAGATTAAATCACCTTAAAAATTTTAACCAATGTCACATGTGCCTAAATTTGTAAAGCTTGCTCACGCTTTCTTCTATCAGAGACCCTTCTTTAATTTGACATAGTTGAAAACAATAGACCACTTTGCAACCACTATTGAAATAAATCTAATGAAATACATTCCAAACCACTATTAAAATAATTTATTTCAATAGTGGTTTTATTTCAATAGTGGTTGGTGTGGACCATACCCACACCCCTAAAGAATTGATTTGTTAAAATGCATTTCACTGTAGTAAAACAGATGTAATCAAGTGAAAACTCCGTATTCACCAAATGCATTGTGTGCTTTTAATTCTTTCGTATTGGTATCATGAATACAATTCTTTGATTTCATGTACAATGTATATAGATGTAACCAGCACTTTTTTCTATAATTATAAAAAAATTACCCAAGTTTTGTTATTTTTATACTATTGGGGTATACTAACTTATTTCATAAAAACCAGTAAGTGTTATGGAGCCATGTGATTATACGAATAAGCAGCTCTATAAAACATCCCAAAGTTACACCAGCAACCACCAGCATTATTTACGCTTTGCTTATATCATTATACCAGTCATTATAGTAAAAATAAATGAAGTTATTTAAAATCATAGCAATATGAGCTGCATTTTTCATTTCGAAAATGTTTATTTCAAAATCATAATATATCTTTGCAATGACAAAACTAATAATATCTTCATAAATGCTAATCAGAGGCTTATAATAAAAAAAAAAGTACCATTATGTTTAAAAATTGTAATGTAATGTATAACATAGTACAGCAATTCTTCTCCTGATGAAATGTAAAAACTGTTTTGATCTTATTTATCATTAAGACTTACTAGCATTTTATAGTAAAAAATGTTAGAAAAAATGCATCTCATATTGCTTATACATTTCCAAAATGAATATGTTTATAATACTAATAAAAGTGATTCTCTTGGACGGTTTATTATCATTGAATTTGCGCTTTTGAATATTGCAATGTTTAAATAAACGACGCACTTCAGAACTATATTTGTCTTGTTTTGATTCACCTCAACAAAGCAAAGTCATTTAACTGAATACAAAAGATATATCCTTGCCCTATGTTTACAAACCTGAAGAATAAATTGGTACCTGTTTTGTGCAAATTCATTTAAGAAAATGTTTCCTAAAATCACTGAAGCTTCTCTCATTGATTTTCGAGAAAATGTCAGCATCATGTAAAATTAGATAGCCATCTAAACTGCATCCAGGTATTCGAAGCATCGATCGTTTTTCAAAGTAAAGAGACCATATTAAAAGTCAAATGAAAAGTGAAGGAACCAATTATCTTGTTTTTTTTACTCTATGATAAACACAAGAAAGGGGTGTTTAAAAAAGATTGGAAGGACCAGCTCCACCCACCCTACCCCTCTCCCCGATGCTTCATGCCTGATCGTTATGCTAAATATGAAAACCATGGTGTCAAAGATGAAAATAATAAATGCAACACACTGGTTGATAATACTGCATTTAATATGCTTTAATTAAATCGGGACAAAACGTTTGAGAACAAATTATTCAAAATAACTTCATACTTCTGAATAAATTGAAACATTAATTTTTAAAGCCAGTTTCCCATACGCATACGCATACTTGCTTTGCACTATTTCATTTAGTCGTTTCATTATCATATCATGAGATAGTATACATGTACCTTTTTTATTTTTCGAGTTAGAAAACAAAGCTGTTTTCATAAAAACACGTTGCTTTTTACGCATGCATTAACGCGATCGGTAATATTTCCTTCACGAAATTGTGAAGAAGACAATCATAATAGTGCATGAATTATTCATGGAGACCTGCAAAAATTGGCAAGTTTCCATTGATGCAATAGTGATGGCGAATCGTTTTATACACTAAAGCTCCGAGTCTGCAGCTTCGTTGTTAATTTTTGAATAATATCATTGTTTAAGGAGGCTGGATGTCAACAAATTAACTATCAGATCTACCTTTAAATTTGAGACGCGATTTCTTTAACCACAAACTATTATTTAGTAAAGATTAATATTTCAAATTTAAATTTATTTTGCTACATCTTATATAAATTTTAAGCTCTTCTTCCAAAAAAGGAGATTTAGTATAAAATGGCCACACGGCCATCCAGCCCTCTTAAAGCTCTATGATATATACATGTATCAGGTTGCAGCATTCCTTTGGTCGGGTTTTTTAAATCTGTTAAACAGACAATATTTCAAACACGAATTTCAACTCTCATAGTCAACCATACGAAAAATGATGGCTTTGATTTAGGATAAAGAACACATGACACCCCCCCCCCTCTCCAGACAGTGTTACAAAATATATTATACCTTTTAAAGATCTGTAAAGTATCTATATGCATTTCTCAAACCTGTCAAATTCAATATTTTTTAAATGGTAAAATTTTAATAACTAAATACAGTACATGTTTAGAACTTGTGTTCAGACGTTTGTTTCTCATCAAATAAACACAAATTGTGTTGAAAAATACTTTAAATACCAGTTCAGGGAGATTAAATTGTTCTTACTATTCATTACCTTCGAGGATGTAAAAAATCACACAAATGTATAGCCTATGCCATCTATTTTCTGTAGCTAATTAGAAAAAGTATATCTTGATTATCTTTTTATTTTCATAAATGTACATTGCAATATAAACAGACTTTCAATTTCTATGTTAATTAAAAAATATTTATTTAAGCCAAGCTTTGTATAAGATAATAAAAAAAAGATTCATAATAATATAATAATTATGTATGTCTCATTGATTTTCTTATTAATTAAGGAGTCCTTATTTCAAAACAAATGAAATAGACAAATAGGGGCACTAAAATACAGTGTTCTTTACATTAAATTACAAAATTCAACACAGTAAGTTAACAATTCAAAAAGGTTACTATACCATTTTTATATTTGTATTTTTTTCCAAACAAGAGGACCTAGTTTGAGATATTAACAATATACATATGTATGGATATATATTTACTTTAAAGCCACTTTGAATAAACAATAAAATAAAAAAATAGGTAATCACAGATTACAAAGCTCACTGAGGCGAGGCATCACCCTTATGAGACATCACCTTAATGAGACCACCTTTATCATATTATATGAAAATCACACTTTATGATCTTTGATATTCATGGATTCTGTTTTGGCACAATATCATATATCATCTGTTAAAAAATTGTATGATAAACATATGTTCATATGTTAATCAATACATATCGTAATAGACAATGATGAGATATGATATTGTAACATATGATATGACATTGTATTGTGTTATACATTATTGTATTTGATCACATAATACAATATCATAATATATCATACAATATATTATTATATGATATAATATCATATTACATAATACATCATAACATTGAAACATATATTATATTGTATAATATAGTATGATATTGTATTGTATGATACTTTCTCGCATTATCACCGGTGTGAGATCGGTTTGTCCGGTATGAGACAGCAGTGTGAGATTTTTCTGTTTTACACTGTGTCTTACTACGCCGTTTTAAAACGTAAACAAACATTGTCTGCTGTAGGAAAATGCAAAATGGTGGATTGAGATTATCTATTATTATCTATATTAGCCGTTCTTATAAGTAATGGTATATATATATATATATATATATATATATATATATATATATATATATATATATATATATATATATATATATATATATATATATATATATATATATATATATATATATAACGTAGATATATACTACTGACATCAAGCAATTAAAATTATTCATTTTTCCAAAAACACTTCATAATTGACGGTAATTTTAAAGTTAAAGTTTCTAATAAACTTTTGAACAAATTGATTGAACATTTTACAAAAAAATTCTACATGAGAATCACAAAAACGCTTTTTTAAATGACGCTTGATAAAGAATGAACAAGAAAAAAAATTCAATGAGATTTCGTCTGCTAAACATTTCGAGTTTTCTCGGTCAGACCAAACGTCTCTCATTTCTTGAAAAGAACATAAACCTTTGTTAACTTTTTATTGTACAACAACTTGTTGATTAAATAAACAGTCAAATCAATTGATTATTTTAAAAAAAACAAACGCTTGCTTTTCCGGTGATTATTTTTAAGGACTTTTCAACACTCGAACGTCACAGCTACTAGCAAAGCACATCATTATATTCAACAGTCGGCATAATAATAGCAATAGTGTTGTGTTGTGCATGTACTATGCCTAAATAGTAGTCAGGGTTTGATACATAGTGCCTCTGGCTCGTGCCTTATGTATCAAACCCTGACTACTATTTAGGCATAGTACATGCACAACACAACACTATTATATAAATACTACAATATCATATCATACAATTTCATGTTATATAATTCTGTATTAAAGAAACCAATATCAAATTATACAATATCGTATAAAACAATATTACAGAATATACAATATTATATCATGTGATACAATATCATATATTGCAATATCATATGTAATAGTATCATGTTATAAAATAATTAAAACATTATAATATTATACAATATTATATCATAATATGCAATACTATACATAACAATATCATGATACAATATTATATCATGAAATATCAAATAATTGATACAATATCATATCGTATCATATAACTCTTTATAATATAACATATGATTTTATATTGTATCATCTTAAACAATAGTGTTTCATATCATACAATACTATATCATAGGAATCATATATCATTTAACAACAACTACATCTATCTATCAAGCAGGTTTGAGTGAGGTAGGAGATTTCTTTAGCATCCTTGATAATGGAGATCAGGCTATGCATCTGAAGCAACCTCTGCGTTTCATTTATAATACAGTTAAATCAACTATGCAAGTTTGAAAAAGTACTATTATCCATTAAACATGTGACCTGTTCCAAAAAACTTAACCTTATCCAATATCCGGAACCTAAGGGTCAGACTCAGCATTCAAGCCTGTCAAATGCATCAGTATCATAAGACGCACCATCCATGGAAGGCTGGTGAAGTAAGGACAAGTAATAACTAAGATATCATCATCAGAGGGCACCTGTTTCAAAAACTTTAACCAGCTCTTAAAACCTTAACCTCTTCTAGCTTTTGAAACCTATGGCTCAGATTCAGCATCCAATATGTCTGGTGCATCAGTATCATAATGCCATATCATCCATGCAAGTTTGGTGAAGTACAGACCAGCAGTAACTTAGATATTGTAATCAAAGTGCACCTGCAACAAAAACCTTAACCTGCTCCAAAAAACCTTAACCTCCTCCAGCATCACATCAAAAACCTTAAGCTCAGATTCAGCATTCAAGCCTGCCTGGTGCATCAGTATCATAAGACACACCATCCATGCAAGTTTATGAAGTACGGACCAGCAGTAACTTAGATATTGCTATCAAAGTGCACCTGCAACAAAAACTTTAACTGCTCCAAAATCCTTAACCTCTTCCAGCATCTGAAATTTATGACCCAGATTCAGCATCAGAGTCTTTCAAGTTCATAAGTAGGTCCAGATGCATCATCCATGCAAGTTTGGTGAAGATAGGACAAGTAATAGCTTAGATACAGGACCTACAACAAAAACTTTAACCAGGTCCGGACGCCGACGCCGGGGGTATAGCATAACTTGACTTCGTCTTGGTGAGCTAAATATAGACTAGTTTATGGCACTATAATAAATAATATTGACAACAACAAAAAATAGAAATCTAAACATGAATTACAGAGTACATGAAGCATGCCACTACCTGGCCACATGGTTGGTGATGTTGAAAGTAAAAGTCCCAAAGAAAGAAGATTAATATATCCCAGTCATTCTGTTAATGGTGCTTGTTTCTGTTATAAAAGTTTACACTTAATAGTCTGTTTTAAAAGTTTATCCTATTAAGTATAATGATAGTTATTATCATACTATAGGGTGAACTTTCATTACAGAAACACTGGGCTGTCAGTAGCAGCAAATCACATGCGTAAAGGACTGGGGGGAGGGAGGGTGCTTAAATCTTACCAATATACTGAATATCTGAGTTTTTAGAGTGTCACAAAATATGCCAAATCCTCACAAAAAGCTTGCTGTAAAATGTAGATCCACGGGAAAATTCGAGTTGACACGCCGTGAAATCCATTAGACGTTCTACAGCATTTGTCTTCACTTATTATAGAACCATTTTAACAAGAACGTGGACTTTGGGTAGTAGTGTCAATCGGCAATGTGACGTAGGCATGTCTATTTCATGGCTGGCCATTCAGCCATTGCTCTTTGAAATCAACAAGATTTGTCTGGCTTATGAGTGAAAACTATGCAGTCGGTGTATATGTTTCGCTTGAAACCAGCGTCATTTTAACTAGTTTTGACGCAAGAAAAAGATATGACATCCTACTGAAAGTCCAAGGCCTTGTAAAAAAAATCTGTACTGAAAATCTTTGAAACATCGTCACCAGCTCCGTAAATTGAAGAAGTGTGGTTTGTTCATATATATGTAATAGGAGATCTTTTTAAACAATAAAATGCTTTCTTTGGTGATTCATTCGGGATATGAAGGTAGCGATATTGCAGAAAAAATTAGCGGGTTATGTAAATTTTTTCTGCATTGATCGCTACCTTCATAACCCGAATGAATCATCAAAGAAAGCATTTTATTGTTTATATTAACATCTTTCTTTTAGCTTATGGATAAATTGATTATGAAAAGCAAGTAAAATTCACTAAATTACTGTCAATGTACGTAAGTACATTTGCTAAAAGAAACAGCCAAATCGTCTCCTGTGAGACTTTGAGTCTGACATCGTCATGATTATTTCGTGCATTCCGTGATTTTTTCTAGGTCGCTGTAGGTTTTGACCAATCGATAAACGGGGCGTGTAGTTTCAGTCTGGCTGTTCCTATAGAGCTATGAATTAACTATATGTTTCCGTAAGAAATAGAGGGAATAATACTATGTGGAAGTAAATATAACATAATTAACCTCTTCTTAAGGTATTCAATGTATAACGACCTAAATCAGGTATAGACCTCTACTTTTCATTTTTACAATAAGCATATATCTCAGTACCATATTATAAAAAAGAAAGAAAATTTACCTTGTTGTTTTCAAAATATTTAGAAAAGTATGCCATTGATATTTTCGGTGCTTCAGCACTAAATGTAATATCAAACCTCAGTTCATAATATCCAATAATTCAAAAAGAACTGTATGATAGCTTCATATTATTTAGTTAACTATATAAGAAAGAGAATGCAATAAAAAACAAATCCAAGAATGAAGGTCTTATAATTTTTTTTTTCACTCAAACTGCAAACATGGCTTCCAAGAATGTGTTAGTGAAATACAGACAAGTGTACAATATGGCCCAAAATAAAAAAAAGAGTATGAAAGTGCACCAATATTTGGTATAACAATAATTTAAAGACATCTATAAGCAACACATTCAGACACAAATTTTGTTTTTTTACCGTCAATTTTTTAAAAAATTCTAGTTTCTACTACCCCTCCCCCCAAGATGTAAAATCTGAGAAGTGCTATCTGATATACATAAACATGCTTAATCAATTCATGTGTTTGATATCTTCATTTGAAATGTTACACTCAGATACATAATGTATAAATACATCAGAATAGTGAATATATTTATATGTAAATGCATATACTTATATTACATAGGTATACACACATATATAAATGGTTCTTCAAAATAACCATGTTTTCCAGTACTTGACTTTACAATCATTTACAAAGCACTCATGAGTTTAGATACAACATCATCTAGTGTTTTCTTAGTGCAGCTTACTCTTGATTGTCCTTCTGTTTTAACAAGAAAAGTGTTTCTGAGTCCATCTTCACCATCACGATTCTTGATCGCCTTAAGATGTCCGAGAGTCAGCCCAGATCCGGCTATTTTTCCTGCCATACACTTTGAAAGAACAGCATTCTGCACAAGTGTTGCCAAGGAATTATAGTTTCTAGCTTTTTCACCATTGTAGATGAGTTGCTGGATTACTGCTTTGAGAGGAAATGTAAAGGAAAGGGTATCTATCTGTGATAGCAATGCATGCTGCACAAGTTTCCCTAGGGCCTTCACATCGTCTACCGCATTATGGGCACCGTATGTTTCGTTAAAAAGGGATCGGTAAAGACTTTCCTGCTTGTATGAATCTTGATTTTTAAAACACTTCTTAAACATTGCTAGACTGTCTACACAACCAGTCACAACACTGGAAAGCTGAGTGTCTTTCTGTATGTTTTTGAATGTCGAAACAAGTACAGGAAAATCAAAACGCCGGCCATTGTGAGCAATTAAACACACATTCTTGAATTTTGTCAAATATCTGATAAATTTGTCTGCAGCAGAATGAATATTGTCGGACTTCACTGATTTTCCTGCAACAGACACGCCACTAGAATTTGCAACAATACCAGTTACTAGTCGTGCGTTCTCAGTCTGAGGCATCTTGGGTCGATCATAGGTATTGAATGTTGCCTCACTTTTCAGCTCTACAGCAGCAATTTGCACAATATGGGGCACCTGCCTCCCTCGTACTGTAATATATTATTAGCAATTAAAATATCTTTGATAATACATTTAAACATTTTAAAAATGAAAACATGAAAAAAGATAACTTAGAAAACTCACTAAGGTCAGTGGTTTCAAGATCAAACATAACCAAAGTAGGCTCTTCTGCTGATGGTAGAGTCACTGGTTTGAAGCAACCAGGAACAACTGGATCTGGTAATTTTTCAATATCAGGATGCTCATTGTGACCAATACCTGTTAAGATAAGTATACATTATGTGTATCGGTAAATATATATGTAAAAGCATGATGACAGTAAAGTATTTGTACATTTCTGTAGTGTACATAAAATATATCGGTCTAGACTTACCAGACTGATAGGAATCTCCCTCCAGTGCTTCCTGGGCTCCCTGAGTTACAGCTCTTTCTTGTTTCAGAACAAGACGTCTTAGCTTTGTTGAAGGGAGCTGAATTTTTTCCTGCACCTCCTTGCGTCTCTTCATCCTTTTCCTGGCATGTTCTTCGGTAAACTTTCCAGGAGAAACTCCGCTCTTTTCATGGGCCTGATATAAATAATTTTTATCAATTATGCATAATTGATTTTTTTTAGGGTAAAAAAGGCATTTCAATATATTTATTGATTTTTAGTATTTTATAGAAAAATATGTCTTCCATTTATTTTAAACTTCATACATATTGATAGCAAGAAAATAATTAAGAACTTACTGAGTCTGGAAATTGTCTCCATACATTAGTATAAACTGGAAAAAAACCTAATATAAATAAAAGGTATTCAATGTTAGTCAAAATAAAATAAATAACAGAACATGAACTGAAGCCAAGGTAAAATATTTTCACCATACCTAATGGAAATTTTCATATTTGGGTGGAAATTTAAAATATTTGAGAGGTTTCAATAACTTTTTCTATAAATTTCTGCATATGAAAATATTTTAATAGCTTCACCTCAAAACTCTAACACAAAATAACTTGCATTCAATTCAATTCTCAAAAGCAATAATACAATGCTTATATTTGCAACATATCTACCATTGAGATATATCTTCGTCCTTCATTGATAAAAGCTGCAGTAGCATGAACTTTAAAGTCGATGGACTCGGAGTTTCCATAATGGAGGGACTTCGGAGCTCTCAGTGTTACCTCACGATTAGCGTGCTCGCACTGCTGACTCGATGCAAGATCAATATACTGTTCAGCATTGGCTATGTTAGGTTCAAAAACTGCCTCTAATTGTTGTCGTAAATCTGTGTCTTTCAATGCTGATTTGTATGGCAAGCTTCTGTGTTGATATGTGTCTCCTTGTTTACGCAAAAACCCACAAAATCTTGGTTTGCAGTACTGGTGGTCCCCGAACTGGTGTGGAATAAGTCCTCTAAGATTTTCCTCTAATCCTTGTTTATTACCCTGATTTTTCGAAAAAGCATATTTCACGCACTTTTGTATATGCATAATAACAATTTTACTTAGTTTTTTCCCCTTTAGAGAAAACAAACACTTCCCAATGTTTTTCACCACATGGTTTTTGTCAAAACGCTTCTTCATCTCCAAATTCAGCTCTGATCGTAAACGGGCAATTAACGTCTTGTCCCCATCCCCTTCAATGTACTCCACAGGTGTTCCCTCATTAATCAGCTCCTTTACCCCTTTGAGACCAGTCGAACTCTCCATGCTTCTTGCACTACCATCATGGTTTTGAACACATCGATGTTTTCTAACTGGGATGCCAGGACGATTCCGTCTCCACCAGTGGCAAGTTCCACATGTCCTGTGACCAACTACTGTCTTTAGTAATTTCTTTCAGTATATTGACTTGCTCATAAAAAATGTATGTGCTATAAAAAAACAATATATTTTTTGTAAATTTTAATGTCATTTTGTTCCTGTGAAAACTGAACCATCAATTTTTATACAATGATCTAATATTTCATCAAATCCTTACAATAAACACAGGCATTGATAAATGCCACTTTCTACACAAACAATATGACATATACATTTTAAAAAATCCAAATACCTGTGAGGCTATTGAATCCTCGTTTATGCCAAGCTGTATCCACAGCACAAGTCTTACCCCTCCTGGTCTTGCATGGGAACTTTTTGTCCAGCTTTTGGTTCACAGTTTTCTTGCCTGTACCTTTGGACAAAGATCTTTTTCTTTTTCTTGATGGTGAGGGTTGTGGACAAGTTGTGTTAACTGGTGTACAAACAGTGTCGTCCCTATAATTATTTCATAGAATACAATTACTGAGCCTTCATAAATTTAGAGACATTATATAATGTCATATTCACAAGGATTACATGTATATATATGTGTGTGTGTGTGTGTGTGTGTGTGTGTGTGTGTGTGTGTGTGTGTGTGTGTGTGTGTGTGTGTGTGTGTGTGTGTGTGTGTGTGTGTGTGTGTGTGTGTGTGTGTGTGTGTGTGTGTGTGTGTGTGTGTGTGTGTGTGTGTGTGTGTGTGTGTGTGTGTGTGTGTGTGTGTTGTATATAAACAAATTATATGCAAAGTACACGTGATATGCAAGAATAATGAACTTACTATGTTTGACCAACTGTGGGAGTGTTTGGAATTGTCATCTGTGCAATAGAAGGGTCGGAATGTCCTAAAGGAATACGGGATTCCATGCCTGTGTTATCTCTAGAATTATGAAATTTAATTTTTAATGAATAGCGAACAGCGAACATAAACAATTTTTTTTAAAAATGCAAATTTATTTACAAATTACAATCGTTAAATATGTTTTCTTAAGATAAATATTGTTGATTTTGTTTACCGTCTGTGGTCAGTATCAGCCAATTCATTATCAGAGTCATCAAACGTGACAGGCAAATTGGTCTTTCGCAGAATCTCTCTATAAAAAAGAATTTTTAAATATAAAAATTACAATAATACAACTGTGAACAATTTTTCCTGTACATGTGTATATTAAGTGTTTCAATTACTTACTTTGTTATCGGTGATGCATCTGCTAAAACCCCAACACCCAAATCCTCTAGCAATTCTACTCCTTGCAAAGCTTTAGTCGACTCTGCATCAGCAACTTCACTATGAAAAAAATAAATAATACAACTGTTTATGATGGCTTGTCTACAATTTATTACATTTTAGAATAAAAAATAATCATATGATTTTTTTTGGTTCATCAGAACAGAAAAAGTAAACTGAATATAACTTACGACATTTCCACATGATAAGCTTCCTCAGCCGCCTTCTTTGTAGTAACCTTAGCTACAGCTTCCACACTTTCTCCTGCACGGCGCTCCATCACCATTAATGTGTTGTTGTTTATAGTAGGAATGTTTAAAGTTGACAGAAGGTTGTTGACTCTGGCTGGCCCCCCAAGACTGTCAATCATTGCTAAAAATATTTTTTCATTATATTAGAAAATTATGATGAAAATTGATGTGCACTAATATTTATTTGTTACTTGTTGTTTATACCAGTTATATTAAATTTGGTTTAAAATCATAAAAATTCACAAACCTGTTCCCAGTTTTGTATTTACTACAAAACACGGCATCCCAGTTGTTTTCTTATTTTGGCGGTGCGTTTTACTGTTCACTTCTCCGCACTCGGGATTCATACACATTATGTATAAATATCCCCCCAAACCCCTCCGTCTCTCTCCAACAATGTTCTCTTTATATAGAGGGATGGGACCCATCCGACAATGCGAACAAGATGATAAGTTTTCCAACAGCACCCCTAACTCCATCACCCGCCGTCCATCCATCCAATCACGACTGACATTTTTCCCAAGATTTTTTACGTTATTAAATAAAGGACATTTCTTGTACGTGCACGAATTCCCAGGGCACTGATGTCCGCTTTGGTAATTATGTTCTGTAGTAACATAAGTCTTCTTAAATCGCACTCGTTTCGGAAGATTGCTCGTAAAGCGGCCTCGGCCATCCCTCTTGGCGCCCATTTTTGTTCACTCTTATCGACAAGACCGATAACTCTAGGGGAATCCCCCGATTCCGAGTTGTTACGGAAATGGGCGGGAAAATACGATCTCGTTATACATCGAATACCTTAATTCAGTTCATTGGGATACGAGGTTCATTTGCCTCATTCATCATAACACGTAAGACAAATAAAGTTTTATTTAAACAATAAAATGCTTTCTTTGGTGATTCATTCGGGATATGAAGGTAGCGACATTGCAGAAAAAATACATAACCCGCGTTAGCGGGTTATGTAAATTTTTCTGCATTGATCGCTACCTTCGTAACCCGAATGCATCATCAAAGAAAGCATTTTATTGTTTATGTTAACATCTTTCTTTAATTGATTATAAATAGTAAGTAAAATTCACTAAATTACTGTCAAGACAATGTACGTAAGTACGTTAGCTAAAAGAAACAGCCAAATCGCCTCCTGTGAGACTTTGAGTCTGGCATCATCATGATTATTTCGTGCAGTCCGTGATTTTTTCTAAGTTGCTGTAGGTTTGGACCAATCGATAAACAGGGCGTGTCTATATCTGTCCTGTCAGTTTCTTATCAGTTTCAGCAGCTGTAGATTTTGACCAATCGATAAACGGGGCGTGTAGATTTCAGTCTGGCTGTTTCTATAGAGCTATGAATTAACTATAGGTTTCCGTATGAAAATAGAGGGAATAATACTTTGTAGATGTAAATATATGTTTAATAAACAAAAAAATCAACAAAGGCAAATGGAAAGAGGAATGTAAAACCCTATGGTTATTGAAATGGAGTGGTGGACTTAAAACCAATAAAAACTATAACAAATACTGAAAGTAAACCAAACCTGATCGAATATGATGGAAATAGAATACAATTTACGTATTAAGTAATTGTTGATTCTATTGCAAATATAAAACTGTAAAATGGCGACTCGATCTGCACGTGAATTTTACAATCCGAGGTCGATTAGATCTAGCGTGTTTGAGAGAAAGTCAGCGGCAAGTAAAGCGCCCGAAAGGCTTTATGATAGATTTGATCCCGCCCCGACCAAAATTATCACCTCATAATATTCAAAGAATGATTCCTTATTACTTATATTTATATAATTTTTAGCCATCGTACGATTAAATACTTAAATAAATATAAATAAGCAAACCCCGCTGGCGCCTCATTTTGGCTTCATTTGTATTATGGGTTATATAGTACAAAATCGATACGTAGTGTTATCACAGGCAAAGACACTGGACAATGTAAATATAGTGATTTAGTTTGTGTAATCCTGATACAGAGTAAACGACATAGTTGGCAGTTGATGCATAAATTATCAATACCACCGTAAAGGTAAAAGTGGGCAGGTACTGAACAGCCAATGAAAATGCTTGTTTATAAAACTTCAACTCACGATCCCAATAGCGTCGTCACTCAACGCATCAGTTTATCGGTCGCAGTGTGTACACCCATGTTGGGTTTGCGATAAAACAATGTGATAAGGTTTAATCTAAGATTCCTGGTCTACCTTAAATCTTACTATGGTGACCCTAGCATCTTTTTAGATCGATTTTTTCAACCTACATAAATCTCATACAAATTGAATGACTTTGTTTGAACATAAATGCTTGTACCGGTACTTATTAATTCTCATTTTAATAAGGTATTCAAACTACAATAAAAAAAACAAATCTACGTTGTTATT
This sequence comes from Magallana gigas, assembly GCF_902806645.1. Lineage (NCBI taxonomy): Eukaryota > Metazoa > Mollusca > Bivalvia > Ostreida > Ostreidae > Magallana > Magallana gigas. Next base: position 36,876,555 of record NC_047565.1, on the reverse strand, counting down.
TTTTTAAGGCAACAGAAACTCAATATGATATGGTGGTTAAAAGGATGAAAAAGGATGTGTGTGTTGGGGGAGGTTAAGTTGTAATGGTAAAGTACATTTTGTAACCTTTTCCCAAATGGTATGAATCCTATAAACAAACCTTAAAATCGCTTCCCAAAAACCTGGATCTTAATGTCTTAATTTCGCTGCCATGTCTATAACTAGTTGTGACGTTAATCATCAGTACTTCCTACTCTATAGATCGTCTGCGTATACCATTGGCAAAAACCTTTGGTACCTATGACATGCCAATGGTAGTAAATTTTACCAACAGTAACTTTTGTCTATCAACGGCGAACTAAACGTACCCAATGTCTGCTTTGCTCATTTTATTTAAGCCACTAAAAGGCAGTGAAACACTTAATAATTAATTTTAGATGTTATCTTTAAAAAGGACTTTGTATCGTAACTGTTTCAACCATGCATGTATCAGTATCGCCTTATCGCTGAGATGGGAGATGTCGGTCTGGTCCTCATTTTGCACCTGTGCAAATAAAGCAGATTTGAACAAGAAAGTATCAAATTGATAAATTAATAAGGTAAAAAACTATTTTCATAAAAGTGATTTTATTTCAGAAAAAACAAATTAAATCAAAGATCTATTTAAAACATATATCATTATTATTATTTTTTTGAACTTTCATAATACAATACTTGTTATGCTCTAAATATAGACACTTCCTATCTGGTCTTTGTGGAATTCAAAGCGAAACTTAGAAAGGTAATGGTTTTATGTCATACTTATATCTTTAATACCATATAAATACTACAGTGAGTACTATAAATTGGAATGTTACAAAAATTTACCAAGTTGTCATATATTTTACTTTAATTTTCGGAAAAAGCATATGTGCTCGTGGACAGGATACACCCTCACCCAAGTATAGATACCCGATTCTTAATCTTTTTTTCCATCAAATTATTTATTTTGTGACATACTTCTAAAGTAATTCATTCTTTCATTCCAAAAAATTACCTCAAACAAACATTTTGAAATTGTATCATATATATCGATGCGCATTTTTTTTCAAAATGGTTCTTTTAGGTAATTTTTCGGAATGAAGGCATAAGTTATTTTAGAATATGCCATAAAAGGTTAATTTCATAGCAAAAATGAGTAAAGACCCGGGAATATATACTGGTGGGGATGTCTATCCTCCAGCGTCTGTGTGCAAAAAGAGGCCCATGGGCTACATCGTTTTCTTCGTATCCTTTCTATATCTTTTTTTTTTTTGAAATCATACCCTGCTGTTTGGAAGAGTAAATATACATTATTCAAACATAAATATTTACATCCACTAAGTATGATTCCCTCTATATCTTACAGAAATTGATTAATAATTCATAGATCTGTAGAAACTGACAAGACTGAAATCTCTACACGCTCCATTTGTGTGGAATATCCATTTTAAAGTCATAGAACTGTAATATTTAACAAATAATTACATGGATGATATCCACAGCATATTGCTGAATATACATGTGTCGTAACACGGTCTTCATTGTAGGATTTCAATACCTTCGGTTTCGTTGGATTTCCGGTAAAGCCTTAGAGTGATGTTGTGGTGTCTGTAAAAAATCTAGCGATCTGTGATAAGTATTATGAATATAAAATAAACAGTGGGACGGACAACTTCGGAATGGACATTTTTCCGGCGTTGCGCACCCCTTTCCATTCACAATATTGACCAAAGTTTAGTACCAAATGGTGGGGTTTTTTATTCTAAATAAATTTATGGAAAAAAAATTGAAACATTTTTAGATAGTTTTTTAGATATTTGAACTTAAAAGTTCCAACCCCATGGGATTTTAGTTTGGAAAAAATACCCCACAGAAAACCCCATGCAAACCCCATGGGGTTTTGCAATAAACCCCATGGGGCAAGAAACCCCATGAAATTATTTATGGGGAAAAAAACCCCACCATTCCCGAAAAAAATCAGATGGGGTTTTTATCCCCATATTTAATGCTTATGTTGGGTTTTTTCCCCCATATTTACTAAAGTAATGATAATGGGGTAAAAAAAACCACAAAATATTAATCTGAAGTGAAGTAATAGAATCTGCTTAATGTCTGATATTAGGCCGATTGCATAGTTGATATACCTTACAAATTTTTACTAGGCAATTTTCAAATAAAGTTGAATTTACTCATCAAATGTATGATGGATCTCTTTGTGACAGAACAGGTTGCAAGTGATTTTAATTTTTGGTTGTTTGAATAAATCTGTAAAATATTTCTATATTAGCTAGTTTATGCTTAAAATTAGCATTTAAAAATCAAGGAAAATATATAGCAGCCCAGGTGAAAACTTAACTAACCTAAAGTCAATTGTTGGAAAGTACCTGTTCATGTATTCTTACAAAGTCTACTTATTAATTAATTTCCTAAGTTATCCTAAATTAATTGTGACTTTCACATTGCAATGGCAAGATGTGGTATTTATCAAAATTTTGGTCAGCTAGGACGTATTACGTGTAGTCTGTAATGTTGCAATCAAAAATTTTGCTGGCAATGAAGTTTTAAAAGTAAAAATATTTCAACAGCAAAACGATTAGGTAAAAATCACAAACAGCAAAATAAAACTGGACCAGTTAGCCTATTCAATATCAATCTACAACATATATACTGTCTGGGGTTCTGTGTTCGTCAAGAAGAAGAACTCGTGATATTATGAGTATATAATGAACTACGAGAGCAAGTTTCACACGCAAAAATCTACAATCCCTTATTTTGTACTTACAGCAAATGAATTCTTTGAAGGTGTTGTTTAGTGAACTGATTCACGCCATCGAAAATTAGATTCTCGGAAAATTATTTACACGAGAAACAATTTACAAATGCATGATTCAGTCCAAACACTGTGAGTGTGACTCTTGTTCAAATGTTGCATCGTGTTTGTTTCAGATTGTTCTTTCCAGACTGATAATAACGTAACAGTAAGCGCTTTTAAGACTATGACAGGTGTTGACTAAAATCAGAACATGCAATTGGGGAAGCTAATACACGAAACTGTCTGTTTTGAAGTTATTTCATTTAAAAAAATATATTTTAAAATATTCTAGAAATAGATCAGAACATTGTATAAGGCCGGCGGAACTGCGGTGACGGTTGTTGTCTCAGAAAAAAGATCGTTTTTTTTTACATTAGTGTACAGGTGTATCCTCGACCATATATTGGAGTACAGTACTGCAGTGTAATGGTGGATATATTGTACAACGGCTGCATCAGCGAACAGTGGTCATAAACTCTGTTGTATACACAAGCGCGAAGCGTGGTAAAGATATTTACTTCCGAGGCAAGTGTATGTTGACATTTAACATGGCATTTTAAATTGGGTATATCTTATAGTAGTAACTGCAAACTGTTTGAACTTCTCTGAGAGCTAGCTAGCAACTTAACATTGCTTATTTCTGGCAAACCCTATTTCATATACTTCCCAGTGTAAGTGCATGCATTTCCAAGTTAAAAGAAAGAACAAACCCCAATTAAGATACCTAAAGACACCCCACACACCTTCCCCTTAATGTGCTAATTACCCCTTAAAATTGGTTTTCATCCTCCCTCCCTAGGAATTCACCCCTGCCCCCCCCCCCCCCCCCCTATTACTTCTACTGGTCTGCATGGGTTTGATCCCTAATGATGAATACATCCCTGAATGTTGAACATATTTTATAGACATATTAGACTGATTTTTTTGCAACATTGAAAAACCAAAACTTTATGATTGCAACATGTCATATAACCTGGAATTAATATAGCAAATGGTATATATATTACATAAGTAAATAAGGTTTATCCCTTTCCATTTTTGGATTTATTTTATGATTTACTGATTTTATTAATTGTCTTGGTTTTTATATGAGGATAAATTTAATAATTAAACTAATATGAATTATACATGTTATATGGCAGCAATTTTTAAAAAAAAAAGTTTCAGTTTGATATGAATACAAATCATAACTGCCATGAATCCATATTTTTATGAAAATTATACTAAATGAAAATGGATCAGTTATAAACTTTCATTAAGTTATAATAAGTGCAGTTGATTAACAGCAGGAATGATCATAAAACTGTTATTTTAAGTAATTACAATTTATGAAATGCATTTAACTTGGAATAGGGTTTCAATAAACCTCATAGACCCCTTTACTGTAAGAGTGGTACTGCTCTCTTGCAGGGAAATATGATCAATTATGGTGAAGTTTAAGTACTTGTGATGTTCATGCAGACCAGTTCGAATACCGGGGCGAGATAGCTCAGTTGGTAGAGCACCTGACTAGAGAATCAGTGGGCCCGTGTTCGAATCACGACCATCATTATTTCTCCCATCCTGTTACATTTGGTGCCGTGACCAACCCCTGGAACTGACAGGTTAACTCCTGCCAGGGGAAGAGTCTGGGTTGATCTTCAAGGGCGAAGATCATTTAAGGGGGGAGGAATGTGATGGTTAGACCTGTTCGAATACCAGTGCCAGATAGCTCAGTTGGTAGAGCACCTGCCTAGAGATTCAGGGGGCCTGGTTTAATGGTACGTCATGTTTCACCCAATAAAGTCATTTTGCCCTGCAAAAGAGCAGTCATCACAGTTACCGTGAAGGGGTCTATGACCCTAGCACAAGTGTTTGTTTCTGTTACAGTAAAAAAAATATTTTTGAAATTAAGTTGACATGTAGACAAACAAAGTTATCATAGAAAACAAAATGAGAAAAAACCCATGTTTGCTCTGTTGCTTCTTCTGCCCAAAAGTTATATTTGAATAATATTAAATACATCTAGTACATGTGGAAAATCACCTCATCCTTCAGTTAACATGTAGAATATGTAAATGTATCTTTGACTGTAAAAATAACATCTACTTTGAAAATTATTTTCAAAATGAACAAAAAATATATACTGGTATATTTGGAATATTTTTTTAATATACATGTAGAAAAACATAGGTAAAATTTGAACATTTTTCCATGAAATTCTATTATCACCATGCAGCTATCCAGCTGTATATTAATCTTATTTTACTTAAAAGCATACATCACACTGGTAGCTATACATGTAAGTCTTATTGCTTTAGCATGGTTGACAAGAGAGTAGAAACACCATATAGCTATAAGTATATATTAGATATTCACTAAAAATGAGTGTTTAATTAAGCTCACTTTTTCATGGAATCAAGAAATAGCATATGCCGGATGGAATGTCTCTTTGTCTGTGGCTATGTATAAATATATACATGTAAAATGCTACAAATCTAAAGGTCAATTTTTAGTTTCTATGACAATTGTTTTCAAATGTGTGTGAGAATTGACTCGAGGAAATTGCCATAGGTTTTATGATCCTATATGTGAAAGGTTTTTAACATCTAGCTGCACTTCATGAAAATCAAAAGATAGGGGGAGGGTATACATGTAAGGGTATTTCTATGTGATGTTATGCTTTTATCATGATAATACATGTATCATGAAGATACCAGGTACTTGTAGTATAATTGAATAATTAAGGTTTCTTATTAGAGGAGACTGAAGAGCAATTGACTTCTTAATGATTATTTAGTAAAAATGTTTTACTGCAGGAAATTTAAACCCCATGAATCTGTGCATGTTTATACTTATAGAAAGATGATTAAGTGAAGTGGAGATAGTGGGATCACTTAAATGGTTATATTTTTTCTTAAACCTCAATGGAAGTGGCATTATGGGGTTTACTTTTTTTTTTAGAACTGCATATTCTTTCTTATTATAATACAAAACTCTTTTTTATAGAAAGTTAGTGTAAGTGAAAGGTAGCAAGGGACTGTTTTAGATTATTTGTACTGTCAATTATTTGGTGAAATGGAGAATTGCTCTACTTTCAGGCTTATGTTGTGTTGCAAAAAGTCATAAAATAGTTTTTAGTGATTAGCATTAGTTAGAGAGATGTCTCCTATTGAAATTGGTATGCGATATGTAGGTCCTTAATGACTTATATTAGGTTCATTATGATCCAAAGTACCGGTAAACTTTTAATTGATCATCTTGCAGCTATGACTGTTGTGTTGACTTTAGACAAGGGGTAAAATATAACATGAAACATTTTATTCGAAGGGGAATAGTCAATGTGTTTACATCGTTTAAATTTACAGAATTCTTGATGTAGCTGATTGTAATAAAAATGGCTTTTGAATTAAAAGTGGTCATAATTAATCTTAAAAGCAATTTACAGAAACTGTTATTACACGGTACAAGGTGATTGGTTCAGCCGGGAATGGGGATGTTACTAAAACAGAATTAACTTTTTATTTTTAAATGAAATAAGATTAAATTTGAAAATTTCGACTTAAAATTGCACAACCTAAGCGTTCTGATTATAAAGTGTTTTTGTGAGAAATAAACTCTTAGACTTAATGTCAAAGATGGCAGTGGATATATCTATAGTTTTGTCTGAAAGACCTGTCTAATTTATGAAAAAGGAGGGGGGAAACCAGACATTTTAATGGTTATTTTAGGAGTACAGTCAGAATAATTATTGCAAACATTTGTTTGGGAGTGGAGCACATGTCCATTGTTTATATAATGACACTTTAATATTGCATGGTTGTTTATTTTATCGAATAGATTAAGAAAATGCTACTGTTACAATGTTGCCAAAATTTTCACTTTTTGATTTATGCTTGAAAAAGAGGATGTATGGGTCCCCCCAATAATTGATAATTTTTTTGCATGGGTAGACAATATCCCAAGTACAGTTGCTTCCAGCAGTTACTTGGGGCTTGTGCATGCTGGCCAGTAAGAAAGGTAAAATTTTTAGAAAACAAATTGAGATTGGGCTCCTCTAGTTAGTGTTTACCTTTGCATGCAGAACAATTTTAACAACCCCGACCCACATGTAAGAAATACACTATATCCACTACATGTATATATCTAATTGACATATTTCTTTAATCGACAAAAAAACCTGTCTCAGTTGTATTTAGAAAATTAACATAGATTGTATCTCAGAATGCATGTATGTGATAAAATTATACATGTATTTAAAAAGTTTAACTAGTTCTACATATATAGTTACATGTAGATTGCGGCAGACAACCCTCATTCTTGAATATATATTATGAGGTGTAATAAGGTATCGAATACAACTGATAACTGATCAAGAACTTCTAATACCGGTAGTGCATTGGCAGCTCATTTTCCCTGATTGTCAATATAAATATTAATTAGAGCAAATAATTGTTATCTCAATCTTCATGTTTAAAAAAATATTAGAACCTTAAATTGATCTTCACTAATACAAAAAGATTGATAAGAAAATTAGCCACTTAGTCATTGAATGTATTTTTCTCCTCCTTGACATTTACATGTATGTTTACTTAATGGATAAAACAATGCAGTCATAATTTGAATTTCATTATCAAAAAATCCTGCTGGTATGATTCCATAATATCAATTTTATAAATCTGAGTGACAAGTACGTGCTATTCAGTTGAATATAAAATTGTATTTTGATATTACATGTACATCTACATGTACAATCCAAATTCGCCATTAGGTTACTGATTATCTGGCATATAGTAGCATATGGCAGTGTTTGTTTTATTGCAAAAATTATGTGTTAATTATGACCAACAATTTTGTGTGACCCAAATAAGACTTATCATCTGAGCACTCAAAGAATACCAGAGATACATGCAAATTACATGTAGTTATTTATAGCTGACCGAGTTTATAGACTTTTGAAATTTTAACTTGTTTAGTTTAAGTTATGCATTCCCAATAGGATAACATATTAATGTATCAAGTTACAGAGCTTGATTAATAATGAGATTATGAAAATAGCAATAATTTTAAGAAATAACCTCATTATTACAAAATAATGCATTGTATGATAGCATATATCAAAGACTGAACTGGACATTATTCTAGGAGATTCAAGAAATGCACAATGGGTTTGCGTATTTTTAGAAACACTTCATTGAAGAAACAATGTAATTTGTTTGCATATTGGGATAATTTTTTCAGGATGTAAAAAATTGAATTAAATTGATTGAGGCCAGGATGATATTGATATAAATGAAACTTGACATCCATGTAAATACATGAATGTACCCAGAATATGTACATGTATAGATACATTGTACATTCAATTAGAGATTAAATAGTCTAATATTCTAAATTACTGTAAGATTTTCTATCATTGAAAAGTGAACCTAGGTGAAATTATTCTGCAAAATTTGGTGTTTGTACATATATTATGTCTAAATAAGAGTATGAAAGTTAACAAAAAATCCAGAAACCCTTCCCAAATTAAGGAAAATGCAGCATGTATGTTTTAACAATTTTACATTTGTCTTCTAATATTGTGTTTGAATGAATAATTTAATTTCTAGAATGTAGCCTGGTGTGTTTTTGTAACTTAGAAGATGAGAGTGCTGGGCTGGCCTGAGATGAACCAAGGCAATGACAATGACAATGACAATTTCTTTATTCTCTGAACTGCATAAATTACAGTGTTGAGAAAAATCACAAAAAAATTTTGAACAATAATACATATAGTATATACATTGCATGCATTGGAGTGACAATACAAAAGTGAGAAAAAAAAATGAAAAAGGGAAAAAAGTATGATAAACAATTAACCTAGAGAGCTAACTCTCTCAATTATAACTTTAATGAATTTACACAGATTAATCAACAATTTTTTATTACTAGTATTAAAGAGTTGTTGAAATTTGTAAACATTTGGTTGTGTGTAGAAGTATGAAGGTATGTATAAAAATCTCTTATCTTTAATTGTTACATCTGTACATTGAAATAAATAATGAAATTCATCTCCTATCTCAATACAGTTACATATGGTACATATACGGTTTTCACGAGGTATATCATACCATCTACCTTGTTCTATAGGCAATTTAGCATTACTTGTTCTGAACATACAAAAAGATTTCTGATATTTGTATGGCAGATCTAATAAGTATTTTTCCAAAGATAATGTAGTTTTAAAAATTCTATAGTTAATACCTTTTGATGAATTATACATTTCACTATTCCATGACTGCTTGAATTGGTCTAGAAGTATATGAAAAACTGTTTTCTTAAGCCACTGGATATTTACATTTTGTTGATACAAAATAATAGATAGACCACAATCATTCAATATTTTAACAATAAATTTAAACCAGGGTCTGTTCATTTTACCCATTGCATATTGTAGTTTTGACGCAACTTTATTATTTTGTGAAAAGACAAGTTTACTCCAAAATGCTATCATGCGGACTTTAACATTAATTATTAGTGGGTATCGTCCAAGTTCCCCATAAACCATATAATTTGGTGTTGAAGACTTTAGATTTAAGATATGTTTACAAAATTTCAGATGTAACTTTTCAACAAGTGCTATATTACCAAATCCCCAAACTTCACATCCATATAGTAAAATAGGTTTCACAATTTTGTCTAGGAGACACACTGTGTATACCTCATGAGCACCTATTGTTCTTTCACAGACCTTGCAATTAACTTAGAAATCTTACGTGTCTTTGTAATGGGCACATTCTGTGTATACCTATTGACCACCCTATTGTTCTCCTAATGCTACAATCAACAGAGCAAAGCACTATATACACACGACACATGAGAACTTGAGAATTTGTAAGAAATTACAAACCAAAGGGAAATTCTGAATGAATGAAATTAAAAAGTTTTTATAGGAATTTATAAAATAAAAATGAAAACATTATCTATAATCGAAATAAAATTTTAACATACATTGAAATAAAACACTTAATAATAATAAACAAAGAGACTCCTTAGAAGGTGAAATTTCCTTTGTGGTTCGATCATTAAATTAAATTTAATGATCGAACCACAAAATGTCCTATCTTATTCCAAAAAACTTTATAGAATTCTGTTGTAAATCCATCACTGCCTGGACTCTTATTATTTGCCATATTTTTTATATGGGTACATGCAAAGTTCGAGAACTATGTCAAACAAAAAAAAAGGAATAATTACCCGTATCCCAAAAGATGGTATTTAAACAATTGGAAACCAATAACACTTCTAAACATTGCTTATAAAATAAGTTATGAGTGTAATGCTCAGAGAATTAAAAATATGCTTGATATAATTAGTAGTCCCGATCAAACAGGTTTCATTCCAGGAAGATATATTGGTGAAAATACTAAGCTGATATATGATCTTATGCAACATATGGGTGGGGGGGGGGGGGGGGGGAGACATTTCTGGTGTATTATTCATAATTGATTTTTAAAAAAAAAAGCATTTGATACTTCACATGGAAATTTATTCACAAATATTAAGATTTTTTCAACTTTGGAGCATCCATTGAATCTTAGATATCTACTTGTCAATGTAATATAGAATCATCAGTCACACAAGCTGGAAACCTTTCAAAATTTTTCAAACATAGCAGAGGATTTCACCAAGGCGACCCAATCTCCCCCTATTCATTCCTACTGTGTGCAGATATTTTGGCATATAAGATTAAAATAACTTTTATATTCGGGAAAAGGTGTCTTAAGGAAATACTATCAATTCATGAATTAATAATAGATATTGAAAGACATATATCGACTCTAAAATATATTGCTACAAAAAATTGCAGATTAGATGATTTCTATAAGAGATGGGAAACTTGGCTTTTTCTTCTTTCTTTTTAATAGACTTACTCAAATTTGACTGTATGATAGAGATTATATAAAGCTGTCAATCAACTACTAACTCATGTTCAACAACTACTCTCTCTCTCTCTCTCTCAAGGAACAATTTGGATTTGAAGTAAACGTACTTAAAAGCTGTTGTGATCACTTTATTTTATACAAATGTATTGGATTGTTCAACTTTAGATTAAAAAAAAAGAAAAAATAGTCTAATAATGTAAAATTTTCTATCACTGAAAAGTGGACCTAGGTGAAATTAATCTGCAAAATTTGGTGTTTGTACGTTATGGCTAAATAAGAATATAAGAGTTAAAAAAAAATCCATAAACCCTTCCCAAATTAAGGAAAATGCAGCATGTGTGTTTTAATAATTTTACATTTGTCTTCTAATATTGTTTGAATGAATAATTTAATTAGAATGTAGCTCTGGGTGTTTTTCTAACTTATATGAGAGTGGGCTGGCCTGAGATGAAGCAAGGAGACACACTGTGTATACCTCATTAGCACCTATTGTTCTTTCACAGACCTTGCAATTAACTAAGAATTCTTACGTGTCTTTGTAACGGGTACGTTCTGTGTATACCAATTTACCACCCTATTGTTCAACGGAGCAAAGGTACATACACACGACACGTGAGAGCAGGTGTCCGATCGAGCTGTGTACGTGTAAGCAGGAACAAAGTAATGGACAGGGGGCTGCAATTAATCTGGATGTCAACTTGGGGGCCGGGTGTTGGGGGTGGGGGGGGGGTCTATTTCTGCAGCAAAGATTTTTATTATAATTGAGTTATCATAGAGCCCACCCACCCCCACCCCCCCCCCCCCCTCCCACACACACTCTTTTGGGGGAGAATATTAAAAATTGGAAAACAAGATGTTAGAGGAAAATGAAGTTAAAGGTAGATTACACGCTATCACCCCCCCCCCCCCACACACACACACACACGCAATTTATAATCGATATTAAAATATATGCAAGTTGGACCTTTTCATAAAACAGTGCATTTTGAACACACTTAAACGGCTCTGATCAGGATGTATATCGCTACCGGATCGGGGGGTTGGGATTAAAGGCAATGGGTTGGGACGTAGATTTAAATTTTAAAATAAAAGTGTACTGGGTACATGTATGCGCTTGAAATTAATCCCTGGGTATTTATTTAGTTGAACTCCTTTTGGTCGCCCTTATTTTCTAGGGACTTTTATCAGAGCAATAATTGAATGGTTAAACGATATGTTATGTTAATCATCTATTTAATGACCTCCGTCGGATTTTTTCTGCAAAGATGTATCACTGTTGACCAGTTTATTGCAGCGGCAATGATTGCAGCGATCTGTGTTCAATTGAGCAGTGAACACTGGTGAAGTGTTTCTGGCGTGTGATCACAATTAACAGGGCATTAATTAGATAAAAGTAAAGAAAATACGTTCACTAGCTTTTATGATTTATAACAAGATGCAAGCCATTTCCAATTATCGGAGAATATTACTGTAACAATGAATAAGCATATCAAACATTGTGCATTGTACTGAAAGTTACTGTAGTAAAAATATCTTTATACATCTTAAACAACTTAATACAATTATCAGTAATGAATTATTTCTGCATTCTAATATCAATACTGGAAGGATAAATATAACAATCAGTATATTTCAAAGTTTTTTCGGCAAGAATTGGACGTTCTGGATGTGCAACAGAGACTAATAAGTAAATGATCATACATTAATATAAACTGATTAAATTAAATGTCGTAAATTGGAAACAAAGATCAAGTACAATGATTTTGCATTGGTTCTGATAGTAGTAAATATGTAACAATGATATAACATTAAATGTAAAAATCATTGGACACGTTGTAGAATATATCATTATTTCGAGTCAAATTAGGTTTAATCTCGACCCCCCCCCCCCCCTGTTATCGATAAAATTTGCCGCACGGGTATGAATACCTTCCGACGCCCAGGGTAATTAAATAAACGATTATTGAATACTAAATCATATCTGATGAGTATAAAAATAGGTAATGAGATTTTAAAATATCTTAGTTAAAAAAAATACCATTTATTTCTCATTTTTCCGTAATCAGTTAATGACCCTTTTTGATATCGTTTAAATATTTAATTACATCAGAAGAAACTAATGAGCGCCGTGGCGCATATGGTAGCGCATTGGCCTACAGACCCAAGGGTCGTGGGTTCGGATCTCACGGCCGGCAATGATTTTTCTCCAAATTTTCTTTCTGTAAAATGCCTCAAAAATTAAAATAATATCAATCCAGTAACAGTTCCTTCTCGGCTCGATACAAATTTGACAACATAAAATCAAACATGCATTGATATATTTAGTATACACAGCGTTCCGATGATATGTATACACATGTGTTGAAATATAGACAGTGAATACAAAGTACATGTATACACAGGGATTGGTCTTGTTCAGTTTATTATGAAATCGTGGGAATATATTAAACGATACAAATGTGCAATGGGCCTCATCCTTTGACATAGATTGTGATGCCTTTTTGTCGGCCTTAGACTCTGTTATTATTGCCGGTGTGGAAATCACTCCAAGTATTCTCATGATTAAGCTTTAAAATCATTACAAAGACTGCATGATTTGTTCTCCATGACTATGTATTTCAAGCACTGGTTTATTTTGTATAAAGGTTATCCTCTATATATACTTGCCAAATTAATTGCAATGGGAAATTCGATTTTAAATAAAATTCCAGCTTTTGCTCCAGCTTTTGCTCGCTTGAGATAAGTCCTATACAATGGGAAGAGTGGGAAAGAAATAGATTAGAGGTACTTACCGGTATACATGCTATGAATTAATTTAAAAACAAAATAATTATTGTGAGAGGCTTCTACCGTATATTTAAACGCACTGATTTTGTCACATGCCTCTGATATACTATAGCCATGGTATCTATTTTTTATTATCCAAAATAGCTCCTGGACATTATCACAAAATTTATACTCTTTCACTAAAACATTCTACGGAAAAGAAAAAATCAACGGGACTTTTCATCAAGTACCCCCCCCCCCCTCCATGAGAAAACATGTACACAAGCTGAAATTATCCGTCGAAAAGTATTATTGTACATATATACCTTGATAACCACCTTACTATCTCCTGTTAAATTAAGAATTTTATAATAATTATTGGTTTTACTAATAGTATAATGATATAAAACATTTTGCACCCTTTATTTATTAGTTGTTATAACCCCCCCCCCCCCCACCAACCCCAACCCCCACCATTGACACTAAATTCATCATGTTTATAGTTAGATGAATAATCTATATAATAATACGGTGTTCAGGATGTTAAATAACTAATAGGATTTTCGAGTTCATTAAACGGCATTATACTTGAAATTCATGAAATTTCGACTGCTCTAATCGAAATATCTGTGTCCCGATTTGTCTAACTATTTCGACATCCGGTTTTCAACTCCATCGCTTGGTACTTGATAAGTTGGTAGGGCTAGTGTTGCTAAGTTTGTGTTTCTTCTGTCCATTTCCAAAGGTAATTCCATTGACTGCAAATCAGTTTCATTTTAAATTTATACGTCTATATATTCTTTAATAACTTCCAAGTGAAAAGCTAGGTAATGAAAAAAAAACCCAACATTTATTCTTGGACCGAATTTTCTCGAAATAGTGAGACCATAGATTTAAGACTGTTTTAATATGCTATGATATTTAACAGAAGTTTAAGTATTATATGTAATCTTTGTGATTGCATAAACCGTAAATTTATGCCTTTATTAGTGGATCATATAACATTGGTACATACAATACAGTTCAGTATTGATAAATATTTACAACCTGTCAGATTTTAAAGAATTTTATAATAAGCAGGGCAATACTTATTTTGAATTAGTTATATCTTTTAAACATAATTTACATAGTTTTCATGACATATTTTTAGGCAAATTAAAGGATGACAGAGCATACCTCTGATGCTGACACTTGTCATTTGAAAAAAAGGCATTTTTGGAAGACATTACCAACATCTGTGGATTATAATTCAATGCAAGAGAAAATCTAGAGTCATTAAACTAATGCAAACATGAATAAATCAGTCTCGAGTAACTTATTATTGAGAATCTGATTTATTTGCTTGGATTGGTTTAGTTAACATCACCCCATACTGTCTGCACTGTGAGTACTGGTATTTTTAAATAGATTGGTAAAATATTTTAGTAATTTTATATTATGAACAAATGGGATAAAATACCCCATGCATATGTGGGATAATAAATCCCATGACATCTATTTTATGGGATTAAAAACCCTAAACTGTTATTTAAGAAAAAAGTGGGTTTTTAAACCCCACATTATTTTCATGGGGTTTTCTGCCCCATGGGGTTTATTGCAAAACCCCATGGGGTTTGCATGGGGTTTTCTGTGGGGTATTTTTTCCAAACTAAAATCCCATGGGGTTGGAACTTTTAAGTTCAAATATCTAAAAAACTATCTAAAAATGTTTCAATTTTTTTTCCATAAATTTATTTAGAATAAAAAACCCCACCATTTGGTACTAAACTTTGGTCAATAGTGTGTATGGAAAGAGGTGCGCAACGCCGGAAAAATGTCCATTCCGAAGTTGTCCGTCCCACTGTTAATAGCTGTTTTATTGTTAAAGACATTGTTTTCAGTTAACTTTTCAACGTCATAGCATAACAATACCTTTCAAAGTTTTAAGTGTCGTACTTAAGACATACTAGTAATTGAAAAACTTTTAAAAACTTTCATTAACAAAAGCATTGATATCTTGGTCAAACTATAATTGAGGACATTATTACAAATTTGGTAAAGAAATACTAATATGGATCTTTCAAAGAAGTTTGGGATGTTTTAAGCTGAAAATCATTATATTTAAATCGCTTCATTGGAGTATTTTTTATGATCAGCCAAATTTTGAAAGTTAGTTGTCGAGTTATTTGAGAAATACAGAACTTACAATTCTTTGTAATGTAAATAAGGCTCGTAACATGTTTTAAGTTTATTGAATATGCTAATAAAAGTTCTATTTCAAGTAACTTAATTTTCTTCTTGCTAGTTCGTTCAAAACACAAATAAACAGTATATAGTGCCTGTTACCTTCAAATCTGTTTGAAACATTGTAATTTCTATTCAGCATTCAACATGTATGTGTTTACATAACACAGAGTTGTGGGATCTGTATCTAGCCTATAAACCAAAATCAAAGTCCAGAAAGTACTGACAGGAGCTGATTTTATTCAGTTGTGAATAAAAAACATAAAATATCACCTGACGAAATGGGGAATCTATGTTGGATTTGTTTTAAAAATAGACATGGCTTAAAAAGAATTACAGAAAAAACAGAATTAACGTCATCAAATTGTACGACTGTAATAAAAAAATTAATTCATTTGCACATTTAACTAAATTTTATTGAATCATATTTAATTGATCATTTTTACATTTCATAGATAAAGCATATTAATTATAACTTAACAACAAGCTTGCTAATCGCTTTCCAGTTTTTGCAGTACTTAGATATTGTTTAAGCGGGGAACCAGCTTATTGAACGCTGGCGAAGGAATATAATTTATTGGACTACTTTCTTTATTGTTCGTACCATTTGAAATCTGAATACATTTATTATTATTATTTATTAATAAGTCTATTTGAAAAAAAAAAAAAACAAAGCCACTGAATCAGGCTTACGAATACATTACGTCAAATTTATCGATTATTTTTAGGTACCATTTCTTTCAGCAGTGATGATTTGGTGATTAGGTCCACACACTGTATTACTTCCGGTTTGCCTGAGTAACTGCATGAAAGAGTTGGTTTAAAATTAACTCCCAAAAATGACTTTTATTACATTTCATTTACAAAAACATCAATATCTAAGTCAAATTAAACAAAAATGGAAAAACGATTACAATTGAAGATTTGGAGCCAATCGTGACCCTGCCCACTAACTCAAAAGGATGCATCAATTACTAATAGTATCCTAAAGGAATTGGCAAAGGTCACAATTTAAACGCCTTCCAATACAAAACTATTAATATATTGCAAACAAAATAAATAATGTAGACTGAGCTGATGCTAAGCAAATAAGTTGCTTTTGAGAAATTCTTAAATATGTTAACGTACGACGAGAGACAAAAAATAAAGGATGACAAACTGTCACGTCACACACTGACCTATAAAAAATAAACAACTTCTTTAAAAGAACTTTTACGGAAGAAAGCAAATAGACCAGAGTTTAAATTATGTTGGCTATATGATCTTTTGGATTAGAAAAGGTCACAATTAAAATCCAAACAAGACTAAATTTTAAAACTAATAGTTGACAGATCCAATGCTTGAGCAATCATGTATATTGATTTAGAAGTAATAAAATTATATAAGAAATGAACAACTTTATTTAGTGAACATGGCGTTTTGAATAGCAGTTGCTCTTTTGGCATATTCCACGATGCGCACTACCGCATCATGGAAAATATGCCGGCAGAACAGTTTCTATTCCTAACGCCATGTTCACTAAATAATCGTTTTTGGGAGTTGTTTTTAATCAACTCTCCTATGCAGTTACTCAGACAAATCGAAAGTGAAACAGTTTTTGGACCTCAGCACAAATAATTGCTGCTGACAAGACTTAGTTCTTGAAAATAATTGATAAATTCGATGTAATGTATGCTAAAGCATTGTTTTTTAAGGAAATTTATTTATAAATACCTTGAAAATAGTCAGATTTTAAATCGTACGAACAATTTAAATAATTTTTGTAGTCGTATGTATTTCTACGCCAGAGTTCAATATAGTCTCGTTCAACTCGACGCTCGGCTGTCTCCGTAAATCCTTGTCGGAGGTTTACGATGTCAGCCGAGCGTTTGGTTGAACGAGACTAGAGTTCAATATTGCTTGGATCCATACAATTTTCGAGAAATATTTCTATTACTGATACATAGTTTGATTGAATTAATTTTATCTTTAAATATTATTTAGCATGATACAAATGGGGGTTTCTCGACATTCTTAAAAAATTAATTATGGGAAAATGTTACACTATCTGTTATGTACTACCTTAAGTATAGACTGCAATACTTGCCTCAGATGATGTTTTTTTATTTATTTTTTGGTTTGAGAGATTATATTTATATAAGCAAGAGCCATACTTTTATGTCATATTGATCCAATTTTAAGCTAATTTTGCATGCATTCACAGTAAGAATAAGTAGGAAAGATTTTAAACAAGGTCATTTTGAACTTAATAAAAAAGAATAAAGAGAAGAAAAAACACAATCAAAAAATATATACAGATAATACATATTGTTAAACCATCTAATTGGAAAATAGGAAATTACACATGTATGTAAATAAAATGCTAAAAAAAAACAAATAAAAAAATTATTAACCTAAAAAAAAATTAAATTCAGATAACAACAAGGTACAAAAAAATAATATTGTATTTATCGTTAACAATTTTGACCAAATTGAACACAAATTACATTTTACAGACTGATCAATTCTCTCCAAAAGTAAAGAACGGTTTTAGGTGAAAGCAAGTGTATGTATTTTTGTAAACTTTGAAATCTTATAACTCTCTCTCTCTCTCTCTCTCTCTCTCTCTCTCTCTCTCTCTAACAAACAAACAAACAAAAAAATCGTTGATGTTAGTTGATAACTAAATAACACTTAGTCGAGTCGACAATGATGCAAAGTATGTGGAATTCTTGCTGCGCTCGCCACAATGGTAGCACCACAAAAGTACAATGGATATTCAAATATATCAAAATATATAATTGTTAAGAAATATCTCATGTCTTTTGTCAGGCCAAAGTCATGTCGAACCTCTTAGTGGCGGCGATTGATTTCGGAACAACCTATTCTGGGTATGCGTTTTCTCTTCTGCACGAATACAAGAAAGAACAGTGGGACGGACAACTTCGGAATGGACATTTTTCCGGCGTTGCGCACCTCTTTCCATACACACTATTGACCAAAGTTTAGTACCAAATGGTGGGGTTTTTTATTCTAAATAAATTTATGGAAAAAAAATTGAAACATTTTTAGATA
Source organism: Magallana gigas (assembly GCF_902806645.1). NCBI lineage: Eukaryota > Metazoa > Mollusca > Bivalvia > Ostreida > Ostreidae > Magallana > Magallana gigas. Next base: position 36,857,796 of record NC_047565.1, on the reverse strand, counting down.
GTTTTTTAGATATTTGAACTTAAAAGTTCCAACCCCATGGGATTTTAGTTTGGAAAAAATACCCCACAGAAAACCCCATGCAAACCCCATGGGGTTTTGCAATAAACCCCATGGGGCAGAAAACCCCATGAAAATAATGTGGGGTTTAAAAACCCACTTTTTTCTTAAATAACAGTTTAGGGTTTTTAATCCCATAAAATAGATGTCATGGGATTTATTATCCCACATATGCATGGGGTATTTTATCCCATTTGTTCATAATATAAAATTACTAAAATATTTTACCAATCTATTTAAAAATACCAGTACTCACAGTGCAGACAGTATGGGGTGATGTTAACTAAACCAATCCAAGCAAATAAATCAGATTCTCAATAATAAGTTACTCGAGACTGATTTATTCATGTTTGCATTAGTTTAATGACTCTAGATTTTCTCTTGCATTGAATTATAATCCACAGATGTTGGTAATGTCTTCCAAAAATGCCTTTTTTTCAAATGACAAGTGTCAGCATCAGAGGTATGCTCTGTCATCCTTTAATTTGCCTAAAAATATGTCATGAAAACTATGTAAATTATGTTTAAAAGATATAACTAATTCAAAATAAGTATTGCCCTGCTTATTATAAAATTCTTTAAAATCTGACAGGTTGTAAATATTTATCAATACTGAACTGTATTGTATGTACCAATGTTATATGATCCACTAATAAAGGCATAAATTTACGGTTTATGCAATCACAAAGATTACATATAATACTTAAACTTCTGTTAAATATCATAGCATATTAAAACAGTCTTAAATCTATGGTCTCACTATTTCGAGAAAATTCGGTCCAAGAATAAATGTTGGGTTTTTTTTTCATTACCTAGCTTTTCACTTGGAAGTTATTAAAGAATATATAGACGTATAAATTTAAAATGAAACTGATTTGCAGTCAATGGAATTACCTTTGGAAATGGACAGAAGAAACACAAACTTAGCAACACTAGCCCTACCAACTTATCAAGTACCAAGCGATGGAGTTGAAAACCGGATGTCGAAATAGTTAGACAAATCGGGACACAGATATTTCGATTAGAGCAGTCGAAATTTCATGAATTTCAAGTATAATGCCGTTTAATGAACTCGAAAATCCTATTAGTTATTTAACATCCTGAACACCGTATTATTATATAGATTATTCATCTAACTATAAACATGATGAATTTAGTGTCAATGGTGGGGGTTGGGGTTGGTGGGGGGGGGGGGGGGGGTTATAACAACTAATAAATAAAGTGTGCAAAATGTTTTATATCATTATACTATTAGTAAAACCAATAATTATTATAAAATTCTTAATTTAACAGGAGATAGTAAGGTGGTTATCAAGGTATATATGTACAATAATACTTTTCGACGGATAATTTCAGCTTGTGTACATGTTTTCTCATGGAGGGGGGGGGGGGTACTTGATGAAAAGTCCCGTTGATTTTTTCTTTTCCGTAGAATGTTTTAGTGAAAGAGTATAAATTTTGTGATAATGTCCAGGAGCTATTTTGGATAATAAAAAATAGATACCATGGCTATAGTATATCAGAGGCATGTGACAAAATCAGTGCGTTTAAATATACGGTAGAAGCCTCTCACAATAATTATTTTGTTTTTAAATTAATTCATAGCATGTATACCGGTAAGTACCTCTAATCTATTTCTTTCCCACTCTTCCCATTGTATAGGACTTATCTCAAGCGAGCAAAAGCTGGAGCAAAAGCTGGAATTTTATTTAAAATCGAATTTCCCATTGCAATTAATTTGGCAAGTATATATAGAGGATAACCTTTATACAAAATAAACCAGTGCTTGAAATACATAGTCATGGAGAACAAATCATGCAGTCTTTGTAATGATTTTAAAGCTTAATCATGAGAATACTTGGAGTGATTTCCACACCGGCAATAATAACAGAGTCTAAGGCCGACAAAAAGGCATCACAATCTATGTCAAAGGATGAGGCCCATTGCACATTTGTATCGTTTAATATATTCCCACGATTTCATAATAAACTGAACAAGACCAATCCCTGTGTATACATGTACTTTGTATTCACTGTCTATATTTCAACACATGTGTATACATATCATCGGAACGCTGTGTATACTAAATATATCAATGCATGTTTGATTTTATGTTGTCAAATTTGTATCGAGCCGAGAAGGAACTGTTACTGGATTGATATTATTTTAATTTTTGAGGCATTTTACAGAAAGAAAATTTGGAGAAAAATCATTGCCGGCCGTGAGATCCGAACCCACGACCCTTGGGTCTGTAGGCCAATGCGCTACCATATGCGCCACGGCGCTCATTAGTTTCTTCTGATGTAATTAAATATTTAAACGATATCAAAAAGGGTCATTAACTGATTACGGAAAAATGAGAAATAAATGGTATTTTTTTTAACTAAGATATTTTAAAATCTCATTACCTATTTTTATACTCATCAGATATGATTTAGTATTCAATAATCGTTTATTTAATTACCCTGGGCGTCGGAAGGTATTCATACCCGTGCGGCAAATTTTATCGATAACAGGGGGGGGGGGGGGGGGTCGGGGTTAAACCTAATTTGACTCGAAATAATGATATATTCTACAACGTGTCCAATGATTTTTACATTTAATGTTATATCATTGTTACATATTTACTACTATCAGAACCAATGCAAAATCATTGTACTTGATCTTTGTTTCCAATTTACGACATTTAATTTAATCAGTTTATATTAATGTATGATCATTTACTTATTAGTCTCTGTTGCACATCCAGAACGTCCAATTCTTGCCGAAAAAACTTTGAAATATACTGATTGTTATATTTATCCTTCCAGTATTGATATTAGAATGCAGAAATAATTCATTACTGATAATTGTATTAAGTTGTTTAAGATGTATAAAGATATTTTTACTACAGTAACTTTCAGTACAATGCACAATGTTTGATATGCTTATTCATTGTTACAGTAATATTCTCCGATAATTGGAAATGGCTTGCATCTTGTTATAAATCATAAAAGCTAGTGAACGTATTTTCTTTACTTTTATCTAATTAATGCCCTGTTAATTGTGATCACACGCCAGAAACACTTCACCAGTGTTCACTGCTCAATTGAACACAGATCGCTGCAATCATTGCCGCTGCAATAAACTGGTCAACAGTGATACATCTTTGCAGAAAAAATCCGACGGAGGTCATTAAATAGATGATTAACATAACATATCGTTTAACCATTCAATTATTGCTCTGATAAAAGTCCCTAGAAAATAAGGGCGACCAAAAGGAGTTCAACTAAATAAATACCCAGGGATTAATTTCAAGCGCATACATGTACCCAGTACACTTTTATTTTAAAATTTAAATCTACGTCCCAACCCATTGCCTTTAATCCCAACCCCCCGATCCGGTAGCGATATACATCCTGATCAGAGCCGTTTAAGTGTGTTCAAAATGCACTGTTTTATGAAAAGGTCCAACTTGCATATATTTTAATATCGATTATAAATTGCGTGTGTGTGTGTGTGTGGGGGGGGGGGGGGGGGGGGGTGATAGCGTGTAATCTACCTTTAACTTCATTTTCCTCTAACATCTTGTTTTCCAATTTTTAATATTCTCCCCCAAAAGAGTGTGTGTGGGAGGGGGGGGGGGGTGGGGGTGGGTGGGCTCTATGATAACTCAATTATAATAAAAATCTTTGCTGCAGAAATAGACCCCCCCCCCACCCCCAACACCCGGCCCCCAAGTTGACATCCAGATTAATTGCAGCCCCCTGTCCATTACTTTGTTCCTGCTTACACGTACACAGCTCGATCGGACACCTGCTCTCACGTGTCGTGTGTATGTACCTTTGCTCCGTTGAACAATAGGGTGGTAAATTGGTATACACAGAACGTACCCGTTACAAAGACACGTAAGAATTCTTAGTTAATTGCAAGGTCTGTGAAAGAACAATAGGTGCTAATGAGGTATACACAGTGTGTCTCCTTGCTTCATCTCAGGCCAGCCCACTCTCATATAAGTTAGAAAAACACCCAGAGCTACATTCTAATTAAATTATTCATTCAAACAATATTAGAAGACAAATGTAAAATTATTAAAACACACATGCTGCATTTTCCTTAATTTGGGAAGGGTTTATGGATTTTTTTTTAACTCTTATATTCTTATTTAGCCATAACGTACAAACACCAAATTTTGCAGATTAATTTCACCTAGGTCCACTTTTCAGTGATAGAAAATTTTACATTATTAGACTATTTTTTCTTTTTTTTTAATCTAAAGTTGAACAATCCAATACATTTGTATAAAATAAAGTGATCACAACAGCTTTTAAGTACGTTTACTTCAAATCCAAATTGTTCCTTGAGAGAGAGAGAGAGAGAGTAGTTGTTGAACATGAGTTAGTAGTTGATTGACAGCTTTATATAATCTCTATCATACAGTCAAATTTGAGTAAGTCTATTAAAAAGAAAGAAGAAAAAGCCAAGTTTCCCATCTCTTATAGAAATCATCTAATCTGCAATTTTTTGTAGCAATATATTTTAGAGTCGATATATGTCTTTCAATATCTATTATTAATTCATGAATTGATAGTATTTCCTTAAGACACCTTTTCCCGAATATAAAAGTTATTTTAATCTTATATGCCAAAATATCTGCACACAGTAGGAATGAATAGGGGGAGATTGGGTCGCCTTGGTGAAATCCTCTGCTATGTTTGAAAAATTTTGAAAGGTTTCCAGCTTGTGTGACTGATGATTCTATATTACATTGACAAGTAGATATCTAAGATTCAATGGATGCTCCAAAGTTGAAAAAATCTTAATATTTGTGAATAAATTTCCATGTGAAGTATCAAATGCTTTTTTTTTTAAAAATCAATTATGAATAATACACCAGAAATGTCTCCCCCCCCCCCCCCCCCACCCATATGTTGCATAAGATCATATATCAGCTTAGTATTTTCACCAATATATCTTCCTGGAATGAAACCTGTTTGATCGGGACTACTAATTATATCAAGCATATTTTTAATTCTCTGAGCATTACACTCATAACTTATTTTATAAGCAATGTTTAGAAGTGTTATTGGTTTCCAATTGTTTAAATACCATCTTTTGGGATACGGGTAATTATTCCTTTTTTTTTGTTTGACATAGTTCTCGAACTTTGCATGTACCCATATAAAAAATATGGCAAATAATAAGAGTCCAGGCAGTGATGGATTTACAACAGAATTCTATAAAGTTTTTTGGAATAAGATAGGACATTTTGTGGTTCGATCATTAAATTTAATTTAATGATCGAACCACAAAGGAAATTTCACCTTCTAAGGAGTCTCTTTGTTTATTATTATTAAGTGTTTTATTTCAATGTATGTTAAAATTTTATTTCGATTATAGATAATGTTTTCATTTTTATTTTATAAATTCCTATAAAAACTTTTTAATTTCATTCATTCAGAATTTCCCTTTGGTTTGTAATTTCTTACAAATTCTCAAGTTCTCATGTGTCGTGTGTATATAGTGCTTTGCTCTGTTGATTGTAGCATTAGGAGAACAATAGGGTGGTCAATAGGTATACACAGAATGTGCCCATTACAAAGACACGTAAGATTTCTAAGTTAATTGCAAGGTCTGTGAAAGAACAATAGGTGCTCATGAGGTATACACAGTGTGTCTCCTAGACAAAATTGTGAAACCTATTTTACTATATGGATGTGAAGTTTGGGGATTTGGTAATATAGCACTTGTTGAAAAGTTACATCTGAAATTTTGTAAACATATCTTAAATCTAAAGTCTTCAACACCAAATTATATGGTTTATGGGGAACTTGGACGATACCCACTAATAATTAATGTTAAAGTCCGCATGATAGCATTTTGGAGTAAACTTGTCTTTTCACAAAATAATAAAGTTGCGTCAAAACTACAATATGCAATGGGTAAAATGAACAGACCCTGGTTTAAATTTATTGTTAAAATATTGAATGATTGTGGTCTATCTATTATTTTGTATCAACAAAATGTAAATATCCAGTGGCTTAAGAAAACAGTTTTTCATATACTTCTAGACCAATTCAAGCAGTCATGGAATAGTGAAATGTATAATTCATCAAAAGGTATTAACTATAGAATTTTTAAAACTACATTATCTTTGGAAAAATACTTATTAGATCTGCCATACAAATATCAGAAATCTTTTTGTATGTTCAGAACAAGTAATGCTAAATTGCCTATAGAACAAGGTAGATGGTATGATATACCTCGTGAAAACCGTATATGTACCATATGTAACTGTATTGAGATAGGAGATGAATTTCATTATTTATTTCAATGTACAGATGTAACAATTAAAGATAAGAGATTTTTATACATACCTTCATACTTCTACACACAACCAAATGTTTACAAATTTCAACAACTCTTTAATACTAGTAATAAAAAATTGTTGATTAATCTGTGTAAATTCATTAAAGTTATAATTGAGAGAGTTAGCTCTCTAGGTTAATTGTTTATCATACTTTTTTCCCTTTTTCATTTTTTTTTCTCACTTTTGTATTGTCACTCCAATGCATGCAATGTATATACTATATGTATTATTGTTCAAAATTTTTTTGTGATTTTTCTCAACACTGTAATTTATGCAGTTCAGAGAATAAAGAAATTGTCATTGTCATTGTCATTGCCTTGGTTCATCTCAGGCCAGCCCAGCACTCTCATCTTCTAAGTTACAAAAACACACCAGGCTACATTCTAGAAATTAAATTATTCATTCAAACACAATATTAGAAGACAAATGTAAAATTGTTAAAACATACATGCTGCATTTTCCTTAATTTGGGAAGGGTTTCTGGATTTTTTGTTAACTTTCATACTCTTATTTAGACATAATATATGTACAAACACCAAATTTTGCAGAATAATTTCACCTAGGTTCACTTTTCAATGATAGAAAATCTTACAGTAATTTAGAATATTAGACTATTTAATCTCTAATTGAATGTACAATGTATCTATACATGTACATATTCTGGGTACATTCATGTATTTACATGGATGTCAAGTTTCATTTATATCAATATCATCCTGGCCTCAATCAATTTAATTCAATTTTTTACATCCTGAAAAAATTATCCCAATATGCAAACAAATTACATTGTTTCTTCAATGAAGTGTTTCTAAAAATACGCAAACCCATTGTGCATTTCTTGAATCTCCTAGAATAATGTCCAGTTCAGTCTTTGATATATGCTATCATACAATGCATTATTTTGTAATAATGAGGTTATTTCTTAAAATTATTGCTATTTTCATAATCTCATTATTAATCAAGCTCTGTAACTTGATACATTAATATGTTATCCTATTGGGAATGCATAACTTAAACTAAACAAGTTAAAATTTCAAAAGTCTATAAACTCGGTCAGCTATAAATAACTACATGTAATTTGCATGTATCTCTGGTATTCTTTGAGTGCTCAGATGATAAGTCTTATTTGGGTCACACAAAATTGTTGGTCATAATTAACACATAATTTTTGCAATAAAACAAACACTGCCATATGCTACTATATGCCAGATAATCAGTAACCTAATGGCGAATTTGGATTGTACATGTAGATGTACATGTAATATCAAAATACAATTTTATATTCAACTGAATAGCACGTACTTGTCACTCAGATTTATAAAATTGATATTATGGAATCATACCAGCAGGATTTTTTGATAATGAAATTCAAATTATGACTGCATTGTTTTATCCATTAAGTAAACATACATGTAAATGTCAAGGAGGAGAAAAATACATTCAATGACTAAGTGGCTAATTTTCTTATCAATCTTTTTGTATTAGTGAAGATCAATTTAAGGTTCTAATATTTTTTTAAACATGAAGATTGAGATAACAATTATTTGCTCTAATTAATATTTATATTGACAATCAGGGAAAATGAGCTGCCAATGCACTACCGGTATTAGAAGTTCTTGATCAGTTATCAGTTGTATTCGATACCTTATTACACCTCATAATATATATTCAAGAATGAGGGTTGTCTGCCGCAATCTACATGTAACTATATATGTAGAACTAGTTAAACTTTTTAAATACATGTATAATTTTATCACATACATGCATTCTGAGATACAATCTATGTTAATTTTCTAAATACAACTGAGACAGGTTTTTTTGTCGATTAAAGAAATATGTCAATTAGATATATACATGTAGTGGATATAGTGTATTTCTTACATGTGGGTCGGGGTTGTTAAAATTGTTCTGCATGCAAAGGTAAACACTAACTAGAGGAGCCCAATCTCAATTTGTTTTCTAAAAATTTTACCTTTCTTACTGGCCAGCATGCACAAGCCCCAAGTAACTGCTGGAAGCAACTGTACTTGGGATATTGTCTACCCATGCAAAAAAATTATCAATTATTGGGGGGACCCATACATCCTCTTTTTCAAGCATAAATCAAAAAGTGAAAATTTTGGCAACATTGTAACAGTAGCATTTTCTTAATCTATTCGATAAAATAAACAACCATGCAATATTAAAGTGTCATTATATAAACAATGGACATGTGCTCCACTCCCAAACAAATGTTTGCAATAATTATTCTGACTGTACTCCTAAAATAACCATTAAAATGTCTGGTTTCCCCCCTCCTTTTTCATAAATTAGACAGGTCTTTCAGACAAAACTATAGATATATCCACTGCCATCTTTGACATTAAGTCTAAGAGTTTATTTCTCACAAAAACACTTTATAATCAGAACGCTTAGGTTGTGCAATTTTAAGTCGAAATTTTCAAATTTAATCTTATTTCATTTAAAAATAAAAAAGTTAATTCTGTTTTAGTAACATCCCCATTCCCGGCTGAACCAATCACCTTGTACCGTGTAATAACAGTTTCTGTAAATTGCTTTTAAGATTAATTATGACCACTTTTAATTCAAAAGCCATTTTTATTACAATCAGCTACATCAAGAATTCTGTAAATTTAAACGATGTAAACACATTGACTATTCCCCTTCGAATAAAATGTTTCATGTTATATTTTACCCCTTGTCTAAAGTCAACACAACAGTCATAGCTGCAAGATGATCAATTAAAAGTTTACCGGTACTTTGGATCATAATGAACCTAATATAAGTCATTAAGGACCTACATATCGCATACCAATTTCAATAGGAGACATCTCTCTAACTAATGCTAATCACTAAAAACTATTTTATGACTTTTTGCAACACAACATAAGCCTGAAAGTAGAGCAATTCTCCATTTCACCAAATAATTGACAGTACAAATAATCTAAAACAGTCCCTTGCTACCTTTCACTTACACTAACTTTCTATAAAAAGAGTTTTGTATTATAATAAGAAAGAATATGCAGTTCTAAAAAAAAAAGTAAACCCCATAATGCCACTTCCATTGAGGTTTAAGAAAAAATATAACCATTTAAGTGATCCCACTATCTCCACTTCACTTAATCATCTTTCTATAAGTATAAACATGCACAGATTCATGGGGTTTAAATTTCCTGCAGTAAAACATTTTTACTAAATAATCATTAAGAAGTCAATTGCTCTTCAGTCTCCTCTAATAAGAAACCTTAATTATTCAATTATACTACAAGTACCTGGTATCTTCATGATACATGTATTATCATGATAAAAGCATAACATCACATAGAAATACCCTTACATGTATACCCTCCCCCTATCTTTTGATTTTCATGAAGTGCAGCTAGATGTTAAAAACCTTTCACATATAGGATCATAAAACCTATGGCAATTTCCTCGAGTCAATTCTCACACACATTTGAAAACAATTGTCATAGAAACTAAAAATTGACCTTTAGATTTGTAGCATTTTACATGTATATATTTATACATAGCCACAGACAAAGAGACATTCCATCCGGCATATGCTATTTCTTGATTCCATGAAAAAGTGAGCTTAATTAAACACTCATTTTTAGTGAATATCTAATATATACTTATAGCTATATGGTGTTTCTACTCTCTTGTCAACCATGCTAAAGCAATAAGACTTACATGTATAGCTACCAGTGTGATGTATGCTTTTAAGTAAAATAAGATTAATATACAGCTGGATAGCTGCATGGTGATAATAGAATTTCATGGAAAAATGTTCAAATTTTACCTATGTTTTTCTACATGTATATTAAAAAAATATTCCAAATATACCAGTATATATTTTTTGTTCATTTTGAAAATAATTTTCAAAGTAGATGTTATTTTTACAGTCAAAGATACATTTACATATTCTACATGTTAACTGAAGGATGAGGTGATTTTCCACATGTACTAGATGTATTTAATATTATTCAAATATAACTTTTGGGCAGAAGAAGCAACAGAGCAAACATGGGTTTTTTCTCATTTTGTTTTCTATGATAACTTTGTTTGTCTACATGTCAACTTAATTTCAAAAATATTTTTTTTACTGTAACAGAAACAAACACTTGTGCTAGGGTCATAGACCCCTTCACGGTAACTGTGATGACTGCTCTTTTGCAGGGCAAAATGACTTTATTGGGTGAAACATGACGTACCATTAAACCAGGCCCCCTGAATCTCTAGGCAGGTGCTCTACCAACTGAGCTATCTGGCACTGGTATTCGAACAGGTCTAACCATCACATTCCTCCCCCCTTAAATGATCTTCGCCCTTGAAGATCAACCCAGACTCTTCCCCTGGCAGGAGTTAACCTGTCAGTTCCAGGGGTTGGTCACGGCACCAAATGTAACAGGATGGGAGAAATAATGATGGTCGTGATTCGAACACGGGCCCACTGATTCTCTAGTCAGGTGCTCTACCAACTGAGCTATCTCGCCCCGGTATTCGAACTGGTCTGCATGAACATCACAAGTACTTAAACTTCACCATAATTGATCATATTTCCCTGCAAGAGAGCAGTACCACTCTTACAGTAAAGGGGTCTATGAGGTTTATTGAAACCCTATTCCAAGTTAAATGCATTTCATAAATTGTAATTACTTAAAATAACAGTTTTATGATCATTCCTGCTGTTAATCAACTGCACTTATTATAACTTAATGAAAGTTTATAACTGATCCATTTTCATTTAGTATAATTTTCATAAAAATATGGATTCATGGCAGTTATGATTTGTATTCATATCAAACTGAAACTTTTTTTTTAAAAATTGCTGCCATATAACATGTATAATTCATATTAGTTTAATTATTAAATTTATCCTCATATAAAAACCAAGACAATTAATAAAATCAGTAAATCATAAAATAAATCCAAAAATGGAAAGGGATAAACCTTATTTACTTATGTAATATATATACCATTTGCTATATTAATTCCAGGTTATATGACATGTTGCAATCATAAAGTTTTGGTTTTTCAATGTTGCAAAAAAATCAGTCTAATATGTCTATAAAATATGTTCAACATTCAGGGATGTATTCATCATTAGGGATCAAACCCATGCAGACCAGTAGAAGTAATAGGGGGGGGGGGGGGGGGGGCAGGGGTGAATTCCTAGGGAGGGAGGATGAAAACCAATTTTAAGGGGTAATTAGCACATTAAGGGGAAGGTGTGTGGGGTGTCTTTAGGTATCTTAATTGGGGTTTGTTCTTTCTTTTAACTTGGAAATGCATGCACTTACACTGGGAAGTATATGAAATAGGGTTTGCCAGAAATAAGCAATGTTAAGTTGCTAGCTAGCTCTCAGAGAAGTTCAAACAGTTTGCAGTTACTACTATAAGATATACCCAATTTAAAATGCCATGTTAAATGTCAACATACACTTGCCTCGGAAGTAAATATCTTTACCACGCTTCGCGCTTGTGTATACAACAGAGTTTATGACCACTGTTCGCTGATGCAGCCGTTGTACAATATATCCACCATTACACTGCAGTACTGTACTCCAATATATGGTCGAGGATACACCTGTACACTAATGTAAAAAAAAACGATCTTTTTTCTGAGACAACAACCGTCACCGCAGTTCCGCCGGCCTTATACAATGTTCTGATCTATTTCTAGAATATTTTAAAATATATTTTTTTAAATGAAATAACTTCAAAACAGACAGTTTCGTGTATTAGCTTCCCCAATTGCATGTTCTGATTTTAGTCAACACCTGTCATAGTCTTAAAAGCGCTTACTGTTACGTTATTATCAGTCTGGAAAGAACAATCTGAAACAAACACGATGCAACATTTGAACAAGAGTCACACTCACAGTGTTTGGACTGAATCATGCATTTGTAAATTGTTTCTCGTGTAAATAATTTTCCGAGAATCTAATTTTCGATGGCGTGAATCAGTTCACTAAACAACACCTTCAAAGAATTCATTTGCTGTAAGTACAAAATAAGGGATTGTAGATTTTTGCGTGTGAAACTTGCTCTCGTAGTTCATTATATACTCATAATATCACGAGTTCTTCTTCTTGACGAACACAGAACCCCAGACAGTATATATATGTTGTAGATTGATATTGAATAGGCTAACTGGTCCAGTTTTATTTTGCTGTTTGTGATTTTTACCTAATCGTTTTGCTGTTGAAATATTTTTACTTTTAAAACTTCATTGCCAGCAAAATTTTTGATTGCAACATTACAGACTACACGTAATACGTCCTAGCTGACCAAAATTTTGATAAATACCACATCTTGCCATTGCAATGTGAAAGTCACAATTAATTTAGGATAACTTAGGAAATTAATTAATAAGTAGACTTTGTAAGAATACATGAACAGGTACTTTCCAACAATTGACTTTAGGTTAGTTAAGTTTTCACCTGGGCTGCTATATATTTTCCTTGATTTTTAAATGCTAATTTTAAGCATAAACTAGCTAATATAGAAATATTTTACAGATTTATTCAAACAACCAAAAATTAAAATCACTTGCAACCTGTTCTGTCACAAAGAGATCCATCATACATTTGATGAGTAAATTCAACTTTATTTGAAAATTGCCTAGTAAAAATTTGTAAGGTATATCAACTATGCAATCGGCCTAATATCAGACATTAAGCAGATTCTATTACTTCACTTCAGATTAATATTTTGTGGTTTTTTTTACCCCATTATCATTACTTTAGTAAATATGGGGGAAAAAACCCAACATAAGCATTAAATATGGGGATAAAAACCCCATCTGATTTTTTTCGGGAATGGTGGGGTTTTTTTCCCCATAAATAATTTCATGGGGTTTCTTGCCCCATGGGGTTTATTGCAAAACCCCATGGGGTTTGCATGGGGTTTTCTGTGGGGTATTTTTTCCAAACTAAAATCCCATGGGGTTGGAACTTTTAAGTTCAAATATCTAAAAAACTATCTAAAAATGTTTCAATTTTTTTTCCATAAATTTATTTAGAATAAAAAACCCCACCATTTGGTACTAAACTTTGGTCAATATTGTGAATGGAAAGGGGTGCGCAACGCCGGAAAAATGTCCATTCCGAAGTTGTCCGTCCCACTGTTAAAGATCCCTTGAAGATCTCAACGGCTACATGGAAGGCAGGCAGCGGAGGTTTGGTGTCATTAAAGACCCCAACATGCATTCTGTTTGATTCGCTAGGAAAATTTCATTCCTTTGGGTATGAAGCAGAAGAAAATTATTCCAACTTAGCCCTTGATGACGAGCATCATGATTGGTTCTACTTTTCTAGATTTAAAATGATATTATACAACAAAAAGGTATATTCATACTAATTATCAATTTTGTATTTGCAAATGCTATTGAGATGTTAAAACAGTTTAATTCATCGTTTCATTGATTTACTCAAGTGACTAATTTCAATTTGTTTTCGTCCGTTGTCGTCCGTCCGTGTGGTAACAATTGAACATGTTAACTTTTTTCATCAGACCTATATAAGTCACTGTTTATTTTATTTTTTTAATTAATAAAAGTCAGCGTTAAAATTTGGTTTGTCTTATCCTAAAAACTTTAAATATGAATTGAGCACAATTTTTTGTGACCCGTTTAAGGGGATGTTTATTCAGGCAACACTTTGGTAAATTAATCGAAAAATTGACCATATTGTTACTTAATCTATAACTTTGAGTCAAACTCAAAGCTTACTGAATTTTAAATAAAACTGCAGAAATAATAGCAATCAATGTAAATGTATTTGTATAACATATATTATTTTATTCTTCTCTTGAATTTCAACGAAAAATGAGTGAAATTTAGAAAAGAGAAAGAGTGAAACTGTCTATCAAAGTTAAGATATTGTAAAATGGTATGGCCAGATTTTTTTAAGAGGGGGTGTAACAGCTAATAGAGTTATCTTCCATCGCTTGTTCATATTTAATAACGAATCATTGTTAAAATGTAATTAAGAAGTTGAATTAAAAGAGTTATACAAGTATTGTTATAATATAAAACAAAACAACCAAACATTTTTGAAGTATTTAAATAAAAAATAGATTTGTATGGTAAAGTAATAATTGGCTAGGCAAAAACACTGATGTGCGATACATGTTCAATGATTGTTGTATAATGTTAAATGATGTCTGAATCATATATGTTGAATTCTTAAAAGCTGAAGGGGGAAATGTTTTTTCTTCGTCAAATGCCCTAGGGGTGTTTCTTGTCTGGCCGCTTATATTACGGTTGGTGATTGTTTTAAATTAAAAATGTGTACTATCCATCTTAGGTTTATTTACGAAAACATGATTATGCACTTTCACAAAGAGTTTAGGTTTCGTAGTCCTTGTTACAAGATTTCAGATAGAGAGGGACCAGATCATTACCGTGTTTTATTAAAGTTATATTATGATCACCAAAATTATATGTTTCATAGCCCGTTTAGCAAGATATCATGTAGGAAGGGGGTGGTCATTACTTTATTTTAAATGATTTATTTACTTCAGAATGAAACTTTATCAAAGGCATATGGCATATATGATATTCTTCGACAGGTCTTGTGTATCGGCTATTGTACACCTGTTGCCCTCTTATACATGTTATGATATCATGACAGTGCATCTTGCAAAATAGAAAAAGCATGTATTGTACCGAAATGATGTTCAGAAACACAGAAAAAGCTTGTACTAGTAGATAGATATTACTTTTCCCCAAACTTGTACTGTAAAAGTGGTTATTAACGCTGGTGGTTAAGTACGCGTTATCTATGGTCAAACAATACACGTGGGTATTAAATACACGGACGCGCGAATTACCACTCTAAAATTTGAAGTTTTTTTCCATACGCGAGGGGGGTATTTTACGCAGTTTTCAGTTTACCGCGTGCAACTAGAGCAAACTTCCCCCACGCGTAAATAACCACTTTTACAGTAATTATTCATATATTCATGTTGTTGTTCAAGTCCAAAGAATGTCAAGAAGGTTTTTTTTCGGGGCCAAAATATGTTGTCTTATCAAAAAAACGTTGTCGATTACGGGATAATAGGCGTTTTGTCACTTTTTAGCCCGAGCTGTACATGTAGTATACAATAAGCTGTTTTGTTTTATTGTACCAGGATTTATCCAGAGAAACCCTCATTGAAGACGACAAAGGAAAGAAAATAAAAGCAATAGAAGTATTTTCTTCTGCTATCGGCTATTTAAAAAAGCGCTTGGTGACTGACTGCAAAAAGCAGATAACGGAAATAGAAGAATCTGATATGATGTGGGTTTTAACAGTGCCAGCTATTTGGGACGACAAATCGAAACAATTCATGAGAGAAGCTGCAGAACAGGTTTATTTTTTCCATCCATTTTTCCAATTTATAAAAATCCCCAATTTTCTTCACAAAGATTACAAATTGTAAAAAAACATATTGTAATTAAACGTTAACTTTTTCAAAAATGAAAAACATTTAAAGGAAAGCAGTTTAGTTGGATAGAAATCATCTTCGCGAGCCAAGGGTTAACGATTCAGGCTAGCGAAGATGAATAGAAATAAAATTAAACGATTACTATGGGCAGCGGAAAGGGCAAAAAATGCATTTTTTCAAAATCAACGATAAACTAAATTCAGCAATCTAAAATAATATTATCAATGACCGTAAGTGAAAAATCAACAGTCTTCTTTGCAAAATATATGTATATAAAATCAACCAAAGATATTTAAATACAAATCAAACACAAAAAGTAAAACCAACAGACATAAATGTAAAACGAACATACATCAACATGAAACAAGCGGACGCACAAATAAACGCCAGGTGGCGTTTTTTGGGAAGCATATACGTCATCGATTATTGGAATCCGGGATGGTTCGCACCTATTCTGTTTCGCCCTGAGATGTTTCCCACCTCAATGTTTCGCACCTGCCTCGGAGCAAAACATCTGACTGTATTATAATGTAATGTAATGGAGTGTTGATGTAATTAAAAATGTATATATAGTTAGCATAGATCTATTTTGGGGATCATTTAATGACATAAATTACCGGTATCTGCTTGAACTTTACATTTGCTGAATTTAGTTTATCGTTGATTTTGAAAAAATGTATTTTTTGTCCTTTCCGCTGCCCATAGACTTCTTTATAAAACTTTTAATCCAAATGTCCTCTATCGATGTTTTAAACTCAGCCCATAGATGTTTATAAAACTGAATTATGATAATATAAAAATTAAAGTACTGAAGAACTGACGGGAGTTGATTTTGTCGATGTTTATTTATTTTAAAATCAATGATATGTTATTTTGCATGACAAGTACATGTAGTTTCTAATTTGAATTACGCACATTTTTATATCATGAATTTTTGGACTTTTTCGAGAATGTCGAGAAACCCATATATGAATCATGTTAAATAATATTTAAAGATGAAATTAATTCAATCAAACTATGTATCAGTAATAGAAATATTTCTCGAAAATTGTATGGATCCAAGCAATATTGAACTCTAGTCTCTTTCAACCAAACGCTCGGCTGATATCGTAAATCTCCGACAAGGATTTACGGAAACAGCCGAGCGTCGAGTTGAACGAGACTAGTTTGAACTCTGGCGTAGGAATACATACGACAACAACAAAAATTTAAATATTGTTCATACCATTTAACAATCTGACTATTTTCATGGTATTTATAAATAAGTTTCCTTGAAAAACAATGCTTTAGCATACATTACATAGAATTTAACAATTGTTTTCAAGAACTAAGTCTTGTCAGCAGCAATTATTTGTGCTGAGGTCCAAACAATGTTTCCCTTTCGGTTTGTCTGAGTAACTGCATAGGAGAGTTGATTAAAATCAACCTCCAAAAATTACTATCCAAAGCATTCGTAGATTGCGACATTGTGGGAAAACACTTAACCCACGTTATATGGATTTCAAATCTTTTAAGGTAAAAAAAAAAAAGACTTACCTGTATTATAGTGCATGTGTTGTGTGTTAAAAATGTCCAAACAAGAGGCCCATGGGCCACATCACTCACTTGAGCAACCATAGCCATAATAATCTCTGCATTATAGAGTCATAGACAACATATCTAGACAGCGTAGTAGAATTAATCCTGTATAAAAAGATTTTTTTTAAAACTATTTTTATGATTTTAAGACAGCATGAGGTTGAGCACTTGTAGTGACTCTAAGTCAAAGTTTAAAACAATTCTTGCTTTACTGGTGGCTTCAAGGACTAGTACATAATGAACACAACAACAGATCATATTATAGTAAAACAAGTAGGGGTCACTCCTTAAAAATTTCCGATATAGCATGAAATAATCTATTTTTTTAGTCCAAAATTGGATTTAATTCTCTTAACTTTTATGAAATTTAAGTTAAATGTGCAAAAATATATCGATAAAGATATCAAGATATTGTTCAAATATGTTTTTAGAACATCATGAATATATTGTAACACACAGACTATCTAGAAGTTTGGTAGTGCATTATGTAAATTGTTTATTTTCTTCTTGAAAACCTTCCTCCACGAAATATATTCCCTTACCCCTTTGTGAAAATGTATTTTTTTAAAACAATTTTACTCAATAAAGTTTATTTGGCAATGTAAAATATAAATATACTACTAGAATTAACATGTGATGCAGAATTTTCAGACTAGAGGTAACCAAAAATGGCTACCCAAATCCTAAGGAGCGAACCTCTTTAAGATGTTCGTTCCTCTGTTTTGGGGTATTGTTTTTGGGTCACCTCCAAACTGGAAATTATGCATCATCTATACTACTTTAGATGAAAGGTGAGCCTCAAAATGGTTTATTATGAATAATTTGACTTATTTTAATGCAGCTTTATTAATTTTCTTGAAAATCGTTTCGGAGCGATTCTGCAATTTTTGCTACATTACGGGTATATGGGAGACATTTTAGTTGTGGTATAGGCCTGTCCCGAGACACAGAATATTCTAACTAAGCAGAGTGTAGTGAAATTAATTGCATTATTGTAGGGTTAAAACTTTATTATGTAAAAGGCAACAATACGGTATGTCGATATATCTATTTCGTAAATGTCCGATATCATATACAATGTCAACCCGTGCACGCACGGGTCAAAGTCTAGTATATATTAATTCTACTTGTAAAATCTTATTCTACAATACAAAATAAACTATATTGAATAAAATTGTTAAGGGAAAATTACATATTTACGGAGTTTAGTAAGAGACTTTATTTTGAGGCGGAAAGGTTTTAAAAAGAAACATAAACAAATCATGCTATTTTTCCAGTTTTACATTTAAAAAAATTAAGTCAACGAAGGCTTAATTATAAATGCAGTCGTTCTCAATGAAAATATTTTGGAATTATTTTATTGTGGATCCTTGATTTAAAAAAAACAATTTCAGGATCTGTAATGTTCTTATTATTGTTCTCGGAATATCCATTGAATTTAATTCAAGTGCACTCACTAAATCTAGATTACTATCCATACATTTACTTATATATTATACATTTACTTTCATGACAATTCTTATTTTAAAAAAATCCAATGTTCAAAAGAATTCCTTTTTATTACTAGCATGCATGCAGTTTATTTTTAATTTTCCAATTATTCCATTAAAACAAAGAATCTGCATTTGTCAATATTTTATACACAAAACAGCATATAATTTATATATGAATTGATTATTAGCTCACTGAGACGAAGTCAGGGGGAGCTTATGCTATACCCCCGGCGTCGGCGTCCGGACCTGGTTAAAGTTTTTGTTGCGGGTCCTTTATCTAAGTTATTACTTTTCCTAACCTCACAAAACTTGCATGAATGATGAATCTGGACCAACTTATGGACTTAAAAGACTTGGAAGCTGAATCTGGGCCATAGGTTTCGGATGCTGGAGGGGGTTAAGTTTTTTTTAGAGCTGGTTAAAGTTTTTGGAGCAGGCGCCCTTTGATGACTATATGTTAATTAATACTGGTCCTAACTTCACCAAACTTACATGAATGATGCGTATTTTCACACTGATGCTGAAGGAGGTTAAGTTTTTAGAGCTGGTTAAGTTTTTGGAGCAGGTGCCCTCTGATGATTATATCTTAGTTATTGCTGGTCCTCACTTTACCAAACTTGCATGGATGGTGTGTCTTGTGATACTGATCCACCTGACAGTTTTGAATGCTGAATCTGAGCCATAGGTTTCGGATGCTGGAATAGGTTAAGTTTTTTGGAACAGGTCACATGTTTAATAGATAATAGCTTGCATAGTTGATTTAACTATAATATAATTGAATGGCAGAGGTAGCTTCAGATGCAGAGCCTCATCTCCATTATTAAGGATGCTAAAAATACCTCCTACCTCACTCAAACCTGCTTGATAGATGTGTTTGTTGTTATATGATACAAAATGATTCCAATGATATAGTATTGTATGATTTGATACCCTATTGTTTTATATGATACAAATACATATATTTTATTGTAAAAAGTTATATGATATTGTATGAAATTTTTTACATTATGATATGATATTCTATTATGATATTGTAATGTATAGTATCATATATTGATTACATAATATATTATTTTATCTCATACGTGTGGTGTATATTACCCGTGTGGTAAACCCTTGCTTTATCAAATGGGTAATACTTTATCAAATACTTCCGGTCCGAAATATTTTTTACACATCCCCTCGCTTCAACGCTTCACTGACCTGTTTTCGAAAATTTCCTAGTACTTTTAACATGACTATTTTTACTACCAACAATTGATATGAAATGGATTTTGTCAAAGATTTAAATTACAAATATGAAAACACATAACTGTGTAGTATAGGCGTCGGAACCGGGGTGGGGGAGCTTAGGTCCCCCTTTTATTGCAAAATTATACATAACCATATAACCAAAGACTTTTGTTTTTGCTTGTCGACATTTTTGATAAGTTAGCCCCCCCCCCCCTCCACTTTCAATTTGCTTCCGAAGCCTCTGTATTGTTTATAAGACTGCAAATCACGTTAGCTATCAAGGAGTTCATTCTGACGCCGCGATGAAAACAGAACGCTTTAGTTGTGTTTATATATAAGAATGTTTCTTAAGACTTTTATTCCACCACCAGTAAACATCCTTATTCAATATTTTCAATTTTGAATTGTTAGGTTAGCGTTTGTTTTATAAAATATCAACAACTGTTCCTCGTTCGAGTCAATTCAAACTATAGTCTGTCCCAAGTTATTGCTTTCATCACTTTTTGATGATTTTTAATAAAAATACACATATCTGTCAAAGAAATACAGTTGAAATCAATAAAAATGAATATATCCAAGATATCTTCATTGAATAATTATCATTTTTCACTCATAAAAGTTCACAGAAACGAAAACAAATTTCTTACAGAGATTTATAATGGGAAATGTTTACCTCTTTTCTCCATTCGGAAGTACCGGTACTCGGGATACCTCGCGCAATTTTTCAATGTTGTCATCAGGGCTTATTAATGGCTGATGCAATGCAAAATCTCTTTCTATTTTTGGTGGTGTATTGAAACCTGAAGCGGTAGATTGGGGCTTTTCAAAACAGATAATATGAACATTTTTCATATTAGTGGATGAACGTTGTTTTGAGCACTAAGTTATTTATGATTATCGAAATATCAAGCAAAAAGTGGTGGAAGCAAAAACTCGGGACAGAGTATAACGAACATTCGCAACTTTGTGGATGTCAACAAACTTAATTATTCAAGTCTTTTGATCAGTATTTCCATTTATTCAGGTTATTAGGCTCTAAGAAAAAAATTTAGAGCTAAAAAAATATTTCAATTTTTATTTCAGTGAAACTTTACATTAAAACAATTAGATTTATCGCCGAAATGACGAACTAAATTGTATTGCGCAAGGGCACAATAACTCCATATCACAACGTTGCATCATCGTTTTTAACCTTTGAAAAAAATCAAATCGGGGTCACATAGGGTCTGCCTCAAAAGCATCATAATATAAATCAAATTGTATGAGATAAATAGAACATCCATAATTGTGTGATGTTATATTTGCTTCATCCAACTCGTTGAAATGGTTATATTCGCTCGGCAAGCCTCGGGAATGTATACACCACTTCAACTCGTTCGATAAAGCAAATATGAAATCACAATATAGATATGCTCTATATATAATATATAGCTACATCATATGATATTGTATCATATGATATGATACAATGTTGTTTCAAATTTTATTGTGTCATACAATATCATAATGCATAATACAATATAATATCATATGTTACAAAACTGTTATGTATTATGTGATATGATATTGTTTCATATAATACTATATTGTATCATATATTATATATTATGATATTGTATTATGTGATCAAATACAGTGATGTATAACACAAGACACCGTCATATCTTATGTTACAATTTCATATTGCATCATCATTTATTACAGTATTTTGTTGTATTATATCATATTTATTGTAAGTATCATACGATAAAATATCGTATTTTATATTATTGTATTGGTAAATATTGTATCTTATAATACGGTATGAAATGAACATATGATTATCATACAATTTATCATTTTATTATGATATAGTAGTACGATATTGTGTCAAAACAGTATCCATGTATATCCAAGATCATTAACTATGATTTTCATATAATATGATAAAGGAGGTCTCATAAAGGTGATGCTTCATAAAGGTGATGCCTCGTCTCGGTGAGCTTAGTAATATGTGACAAACTATGTTTTTTTTAATATTTTACATTTATCATGGTTCTTATATTGAAATAAATAAAAGAATATCAAGATTTCAAAAAAGGATGAAATTAAAAAAAGGAAGTAGAATAAGGTTGAATAGATATTTATGTAATATTTTACATTTATCATGGTTCTTATTGAAATGAATAAAACAATATCAAGATTTCAAATAAGGATGAAATAAAAACAAGTGAAAAGCTGTCAATGTGACAGCAAACCGGGTTTTCGTTTATGTGAACTGTATCCATAATCCATGTCAACCCGTATCCAGTGAAATGGAGTACCCTATATGCAATATTTTGCCAAAATATGACTAAGTTCAAAAGCTGGTATTTTTTTCATAAATTATCGGAAATAAAAATCCTAGCAATATGCACACCTCTGATATATGTACAATTGATCTGGAAAAGAACCACTTCCTTTCTTGAAAACTGTAGGAGGAGTTATCCGTACAATGAGGGTACCCTATTTGCAATATTTTTCCGAAAAAAGACTATGTTCAAAAGCTGGTATTTTTTTCATAAATTATCGGAAATAAAAATCCTAGCAATATGCACACCTCTCATATAAGTACAATTGATCTGCAAAAGAACAAGTTCCTATCTTGAAAACTGTAGGAGAAGTTATCCGTACAATGAGGGTACCCTATATGCAATATTTTGCCAAAAAATGACTAAGTTCAAAAGCTGGTATTTTTTTCATAAACTATTGGAAATCAAAATCCTAGCAATATGCACACCTCTGATATATGTACAATTGATCTGCAAAAGAACAAGTTCCTATCTTGAAAACTGTAGGAGGAGTTATCCGTAAAATGAGGGTACCCTTTAGGCAGCCGCCCATCCGCCATTTTAACCATTTTATTAACCGGATTTTTCCGTTGGAAAATCCGGTTAAAAACGGGAGTAGAAATACATTGAATAGATATAAAAATCAATACCCACATGTTCATCGTTATATTAAAATGTGGATTTTGTTGGGAAAATTTGCGTATATGAAATATAGTCACAGCCCCCCCCCCCTCCCCCCTTCGCCATAAGATCACAGCTCCCTACGCCACATTAGGTTTTCGATCAAATGCTCCTTAATTCATACACGTGAGATGGTTTTCTTTTATAAATGTAGATTTTCTATTCACATGGAATGTTTTTGGACGAAAACAACCTGGAAGTTGTGCCGTAGGATTCGAAATTTTTAATAAAATACCCTGAAGATAATATGTTGCGCCTACCCCACCTGTAAGGTGTTTGAGCTTTTCCAAAGATATCTCAACTCCCAAGTTACTAAAGGTAGTTTATCAATAATCACTGTCTTCCGTGCGATACTTTTTGGTAATCAAAATCGAGTTTAATTAAACATAATAAGTCTTTGAATACTCGATGTCCTAATTTCACCGCTTCTAAATCACGGCCCCCGTGTTACACCGATCATGGCCACTTTATGTGTGATTCTACAAGGTGTTAATTAGCTTGGCCGGAATATTAGTTAGGACTTATGAATATAGTCTCGAATCTAGAAAACGGATGATATTCTTAAGCTTTGTGGTTTTATTTTGCTTAATAGAACATCAAGATCTTCACAACGAATTTAGAAAATATAATTCCCCGACTTTGCTTCTCCATATTTTTCGGGCAAGATTGTTACATATAATATAATAATAAATTTTGTAACGAAATGTATTATAATAGTATTATGTATTAATATAATAGCTTATTAATTGTTAAAGAATTATTGCCGAAGTGGATGACCAACAAGTTTACAGACCCCCCCTTCCCCTCTCTCTCCTAAACCGAACACGAAGGGAACAGCCTCAATAAGGGGAAATTGCTCTCTAAATACTCTAATTGCTCTCCCCCTCAACCCCCCCCCCCCCTTCTCAAAGAGGAAGACTCACTGAATATACATATAGTCAGTCTCACTGTAAGGTTTCACCACCTGTTTAATTTCATTTGCCTCTCATCAATCAAAATCAACTGCCATCCATTAGGAACATACTTTAAACCATTACATTAACTTGTAAAATTTACTCATAAATTCAAGGACGAATTTCTTGAACATTTAGGAGACGTCAACGGTTAACAGGTCTGTGGTTGTCGATCAAAATGTCAAGTCTCAGTTAATCATGGGTTTGAGCACTGGCACGGTATACCAGAGGCTTTGGGCTCTAGTTCCGATTAATTTGACTTTGCCATCTGTTAGACAGCCAAAGTATTTACTAAAATATTTTCAGTGCTAGCTAGGGTAAGAGAAATTCATTTCTTTGAATAATGTATCCTAAATATTTGATTTTGTAGGCCTGTATCTGTAGAGAAAGGTTGGTGATTGCTCTTGAGCCCGAGGCAGCTTCGTTGTTCTGCATGCACCTACCTGTACAGAAAGACAGCGTTAATTCTACATTTGGGGTCTTTAAATCTGGAAAAAAGTACATGGTTGTTGATGCTGGAGGTATTTCTAAATAATAATCAAACATAAAATGGCATTAAATTTCCCATTGCTTTTTACTTTCTCAATTATGTTTTATTTAATATTCAACTCTAGGTGGAACAGTAGACATCACTGTCCATGAAGTTAGAGACAATGGATCTGTAAAGGAACTCAATAAAGCCAATGGAGGTGATTGGGGAGGGACAAAAGTAGATGCATCATTTAAAGGTCTCTTGGTTGATATTGTCGGCAAGGACGTGATGGAGACCTTCATCTCTAAGAATAAGTATGATTTTCTTCATCTTATGAGGGACTTCGAAGTAAAGAAGAGTACAATCAACCCTGAACTAAATGACAGAGTTACCTTCACAATACCAGTCAGCTTGTCGGAGACTTTTTCCGAAAAGAATCCGGGAAGCATAATTACGGACGCAGCATTAAATTCCAAATACAAAATCCAATTGACTTGGAAAAAGGATAAACTTCGAATAGAGGCAAAACTCGCTAGAACGCTATTTGATGAAAGTTGCAAACATATTGTGGATCACCTGAAGGAGCTTTTCATGCATCCTTCTGTTAAAGATGTGTCATCCATCCTACTAGTAGGAGGATTTGCAGAGTCGCCAATGTTACAATCGGTTGTAAGAGAGGCATTCATAAACAAAAATGTTATTATACCCAAGGAAGCTGGTTTGGCCGTGTTGAAGGGAGCAGTAATATGTGGTCATGAACCCCAAAATATTTCTGGTAGAATTTGCAGATATACATACGGAGTTAAAGTAAATAATAAATTCGATGGAACAATTCATCCTCATTTCAAAAAAATCCTACATAATAATATTGAATACTGTGACGACATCTTCAATATTCATGTTCGTGTGGGACAAATAGTTAAGGTTGGGGAACCGCAAGTGACACAAACATACACAGTGATAGAAGCAGATCAGAAGAGTATTGAATTTAAGATTTATACTTCAAAAAACACAGAACCAACTTTTGTGACGGATGAAGGTTGTAAATACTTGGGAACGCTTACGATTGACATGCCAGACACATCCAAGGGAACAAATCGGGGGGCCATTGTCCACATGACGTTCAGTGGAACTGAAATTACCGTCACAGCGGTCGATCGAGATAATCCTGAGAGATCCGTATCGACCAAAGTTGATTTCCTTGGATAATTTGAAAAGCCAATATTTATATGCTTGTGACATTAAAACGAACGGAAATCTTCATCACTGTCTTCATAGAGCAAGATAATTTTCATCACCGTCTTCATAGAGCAACATAATTTTGGATTACAAAATCATTGAGAGTATCACATTAGTTTTTTTGACGCCCGCTGTCATCGAACAAAGATCCATCCTGAGTTTGGTTTTTGACATTGTTAAAACAAATTCTCTAGTGTTTATAATCGTATGTATTCACAGACTCATATTCCTATTGTTTTTGATATCAGAACGTTGCTTAAGTTATTTTTCTATATAGTACAACAGAAAAACAGATGTATATATATATATATATATATATATATATATATATATATATATATATATATATATATATATATTATATATATATATATATATATATATATATATATATATATATATATATATATATATATATATATATATATATATATATATATATATAGTTGTTTTCCTACTGTATACGCCTCTTAATGTTTATCGATAATTTTTTAAATGTACAATGTATGTAGATTGCAGGGGCAGCTGTTTCTATCACAAGAACTTGTTATTTTTTTTAAAACTAATTGGGTAGTAAAACAAGTGCCAGTGCCTTTTGTAAATGTTAAGTGATCAGACGAATATATGCAGCGTGCGTTTTATGCAACAAAGGAATTGCATACTTTACTATCGGACACAGTTTGTAAAACTTTCATTAAATACAATGTATACCTAGCTTACTAGTATGAATAATTAGAGTAATTAATGTGCCTGAAATCTCGATGTCGGAAATTTTTATTGCAAAATTATTCATAAAGCTAAGCAGAGGCTTATATTTAATCAAAATTAATATCGTCTTTTACAAATATTGTTACGGAATAAACAACATAGAACAGCAATATTTTTCCTGTTGAAATATGAAGATTTGTTTAAATATTATTTATCATAAAGATTTACTAGCATTTTACAGCAAAAAAATAAAAAAAGCAGCTGATATTGCTTTAAAATTTGTACTTATAAAAGTGATCCTCTTAGTTTTTTTAATGTCATTGAATATATGCGCTTTTTGCAGTTTTTGAATAAATGGCGTGCCTCAATATACTTGATTTGTCTTGATTTTATTCACTCCATTCAGACCCCTATTTGCTAGTTATCCTCTAAATGCTTCAAATATTTTGCCATTAAAAGTATTGAAGTGTGGACAAGTTGTTTGTCATATGAGCCTTATATAAGTATATCCGTTTTGCTTAAATTGATTTCTAAAAAAATTTTCAGAAAATTTGAAATTCTAAAATCAGTGAAAAGGCTCCTATTGATTTTGAGAACGTTGGCATCTCTCATAATTATGTTGTCTCTGGTTTTGAAAATAATGAATGTTGAATGAATGTACGTTGCAATACACCGTAATTTAGAGTTATTTTAGGTGAACATTAGCCAGTCAACTACATCGCATTCATATACCTAGCATCTTTTTTTTTTAAGAAAAGGGACCAAAATAAAAGTGGAAAGGCCAACAACATGTATCTTGTGTGATTATTCTATCATAAACACAATAATAAGGTACATTGTTCGGAAAAGGTACATTGTTCGAAAAAACTGGATAGGGCTAGCCCCTTATTTTTCGTACCTGATTGCTATGCTACATATGGAAATTAATAGCAGAAAAAAATCAAAACCCACATGAGTCATCAAAGAAAACATTTAATTGTTTATATTTACATCTTTCTTTTAACAAATTGATTGTAAAAAATAAGCAGAAATAACTAAACTACTGTCAATATACATCAGTACGTTAGCTAAAAGAAACATCCAAATCGTCTTCTTTTAGAAATGATTATTTCGTGCGGTGCGTGGTTTTTCTTATATAGGTTGCCGAAGATTTCGACCAATCAATTAACAGGGCGTGTAGATATCATTCCTATCAGTTATTACAGAGCAATGAATAGGATCAATTTTTGAAAGAAATAAAGGAGAATCATAACTGGGAGACGTAAATATTATGATTTGACTATATTTTGATTTAGCAAAGAAAAAATCTTCATACTTTAGATTTAAAATTTGAATATTTCCTGATATCATGAAATAAATTTTCAGCTCTTCTTAAAAAAATAAAGAAGATTAAATTAGTATAAAAATTGTCACGACCATCCAGCCCTCTTAAAGCTGTATGGTATATACATGTATATATATATGTATCATGTATATATATGTATACATGTATCAGTATCAGCAGCATTCCTTTGGTTGAGGCTTTTATAACAGTTAAGCAGACTTCAACTCTCATTGCCAACCATTTGAAAAATACTGGCTATGATTTAGGATAAAAAACATTGGACGACACAATTACATTACATATCACACTTTTAAAACTTTGTATTATCTCAATAAGCATTTACCAAAACTTGTCTATTTTGATAATTTTTAAATGGAAAAAGTTTTTTTTAACTTAATACAGTACATGTTCAGAACTTGTGTTCAATCATTTTTCTCATAAAAAACCACACAAATTATGTTGATAAACATTTTAAATATTAGTTCAGGGAGATTAAATTGTACTATTCATCATCTCTGAGGATGTGAAAAATCGCTTAAAAAGTATATCATATGCATCTATGTTTTGTAGATAATAAGAAAAAGTAAATCTTGATTATCTTTTTATTTTTATACAATTCATGTACATTGCAATATAAACAGACTTTAAAATTCTATGTTATTAAGATATTCATTTAAGCAAAGCATTATATAAAATTAAAAAAAAATATCATAATAATGAAATAATTATGTATGTCTCATTGACTTTCTTATTAATTGAGGAGTCCTTATTTCAAAACAAATATAATACACAATAGGGGCACTATAATACAGGTTTTTTTTACATTAAATTACAAAATTCAACACAATAAGTTAACAATTCAAAAAGGTTACTATACCATTTTTCTACTGGTATTTTTCTCCAAACAAGAGGACCTAGTTTGAGATATTAACAATATACATATATATGGATATAAATATTGTCTCTTTGAATATACATTAAAATAAAATAAAAAATACTAATAGACTAGTTTATGGCACTATGATAAATAATATTGACAACAACAAAAAAATAGAAAAACTAAACAAGAAATACAGAATACATGAAGCATGCCACTACCTGACCACATGATTTCTAGTTACCAGAGAAAGAAGATGAATATATCTGGGTTATTCTGTTACAGGCGCTTGTTTCTGTAATAAAAGTTTACCCTTTAAAGTCTGTTTTAAACGTTTATCCTCTTAAGTATAATAATAGTTATTATCATACTATAGGGTGAACTTTCATTACAGAAACAAGCACCTGTGCTTGTCAGTAGTAGAAAATCAGAGGTGTAAATGACGGGGCGGGGGAGGGGGGGAGGGGATGGAGGGTGCCTAAATACTGTATATCTGGGTTTTTCATGTGTCACAAAATATGCCAAAATAGGGTAAATATGTTAACTTGTTTTATTTGCGTCAGTTAATTTTTTGCAATTAAAAGAAAAATTCAAATCAAAAACAATACAAGGTATATATTTTCTGCGTATTGTATATTTTGCAATGTGAATGTGAAAAATAAAATATACAGATCATAGCGAAAATTACTGGATATACTGTAGCATGTACTTCAGGCCTATAACAGTTAAAGTGTTATTCCCTGGGCTTTAATTTAGGACATTATTTAGGATATCATAAATTAGGAAATTTTTGGCACACTTGCTATGTTTTAAAATCAATCATTTGAAGTTTACTCCAAAAAAATTTTCAAGAAAACATTTCTTATTAATTGGAAAACCACACTTTCTTTGGTTGAAAATTTACACAGATGTTTTAAATAAATATAAAAAAGTGTCTATCAGATTTTAAAACAAGGTTCAAGTATAATCAACTGATATGGAATTAGAGGATTATATAGAGAAAAATTTGAAAACTCAATTATCTAAATCTAAAAAAATGAAAGAATAACATCTCAAAGCAAATAAAAATACAATGGAAAAATTTAAGGGCAAAAAATGAATGACAACTTGCATCTAATAAGCAATATACCTCAATTGTTACCCCATTTTAATGGTGTATTATACATTATAAGAGTGAAAAGCATTGACATATTATACAAAAAACCACCATTCTTAATTTTTCTAACCATGTTTAACATGCTTCAACATGTGTAAGCTCATCTACTGGCTGTAAACACACACAGACATACAGATACTGAGACAAGTAGACAATGTCACCTTTGTTCTCGTGCACCAATATAGAAATAGGGGGTCTTATTATTTATTTACTTATTAAGAGGGCTCGATGATCATGGCCTTTTTTAAACTGTATTGATCTTCTTTAAAAAGAAAAAAAAGAGCTCTGTATAAAATTACAGGGAAAACCCCCTAAATCTAAGGTAAATTATATTGATATTTCTCTTTACTAAAAAAAAGCTAAACAAATAATATCTGAAATCTTAAGGCAGACCTGATGGTTGAGTTGTTGCTCATCTAGCTTCCTTAAACTTACATAGTTACTTAAAATAGGCCTTAGCCCAACCACCTTCAACCCTACAAATTAAACCAAATTGAACTATTTCTCAGATCCCCCTCCTGGGAAAATTTTCTGTATCTGCACATGGTCTTACAAATTCTGGATGCTTTTGAACCACTTTGAAGAAATAATAAATGTCTATTTCGTAGCGTCATAATAGCAGACTTATGACAAAATTATACAAATGGTTTATACCTAATAGTCCTTGATATCTCAAAATAAATTTATGACCATGTCTACTTAGTTTCCTTCAGGAGAAACTTATAGAGAATGAGATGGAATTCCTCTGGTTTGTCTTTCCGTGCAGCATGCCCGGCTCCTTTTATCATGTAGAGTTCATGGTCAGGCAGGTTCTTCAAATTGGTTGTGGATGCTGGACCAATAGATTTATCATTTTCACCATACACAATAGCTGTTGGAATCTAAAACAAAAGAAAAAGAGTTTAACTTCATCTAGAGTATCATGATGAGATCATAAAAAGTGTCCTTTTATATCTTTTAGGCAAGATAGATGATGTAGTTTTCTATGAAAATTTGTATTTTAATGTGATGATAGAAATTGGCACATACTTAAACTTTATCAGTTATTCACAAATACATATTCAAACAATAAACAGATGGGTGAATAATATGAGTATACTTACATTTAGACTCTTGTACTTCTCTGGAGAGTAACTTTCCGTCTGAACTGGAGCTATGGGAACGAATCCCGCGGAACGCTTCGATACATTTGCAGGGTCCACGAAGAGGAAGGGCAGTGAGTAGCTCCCACTCATGGATGGACTGACAATGACGGGAGTTCTCAGATCCAGAGCAGTGATCAAATTCTCCAGGAAAAGTCCCCTGTCTCCGACATCAACCTTCTCACTTTTCGTACTTTTACCTGTAGAAAATTTTAAATTAATCATTGACATGCAAAATATAATTAATCCGACATTTATTTTAAAAATAACTCAGAATTCAGTGATTAACAATTAAAGACCCATGCTCACAACCACATCAACTTGGTTATTAACTAGTGATACCTACAATTATAATCAGTGCATGGTTTAAAACAGGTAGGATTTCTTAATAAAATTTGACAGTCAGAGACATTGAACCACTCTGAGCTATAGCCTGCAGGCAGTATTACAGTCGGTGGTTTACAATCATCCAAACTCTGTGCTTAACTGTTGCAGCTGAGAAATGGGCATATGCACTACTGTAGATTCATAATTAAAAGTGAGGAATCAACATTAATGGCATTTAATGCATATACATGTAATCAGGAGAAGCATTCCTCAGAGATTTAAAAATCTCCCTATTATTTCTTTAAGAGTTGTGAGTTTAATGAAGTTTAATAATCACAGTAGTACATTCCTGCGACTGATAGAAAACAATGGAATCACACAGTCAAATAATTATGTAGAATAAGGAATCTATAGTAAAGTATATTGCAATCATTGTTGTTATACAACTATTCAGACTCATATATTTCAAATTAAAGTAATTATGGTAACAATCCCACATCCTTGGTTCTTGTAAAACTTCATGAAACCACTAACCTTCTGGTAATTCCACTGCGACCGGTTGGTACCCTAGAGCAGAAAAGATGGCCAGTGTGTTTGTTTTCTCCCAGTCTTCAGAAGAGAATGCTTGTCCATGAAGAAACAGAATATCCCTGCCCCCAAGCTTGGGTAAAATATCCCGGTAAACTATCTCAACACTCTACAAAGCACATCAAAGACTTTGACAAAGTACATTTATGCACACGGTTAACATATGATCATGTTCAATGTACAGGGCTGCATGCAACTACTGTGTTTTAGAATGATTACTGTGTTTCAGAATGACGAGAAATATTGTATGAAAATTAATACTTGCTAGTAAATGTACATTTATATCAAAACAATGTGATAAGATTTAATCTAAGTAGCCTTACCTACCTTGAATCATAGTATCATACTATGGTGACCCTAGTATCTTTTTAGGGTAGATCTATTTTTCAACCCACGAAAATCTCATACAATTCTAATGACTTTGTATGGACATATATGCTAGTACCGGTACTTACTGTATTTAATTCTCATTTAAGAAAAAACCCTCCAAATCAAAGTTCTTTATTTTTAGGTAAAGGCCAAGAAGATATGTATATGATGGTTTATAGGATAATAAAGGGTGGGTGGGTGTGTGTGTGTGTGTGTGGGTGTGAGGAGATGTTAAGTTGTAATAGTAAAATACAGTTCCTTAGAAGAGAAATCTTTCTTTTGACAAAAATTAATGATTTGTTCAAATCTTATTTATCACAAAACTTTAACTAACACTCAGACTTATCATACTAACAGGTTTTTGTACCAAAATAAAGTTCTAAAAATACAGCTCATATTGCTTTAAGTTGTAATAGGAAAGTACATTCTGTAACCTTTCCCCCCAATGATAATTAAGAGTTATATAAACAAACTAAGACTTTAATTTTCAATAAAGCATCTGTTCTGTTCGTTAGGAGGTGAGTTTTGTTTGATGGCACCCACATAATTACATACCTGTCCATCTTTTATCTTCACCTTTATTCTGTGGGTTTTAACGTCTAGAGTTTTAGCCTTGTCTAGAACAGCCTGAGATATCTCGGTCATCTCGACCTCTGTGTTCTTCTTCATCAGGAATGTGTTGAAGTATTTGTAGTTTTTGAATATGATGATCCCAACCGTGATGGCCAGGATAAGCAGGACCACTGATTTGTTGACATGTATGCCGGAGGAACTCATTTACATATTATCTGGAGAGAATAAAGCATGTAGTGTCACAAAATGCAGCTTTTAGGCACAATGACCCTCTTACAAAGGAAGTAACTCTCAACGAAATTAAATGTGGTAATTTTCCACATTTTCTTGCCTTTCTTAAAGGACAGCAACTTGTATTGTATCATACAATGCAATACATTATGATACAAATAATATGATAAAATATAGCATCATATCATATTATACAACATTCTTTGATATGATGCATTATAAATATTGTTATATGATTGTGTGATACAATATTGTATCTTATCTCATATGTGATGTGTATATTACCCGTGTGATAAACCTTTGCTATATCAAACGGCTGATGCTTTATCATATACTTCCGGTCCGAACTATTTTTGACACAGCCCCTCGCTTCAACGCTTCAGTGACCTATTTTCGAAGATTTGCTAGTACTTTCAACATAACTATATCTACTACAAAAATCGATGTTAAATGGATTTTGTCAAAGATTTAAATTACAAATATGTCAAAAACCTCAACCTCCTCCAGCATCTGTTAATTAATAAAGCTCAGATTTAGCATCCAAGTCTGGTAAGTTCCTCGGTATGCCCAGATGTACCATCCATGCAAGTTTTATGAAGACAAGACCAGTTATTAGTTATATAGAGGACTCTTACCAGGTCTGGACGCCGAAACTGATATATAGTACTGCATGCTCACAGAGTAAATTAACATAAGCTCCCCTTGACTTCATCTCATTAAGCTTAAAAGGTATAATGCAATCAATCTAGTGGTGTTATTTATAAAAAAAATAATCTCTGCTGTGAACAGATGAAGCTAATGAAAAAGCCATTATACATATGATACAAATCTATTAAATCTAATGGACGTGTAATGTACAGTGATTTATAACAATAACACAATTTTGAAGCTGTTCAGCAAATTTTATGTTATTCCTCAAACGCCTAAAGAAAAAAAGTGTGGAAAACTGAAGTGGGACAGACAGACAGACAGACAGACAGACGGACTTGCGGACTGGCGGACGCAGAGGAAAGCTATACTCCCCTCCGGTGAAAACCGGTAGGGGACTAATAAAAATAATATTAAATCGTGTTAAACTGTATTGAGATAGGAGATGAATTTCATTATTTATTTCATTGTACAGATATAATAATTAAAGACTAGATACGATCTCGTTACGAGTAACGAGTAGGTCTTCCGTTCAATTTGTTAAACGATACGATTAAAATATTAATGAAATTTCAAAATTCACCCTCAACCCCTTTCTTTCAGATAATGGATACGATTGTCAATATCCTTTACAATGTTTAACAAAGTGTTTTGCTTTTTCACCTACAGCACATTAAAGATTTAAGATTTTGGTTCTTTAAAATCTCTAATTATGTCATCAAATGGTTTGGCAATGTGTTTTACAAACTGATATTGTTACGATCAACATCTTTTCATCTATAGTGCATTACAAAAACCTTATCGTTTTTAAGTTATATGTAATAGAGTTTACGAGAGTCTTGGCCCCTAATTTAAGGGGCCAGCCCCTATTTTTTAAGTTTATTCAAAAGTTCTCAAGAATACTTACATTTTTTGCTCTTACACTTATCTAAAATTGTTGTTCATGTTTTAGATACAAATGATTGAATATTTTAGGGGCCAGCCCTCTAGATCCTTCATGGGGACAAACATTAGTGTATTGGTTTATGGAATCGATTTGAATCATCAATGCAAACATTTTCTCTTCTACAATGCCTAACAAAATATGTTTCCTTCTCTAGACATATTGCGTCAAAGTTTAAGTACTTTGGCCCTTAAAAATCTCTAATTACATAATAAATGGGCGTGGCAATGATTTTTTCTAATAAATATTGGTACGATCAACAACTTTGTTTCTACAATGCATTTCAAATTCTTTATCGTTTTTAAGTTATTTGTAATAGAGTTTATGAGTGCGTTGGTCCCTTATTTAGGCGCCAGCCCCTTTTTCTTGATTTCTTTGAAAAGGTCTTAAGAATACCAACATTTTTAGTTCTTACACCAATCTAAAATTGTTGATCATTTTTGAGATACAAATGATTGAATATTTTAGGGGCCAGCCCTCTTGATCCTTAATGGGGACAGAAATTCGTGTTTTGATAAGTGGAATTAATTTAAATCATTAATTCAAACATTTTTTCTTCTATGATGTCTTACAAAATATGTCTACTTCTTTAGTTATATTGCGTCAAAGTTTAAGTACTTTGGCCCCTAAAAATCCCTAATTACGTAATAAATGGGCGTGGCAATGTTTTTTTCTAATAGATATTGGTACGATCAACAACTTTGCTTCTATTATGCATTACAAAATCTTTATCGTTTTTAAGTTATTTGTAATAGAGTTTACGAGTGTCTTAGCCCCTAAATAAAGGGGCCAGCCCCTTTTTCTTGATTTTGGTGGAAAGAACTTTTCATTATCTAATACTTTTGTTATATATGTCTTAACAAAATACCAACTGATAAAAAGATACAGATCAAAACGTATCGAAATTTTGAATGAAAATTCGTACCCAAATTTCGTGCCTCAGTGAGCTCCAAAGAATATAGCCACTGGCATTAAATTTAATAGGGCCTAACTTCAAGCTATACTCTACATATCCTGAAAGTTTCAAACTCATATCTCTGAAAGTTTCTGAGATCATCTCTGCACAAAATAGGTCGTAAAAATTACAAAATCGGCCGTAAATCGGTACCGGAAGTGACGACGTCAAAAATTTCAAAAAACATATAAAATTCAAGTCACGTTCCATCATCTGTGAAAAAATGATTGAAATCGGTTGACTGGTTTGCGAGAAATCGCGTGCACAAAATTTGGAAAAAAATAATAATAATAATAACTAGATACGATCTCGTTACGAGTAACGAGTAGGTCTTCCGTTCAATTTTTTAAACGATTCGATTAAAATATCAATGAAATTTCAAAATTCTCCCTCAACCACTTCCTTTTAGATAATGTATACGATTGTCAATATCCTTTAAAATGCTTAACAAAGAGTTTTGCTTTTTAACATACAGCACATTAAAGATTTAAGATTTTAGTCTCCTAAAATCTCAAAATACGTCATCAATGGGTTTGGAAATGAGTTTTACAAACTGGTATTGCTGCGATCAACAACTTTGTTTTTATAATGCATTACAAAATCTTGATCATTTTTAACGTATGAGTAATAGAGTTTAGGAGTCTATTGGCCCCTAATTTTAGGGGCCAGCCCCTTTTTCTTGATTTTATACGAAAGGTCTCATGAATACTAACATTTTTGGTTCTTACATCCATCTAAAATTGATGTTTACTTTTGAGATACAAATGATTGAATATTTTAGGGGCCAGCCCTCTAGATCCTTAATGGGGACAGAAATTCGTATTTTGATAAGTAGAATCAATATAAATCATTTAATCAAACATTTTCTCTTCTTTGATGTCTAACAAAATATGTATACTTCTCTAGTTATTTTTCGTCAAAGTTTTAGTACTTTGGCCCCTAATAATCCCTAATTACGTAATAAATGGGCGTGGCAATGATTTTTTCGAATAGATATTGGTACGATCAACAACTTTGCTTCTATAATGCATTACAAAATCTTTATCGTTTTTAAGTTATTTGTAATAGAGTTAACGAGTGCCTTGGCCCCTAAAAAAAGGGGCCAGACCCTTTTTCTTGATTTCTTTGAAAAGGTCTTAAGAATACAAACATTTTTTGTTCTTACACCCATGTAAAATTGTTGATCATTTTTGAGATACAAATGATTGAATATTTTAGGGGCCAGCCCTCTAGATCCTTAATGGGACAGAAATTCGTGTTTTGATCAGTGGAATTAATTTAAATCATTTATTCAAACATTTTCTCTTCTATGATGTCTAACAAAATATGTATACTTCTCTAGTTATTTTTCGTCAAAGTTTAAGTACTTTGGCCCCTAAAATTCCCTAATAACGGAATAAATGGGCGTGGCAATAATTTTTTCTTATAGATATTGGTACGATCAACAACTTTGCTTCTATAATGCATTACAAAATCTTTATCGTTTTTAAGTTATATGTAATAGAGTTTACGAGTGCCTTGGCCCCTAAAAAAAGGGGCCAGCCCCTTTTTCTTGATTTCGGTGGAAAGAACTTATGATTATCTACCACTTTTGTTATATATATCTTAACAAAATATCAACTGATAAAAAGATACAGATCAAAACGTTTGAAATTTTTGAATGAAAATTCGTACTCAATTTTCGTGCCCAGGCGAGCTCCAATAAATGGCGCCACTGGCGTAAAACAAGATAATAGTGCACAACTTCAGACTATAGACTACCTATCCTGAAAATTTCATAGTCATATCTCTGATAGTTTCTGAGATCAGCTCTGCACAAAATAGGTCGTAAAAAACTACAAAATGGTCGATAAATCTGTACCGGAAGTGACGACAACAAAAATTTCAAAAACATATAAAATTCAGATGATGACTCATCATCTGTGAAAAAATGTCGAAAATCGGTCGAATAGTTTTCGAGAAATCGCGTGCACAAAATTTGGAAAAAAAAATAATAATAATAACTAGATACGATCTCGTTACGAGTAACGAGTAGGTCTTCCTTGCGATTACTGTTTTAAATCATACCATGAATAATCGATATCATTTCAGAATTAACCCCCCCCCCCCCCACACACACACAACTTTCAGAAAATGTATACAAATCCTAAATTACGTAATAAATGGGTGTTGCAATGAGTTTTCCAGATAGATATTGCTACAATCAACAACTTTGCTTCTATAATGCATTACAAAATCTTAATAGTTTTTATGTAATTTGTAATAGACTTTACGAGTCTCTTGCCCCCCCCCCCCAAAAAAAAGGGGCCAGTCCCTTTTTCTTGTTTTCTTTGAGAAGGTCTTAGGAATACTAACATTTTTTGTTCTTACACCCATCTAAAATTGTTGTTCATTTTTGAGATACAAATGTTTGAATATTTTAGGGGCCAGCCCTTTAGATCCTTAATGGGGACAAAAATTCGTGTTTTGATAAGTGGAATCGATTTAAATCATAAATGCAAACATGTTCTCTTCTATGATGTCTAACAAAATATGTCTCCTTTTCAAGTTATATTGCGTCAAAGTTTAAGTACTTTGGCCCCTAAAAATCACTTATTACGTCATAAAGGGGCGTGGAAATTATCTTTTCTAATAGATATTGGTACGATCAACAACTGTGCTTCTATAATGCATTACAAAATCTTTATCGTTTTTAAGTTATTTGTAATAGAGTTTAAGAGTGTCTTGGGCCCTAAAAAAAAGGGGCCAGCCCCTTTTTCTTGATTTCGTTGCAAAGAACTTATGATTATCTACCACTTTTGTTATATATATCTTAACAAAATATCAACTGATAAAAAGATACAGATCAAAACGTATGAAAATTTTGAATAAAAATTCGTACCCAATTTTCGTGCTTAGACGAGCTCCAAGAAATAGCGCCACTGGCGTAAAACAACATAATAGTGCACAACTTCAAACTATAGACTACCTATCCTGAAAATTTCATAGTCATATCTCTGATAGTTTCTGAGATCAGCTCTGCACAAAATAGGTCGTAAAAATTTACAAAATGGCCGATAAATCGGTACCGGAAGTGACGACAGGAAAAATCTCAAAAATGTATTAAGTTTACATCAAGTCATATCTTCTGTGAAAAAGTAGTTGAAATCGGTTGAACAGTTTTCGAGAAATCTCGTGCACAAAATTTGGAAAAAAAAAATAATAAGAAACAGTACGAAAACTATAAGGTCTTCCGTTGGAAACGGAAGACCTTAATAAACAGTACGAAAACAACTAGATCTCGTTACGAGTAACGAGTAGGTCTTCCGCCCGATTTTGTTTTCATATGATACGATGAAATATCGATATTCTCTGCCAAATCTGCGATCTTGGTGAATCTAGTTTATTTTGTCTCGAGACCGAAAACGGACGAACAAAAGAGGTTTATGAAAATAAAAGCTAGGGTTTTTTATACATATGTTTAGTGTACACTACTGTTAATCATAGCAGATGAAACATCAAAGATAATCAGTTAAACTTGTGAAAAAAATGAATTGTTTGAACTCTTCTGGTGAGTACCGGAAGTGACGGTTGACAAAAGAAAACCCGTTAAATATATTTTCAATCGATTGTCTATCATTTATAAAAGTTTGTGTCTCAATCACTTACAGTGACTAAAATCTCGCTGGTATCAATTTTGTAAAAAAGGCTAAGTACCAAAGATATTTGAAATTTTGCTTGTTTTCAAGTTATCTGTAATATAGTTTACGAGTGTCTTGGCTCCTCATTTAAGGGGCCAGCCCCTTTTTCTTGAGTTCAATCGAAAGTTCTCACGAATACTAACATTTTTTGTTCTTACACCCATCTAAAATTGTTGTTCATTTTTGAGATACAAATGATTGAATATTTTAGGGGCCAGCCCTATAGATCCTTAATGGGGACAGAGTTTTGATTAGTGGAATTGATTAGAATGATCAATGCAAACATTTTCTTTTCTACATTGCCTAACAAAATATGTCTCCTTCTCTAGATATATTGCATCAAAGTTTAAGTACTTTGGCCCCTTAAAATCCCTAATTACGTCATAAATGGGTGTGAAAATGATTTTACTTGATAAATATTGCTACAATCAACAACTTTGCTTCTATATTGCATTACAAAATTTTGATCGTTTTTAAGTTATTTGCAATAGAGTTTACGAGTGTCTTGGCCCCTTATTTAAGGGGCCAGCCCCTTTTTCTTGATTTTGTTGGAAAGAACGTTTAATTATCTACTATTTTTGTTATATATGTCTTAACAAAATATCAACTGATAAAAAGATACAGATGAAAACGTATGAAGAATTTGAATGAAAATTCGTACCCAATTTTCGTGCCTAGGCGTGCTCCAAAAAATGGCGCCACTGGCGTAAAACAAAATAATAGTGCACAACTTCAGACTATAGACTACCTATCCTGAAAATTTCATAGTCATATCTCTGATAGTTTCTGAGATCAGCTCTGCACAAAATAGGTCGTAAAAATGTACAAAATGGCCAATAAATCGGTACCGGAAGTGCCGACAGGAAAAATCTCAAAAACGTATGAAGTTTACATCAAGACTCATCTTCTCTGAAAAAATGGTTGAAATCGGTCGAATAGTTTTCGAGAAATCTCGTGCACAAAATTTGTGGAAAAAAATAATAATAATAATAATAATAAGAAATCGTACGAAAACTATAAGGTCTTCCGTTGGAAACGGAAGACCTTAATAAGGTAAAATATTGAAATCACGCGTTCTTCGTTTTCTCGCACAGTTTAAAAGTGAAGCTTTCCAAATTTCATCTATATAATGATTAACGTTATGCGCAGACCTAGAAAGGGTCTTGGGAATAAAACTGCCAAAAATTAAGGGTTTTAGAGGGGGCTAACCCCCCCCCAAAAAAAAAAAAAAAAAAAATTGTAACTTTCATACTATTCGTCTGATTTTTAAAATCTTTTCGGTTTATTGTACAGAGGAGAGAATACAATTTAAAAAATGTAGTCCGGGGGTTACTTTTTGACACCTTTTAGGAGTTTAAGGCGACTAAAAATGACTATTGAATCTTCAGCTGCCGTGTATGGCTTGATCTGTAGGGGAAAAATTTGAAACTCCCGATCCTTTCACTCAATTTTAAATAAAAACTCATGTAAATGTACATCGGACCTCATTCCTATTGTCGGCCAAATCTTAAGCAGAATGAACAATTTATAATTAAAATCCTGAAATCAAACAGCACGTATTGATTGTACGGGGAATCAAAATGTACACAGTGCACGGGATGTAAGCAAACGTATAACTATTCAGATGCATGTATATTTTTTGTATTTTGTTAAATCAGAAAAGATATGCATTATTTCTGAATGTTGAAACTGTGAAAATTACAGTCATCGATTTTATACTGAATAAATTTACATGTTACGTGTTTCGTCATTTCTTCATTTATCAAGCATAATTATATCAATCCCATTTAATTCAAACAGTAGATTATCCTTGTAAACGACGTGAAAAAAACTTTTAAAGCAGAAATACATGTGCAGAATGCATAACTAATTGTTTATCGACATCCTTGCGTTGGTGTAAACTGAACCCGCGATTTCTACTTTCGGTTTGCTTTCCGATCGCAGCTTTTGAAACTGACATGTTCCCCACTGTTCAATCAATTACTAACATTATTTAGACCTGACCTTTCTATTTATGTCCGTATCGTGGCATTAACACACTCTCACGTCCATGAATTAAGTGGTTTTGATTGCACTCTCTGCATGGTCAATGAAATTCGTACGCGCGAACCCAAAGGTGCATTCCAATCCCACCTCAGACAACATTATTCAACTTATTGTCTACCACTCTTAAACGCCATGCACATAACGATTTTTGTAGAAGATTGTGCAGGATTTGGTATCACTAGATACGACCTCGTTACGAGTAACGAGTAGGTCTTCCGTCCGATTTTTTTTTTTTTTTTTAGATAAAATGATACCATGAGATATCGATACAATTTCAAAATTACCCCCCCCCCCCCCCAAAAAAAAAAAATTGAAGATAAAGAATAAAAACCCTAATTACGTCAGACATGGGCCTGACGATGACTCTTTCAAACCGATAATGTAGAGATCAACAACTTTGATTTTTATAATGCATAACAAAATATTTATCGTTTTCAAGTTATTCGTAATAGAATTTACGAGTCTCTTGGTCCCTAATTAAAGAAGCCAGCCCCTTTTTCTTGATTTTATTGGATAGAACTTTTGATTCTCTACTACTTTTGTTCCATATGTCTTGTCAAAATATCAACTGATAAAAAGATACTGATCAAAACATATG
Organism: Magallana gigas; assembly: GCF_902806645.1. NCBI lineage: Eukaryota > Metazoa > Mollusca > Bivalvia > Ostreida > Ostreidae > Magallana > Magallana gigas. The sequence continues at coordinate 36,815,836 of NC_047565.1, read as the reverse complement.
GAAATTTTGATTCGAAATCTGTACCCCATTTTTGTGCCTATGCGAACTCCAAGGAATAGCGCCACTGGTGCAAAACAACTAAATAGTGCACAACTTCAAACCATGCTCTACCTATCCTGAAAATTTCAAAGTCATATCTCTTATAGTTTCTGAGATCAACTCTGCACAAAATTGGTCGTAAAAAATTACAAAATCGACCGTAAATCCGGACCGGAAGCGACGACGACAAAAAATTCAAAAACATATAAAATTCAGATAATTTCCCATCATCTGTGAAAAAATTGTTCAGATCGGTTGAATAGTTTTTGAGAAATCGCGTGCACAAAATTTGGAAAAAAAAAATAATAATAAACAGTACGAAAACAATAAGGTCTTCCGTTGGAAACGGAAGACCTTAATAATAAGAAACAGTACGAAAACTATAAGGTCTTCCGTTGGAAACGGAAGACCTTAATAAGAAACAGTACGAAAACAATAAGGTCTTCCGTTGGAAACGGAAGACCTTAATAAGAGAGTTTTATACATACCTTCATAGTTCTCTACACAACCAAATGTTCACAAATTTCAACAACTCTTTAATATAATAATAAAAAATTGTTGATTAATCTGTGTCAATTCATTAAAGTTATAATTGAGAGAGTTAGCTCTCTAGGTTAATTGCTAATCATACTCTTTTCTTTTTTTTCACTTTTGTATTGTTACTCTCCAATGCATGCAATGTATGCATTATATATATTATTGTTCGATTGATTTTTCTCAACACTGTTATTTATGCAGTTCAGAGAATAAACAAATTGTCATTGTCATGTTAATTGATTGCTAAAGTACTTAGAAGTTCTATTTAATTAATGTTTTATATTAATGCATGTAAAATACATGTGTTACACCTTAAATAATATTATTACAGTGTTGAAAATAAGTGTATGTGTGTGTTTTGTGCGTAGAAAAGGGTGTGGTCGTCACCATTCGCCAAGGCAGCGTCTGTGTGTGTCATTGTCCCATCCCTGTCCCCTAAGGATCTAGGAGACAAACTATATATATATATATATATATATATATATATATATATATATATATATATATATATATATATATATATATATATATATATATATATATAATGAGTATCATTTATGTAATGAGAACATTTTGACAATTTATTGAAAAGTGATATTTCCTATACATTTAATTGTCTGAACTATGAACTAAGCATCTAATTTTTTTGTATCTCTTTTAAAGGTAATTCCTGTGATTAAGTTTACAAGAATACAACTATAAAGTGAAATATCCTTAGTGCATTAAATTCTGAGGAAAATATTTTATCAATTATGTCCCTTTACTTGTATTTTGGTATTTGTAAGTCAGATACTTGTTTAAATATTATTTGTGTGACTGTGACAACAAGTGTTACAATAATGCAAGTAATTTTCCTTTGCAATAATAGAAATTATAAATATCTCCGCATCACAATCTGATTTGACAAAGTTTCCTGAAATTATTATTTTTTTTTTTGTAGTGATCGCCAATCAAAAACTTTTACGTATTTAATAATATAGACACTTCTTTTACGTAGTTGATATATAGACACTTCCTACCTGCTCTTAACTACGGTGGTTTCAAAGCGAAACTTTATCAAAGGTAATGATTGATTTAATGTCAAACTCCTATTTGTATGTTAAGAGACGTATGGCAAAGGCCTCCTAAATATCATATTTAAAAGTTTATTATGAACCAAATATCAAAATGTTAACTAAATTGCAATATATTTTGCTGAATATACGACTTTATTCTTATAAAATCGATATTGCATGATCATATTGATAAAAATCTTTGAACGGCAACCATATTGTACTTAAATAAAATATGTATTTAACTTTACTCAATACCTTAAAATTGATGTATATCACCGTCATTTGGATGCTTAATCATATTTACACGATAATGTTAAAATACGCATGTACTTTGCCATAATAGTAGACAGGGCTCTATGATAATATGCACAGCCAATAACGATATGTACTCAAATGAGTTATTCTAAAATTCTGCTAGCAATTTCAACCTTGCTTCTTGTTTTCGTGAAGCTATTATTATTATTATAATAAACATAGAATGAAACTTAGTCGTTCCGCCAACTGCATGATAGTTTCTGGAAAAAGGTATACTAGTAACTGAATGGCATAGCTGTGCCATTCAGTTATTTTTGCAAACCTTTAAGTAAACATTAACTTAATGGCACATGTTCATATTTGGTAAGTTTTAGCATTCTGAATTACTAACGAATCGCATTGTAGGATAACCGGTAGAGCGTATAGCAGTTGTCAACAAGTTTTAAAAATTGATTTCCAATATTTATCGCTAACACATTTTCCTTACAAAGCGCGTGTAATAATTCCGCATGATAAGATTACACCATCAAAATCCTTTAGTTAGTAACACTAAATATGCGGACAATATTTTAAAAAAGACGTCCACATGACTTGATTAGCACCTGAGTACCATTGCCCTTAGATGGACGTGTCAGGAAGTCTCATCGAGAAACAAACTTTAAATCCTGAATTGAAACTTACTGCATGGTTGGCGGTCCTTACGAAAATACAAAACATTTGACTTTTCGCCTCAACACCAATTATAAAATAGGTCAAGTAAAACTTGTATATTATTTTCATTTTCTGTTAATTTTAATATTTGGCTGTCTACCATTTTGATCGCCATTTTGACCTATAGTTAGCGCCGTTTTCTTCGTAGCCAGCATTATTTTTCAGACATCGCACGCCTTATTTATGCAAATAAAACTTTGCTTGACTGGTTTAGTATTGTTTCTCTCATGCGGTTTACACATTTGAAAAAAGGGACATATTTTCATACTCAGCAAACATAATTATTATAAAATACCATGCTTGTTCAATTCATTATTTTTGGTCAATTATAAAGCAAATTTAAAAGAAAATGAGAAAAAACAAATAATGTTCAATCGTTTAATTACGATAGACGATGATACCAACATGTCACAAAGCGACCTTGTAAACATAAAAATCTTTATTTATATATGATGGTTTAATTTATTAAATTAAACTTTTATTCAAGAGCAAGTTTTATTGTGGGATCACGGCAGACAACATTAAAAAAAATAAGGTTAACAGGCAGTTGACAGATCCCATGCTAAAGTGATCATAAATGCATATTTTAAACTTCATGATCTATGACTAACTGACAATTTTAAAAGAAATTGAATAGCATGTCTTTTGCCAGAAAATTCATGACGAACCTCATTGTATCAGCGATTGATTTTGGAACAACCTTCTCTGGTTTTGCGTTTTCTCTTCTCCACGAATATAAGAAAGACCCTTTGAAGATCTCAACAAAATCTTGGACCACAGGTAGCGGAGGTTTAGTGTCTTTGAAGACCTCGACATGCGTTCTTTTTGATCCAACAGAAAAGTTTAATTCTTTTGGTTATGATGCTGAGGAAAAGTATTCAAACTTGGCTCTTGATGACAATCATCATGATTGGTATTACTTTAGAAGATTCAAAATGATGTTGTACAATAAGATGGTATCTTAATTATTAGTTTTGACTTTGTTTTACCGGTATATACTAAATGTAGTATGCTAAATTTAAAAAAAAACAATTTCTTTTTATTAAATTTCGCATCACCCGACACCGCCTCTCAACAGGGACCGGCAGATGGTCTAATATACTTCGTTATAAAAAATAGTGCAAACTTTCTAACAAACATAGATTTGTAGATGAATTTCATAACCTTTTAGAATAACGCCACTATCAAATTTTTGGAAACAGTATTTGCATAGTAAATAATGTACAAAAAAAGTTAAAAAACTATTCCTTATAGTAATGTAAAAACATTTAAAAAAAACTTTGTATTTTTATTACCAAAACATATGACTGGCCTCAAATAAAAGTGAATTTCCCTATGCTTTATATATATATCAATATCATTCACTACGGGCAGGTATATGTCAATTTGTGTGTTATTGCAATGTTAGTGCTTATTATACAGTATATGTATATATCTATGCAATGTGCATCGTTCCAATCCTCTCAAATAGTCGTTTAACTGTATTCCACCTGTATCTCAAACGACCGTGTAGTGCGCGACCAGCGCACTAGGTTCCGTTCTTCGTCGAAAGAATGATTTTTGTTTTGCAAAGATGGCCGAGTGGTTAGCGCGGTGGCCGCTCACTGCTAGAAGAGTGGGTTCCTCGGCCGGGGCGGAGCTCCAATAAAAGTGATTTTATATGTGCACACACATTGTATATGGTTATCTAATTATATATACATGTCAATGTACTTGTATATCCTTATTGTACTGCAACATATTTCCTCTGACGTTATTTTGTTTCATTGTGTAATACGTTTTGTACCTTATATACACTATCTTTAGTACGGTCTGAGTGAATAAACTGAAAGTGAAGTGGAACACCTCTCGTAAATTATACACAATGCAATATTAGCTTAATTCATCGTCGGATACATATACGTATCCATCCGTTGCACTGCTATCACGGAACGAACAAGTTTCATGTAACAATGCAAATGTACATGTATTGTAACAATGCACTTTGAAACATTATGCACTTCGACAATTTTTTTCAGTGCGTTAAAGAAGGTGTTGCAAAACAGTGGGACTCTTCCCTAACGTGGAAAGGACCATTAAATATACGTATCGCTTGAGAGTCACATCTAAATATAGACACATTACGTAGACGACTATATCTACAAAGCTGGTATGTTCCGTACGGAGGCAAAATAAACAAACATTTTACGCGCATTTCTATCGAACACGGCAGCCACCAAAAACAGTTAGAAAGATAACCATGTATTATGTATTCGAATGTTAACATCATCAAATTGATATCTAGTGTCCAGCGTGTTTAAAATATCATTCTTGAGATACATGAATAAATCTTATTCTGGCTCTTCAAAACCGTCAGAGTTGTAATTATAATCATCCTAAGTTTCTATAGTATGTAAATAAACGCTGAGTCTAGTAAACAAGAGGCCCATGGGCCACATCGCTCACCTGAGGAACAATAGGTATGATAAAATCAGCTTAATGGAGTCATAATACAAACTATCTGGACAATGTACAATAATACATGTTGATCCCATATAAATAAAATCCATTTTCCCCTGGATATTCTTACATGTATGTTTATAATCATTAGTCCCTTTTCTAACAGGACGATTTTATAGTCATATCATATGTTGAGTATTGCAGTTCTCAAAAAGATCCTTAACAATTGTTTATATATGGGATATAAACGTACATAAACTCTGAACCTTCTTGTGAGGCCAAAGAATTGTCCTGGGGCCAAAGTCTTAACAATTATAAAGAATCATCTGGCTGATTAGTTTCTGAGAAGAAGATTTTTAAAGATTTACTCTATATATTCCTATGTAAAACTTCGACCTTCCATTGTGGCCCCACCCTACCCTCGGGGGTCATGATTTTCACAACTATGAATCTACACTACCTGATGATGCTTCCACACAAGTGTCAGCTTTCCTGGCTGATTAGTTTCTGAGAAGAAGATTTTTTAAGATTTACTCTATATATTCCTATGTAAAACTCGACCCCCCATTGTGGCCCCACCCTACCCCCGGGGGTCATGATTTTCACAACTTTGAATCTACACTACCTGAGAATGCTTTCACACAAGTGTCAGCTTTCCTGGCTGATTAGTTTCTGAGAAGCAGATTTTTTAAGATTTACTCTATATATTCCTATGTTAAACTTCGACCCCCCATTGTGGCCCCACCCTACCCCAAGGGGGTCATGATTTTCACAACTTTGAATCTACACTACCTGAGGATGCTTCCACACAAGATTCAGCTTTCCTGGCTGATTAGTTTCTGAGAAGAAGATTTTTAAAGATTTACTTTATATATTCCTATGTAAAACTTCGACCACCCATTAAGGGCCCCACCCTACCCCCGGGGGTCATGATTTTCACAACTTTGAATCTACACTACCTGAGGATGCTTCCACACAAGTTTCAGCTTTCCTGGTCTTATGGTTCATGAGAAGAAGATTTTTAAAGATTTACTCTATATATTCCTATGTTAAATTTCGACCCCCAATTGTGGCCCCACCCTACCCCAAGGGGGTCATGATTTTCACAAATTAGAATCTACACTACCTGAGGATGCTTCCACACAAGTTTCAGCTTTCCTGGTCTTATGGTTCATGAGAAGAAGATTTTCAAAGATTTACTCTGTATATTCCTATATAAAACTTCGACCCCCCCATTGTGGCCCCACCCTACCCCCGGGGGTCATGATTTTCACAAATTAGAATTTACACTACCTGATGATGCTTCCACACAAGTTTCAGCTTTCCTGGTCTTATGGTTCATGAGAAGAAGATTTTTGAAAATTTCTCGAAAATTTTCATAAATTCCTAATTATCTCCCTTTGCAAAAGGGCGTGATCATTAATTTTCACAAATTTAAATTCCCTTAGGCTAAGGATGCTTTGTGCCAAGTTTGGTTGAAATTGGCCCAGTGGTTCTTGAGAAGATGTTGAAAATGTGAAAAGTTTACAGACAGACGGATAGACGGACGGACGGACAGACGGACAGACAGACAGACGGACGACAGACAAAATGTGATCAGAATAGCTCACTTGAGCTTTCAGCTCGGTGAGCTAAAAAGTACAAATTTCTATGTAGGCCTACATATTTTCAGTAACCTATTGCTTCATTACCGATTCAAACTTTCTAAAATGATTTTGTTTGATTTTAACAACCTGTACATGTATCTTTGAAATCAGCATACCCGTTTATTTCATAAAAAGGGTGAAAAATCAACTTACTACATTGATACATACTATGTACATTGTTTTAAAATCTCTCGTTCAGAGGAAAATGTTTTTCAAGTTTATAACGGGGACTTCACACAGTAATGTTGGAGAAAAAAAAATAAGCAGGCATGCAAAATATTACATAAACAAGAGTTTAAATAACTTTATTCTGACGTTCTTACATTATCTCTATAAATTACCTATCCATGCGATTAAAAGAAATAATTTTTTTTTAAAAATTCCAACTTTATCGGGATTCGAACCCAGTCAAAAATGTAAGACACGTTTTAAGTAAATTCTATCTGCGTTACCACTCGACTAATCTAGACATGAAAAAATAAGGGAAAATTTAATACGTTCTTTTTAGATTTCAAATGTAATTAATGATTTTTTCCAAAAGTCAGATTTATTAAAAATATGCCTCTTTGAAACAAAAATCGGAAATGGCAGTTTTCAAGAAATTGTCTTACTCTAAACATTAAGATTAAGTTAATTTTGTTTCAAGGAGGCATTTTTTCACAATGATGAGGATTCCCCTTTTATATTGCGGAAATTCTGCCACATTTGTCTGTGTAACCATTTTCAAATTTATTTCATGGTCTTAAATAAGTTAGTACAAACGTTCCAAATAAAATTCTACACTGCTTTATCTACAACGTTGCATGGAAAAATGATTTACACCGAATTCTGTAACTTTGATTTTTCTATTTTTATCTGCAACTCCTTTAGGGAAAATTAGCATAGGAACTGCAACACCTTCTTTAATTTGGACCAAGTCAACGTAATATAAAATAACATATTTAAAATGTGTTGTTATTTAAAATGTGTTGATATGGTCGATATTCAGAAATGTGCAGAACTCGATTGAAATTCACGAAAAGTCATACAAAATTATTTTAATCTAGTTACCTGTAGGGATGTTGAACAGAAAACCAATGGGGTTTTAGCTAAACTGAATTAAAGTTTTCTATGTAAAAGTTATCTGATCAACAATATACTAAAATAGAAAACAATTGAAGGATTTGGGGAAGTTAATTCTTGTTCAAATAGAACATATTATACTGCAATCATAAACCGCTAACTTTAAACTTTGTATATACATGTACGGAGCTAATCGAAGAATTCATTATACAACCTGAATCTCTTAGTTTGTTTAAAACATTGAAATTGAACATAGGTTATGCAAGAAACGAATTATTTTATGATGATAAATGTTTGATAAATATTTCAAAAGTTTTTCATTCGAAATGAAATCACTTTAATCTATAAAATTTACAGATAATGGTGTAAAATGTACACTTAAATGCTTAAGTTTTTACTTTTATCTGTTGTTTTTTTTTTACACTTTCATTTCATTCATATATTAATCTGTAAAGACACCAGTCAAAATATGATTAGCAACGCATTCACATTAGCGACTAATGACTAAAAGACATTTTAGAACGTTGAATCTCACTTCGAACCAATTAACCCTCCCTTTATTTTTTTGGTAACAGGATTTAACAAGAGAAACCCTTATTGAAGATGACAAAGGAAAGAAAATGAAAGCAATAAAAGTATTTTCTACTGCGATTGGTTATCTTAAAGATCAAATGCTGACCAGCTGCAAAAAGCAGATGACTGGCATAGAAGAGTCCGATACAACGTGGGTTTTAACAGTGCCAGCAATTTGGGACGACAAGTCAAAACAATTCATGAGAGAAGCTGCGGAAGAGGTTTAATTTTTTTTTTAACTCATTTACTTTCTGAGTAACGCTTTGTTAGATTGTGTAATAATGTTATCTTCGTGTACACATACAACTTTATACTGAAAAAAATACCTTTCTAGGCTGGTATATGCAGAAATAAGTTGGTGCTTGCCCTTGAACCTGAAGCTGCTTCGTTATACTGCATGTACCTTCCAATACATAAAGACAGTGAAAATTCTTTAAGTCTTTAAATCTGGAGAAAAATATATAGTTGTTGATGCTGGAGGTATAATTACGTCATTAAATTTTCTATCCCTTAAAAATTTCAAAGTAAAATGTATTTGATTTCAAAGTATTTGATTATTTCAATTAAGGTGGAACAATAGACATCACTGTCCATGAAGTCAGGGAAAATGGATCTGTAAAGGAACTCCACAAAGCCAACGGAGGCGATTGGGGTGGAACCAAGGTAGATGAATTATTTACAAGTTTCTTGGTTAATATTGTCGGCAAAGGTGTTATGGAGGCATTCAGTTCTGATAACAAATATGATTTTCTTGATCTAATGAGGGATTTCGAAATAAAGAAAAGGACAATTAGCCCTGATTTAAATGACAAAGTGACTATTAAAGTCCCAATCAGCTTGTCAGAGACTTTTCGCAAAAAGAATCCTGGAATCAACATCACAGACGTTACATTAAACTCCGAATACAGAGAACAACTGACTTGGAGAGGCGATAAGATTCGAATAGAGGCACGTCTTGTAAAGACGCTATTTGATGGAAGTTGCAAACAAATAGTAAACCATCTGAAGGAGCTATTCTTACACCCTGCAGTAAACGATGTGGCTTCCATTTTACTAGTAGGCGGATTTTCAGAATCACTCATGTTACAATCGGCAATAAGAGAGGCATTTAAAAACAAAAAAGTCATTATACCAGAAGAAGCTGGGTTGGCGGTTTTAAAGGGAGCGGTATTATGTGGACATGAACCCGAAAAAATTTCGGGTAGAATTTGCAGATATACATACGGAGTAGATATGATTACGGAATTCGACAGCACCATTCATCCCAATTTCAAGAAAATCCTACGTAATAATATTGAATACTGTGATATCTTTAGTATTCATGTCCGCGTTGGACAAATAGTTGAGGTTGGGGAACCCCAAGTGAAAAAAACATACACAGTAGTAAGTCCAAATCAGAAGGCCATTGAATTTGATATATACACTTCACATAATAAAGAACCTACATACACGACAGATGAAGGATGTACGAATTTGGGCAAGCTTACGATTGACATGCCAGACACATCCAAGGGGATAGATCGAAAAGTCATTGTCCACATGACGTTTAGTGGAACTGAAATTGTTGTCACAGCGGTAGATCCAGATAACCCAGAGAGAGCTGTAACAACCAATGTTGACTTCCTTGGCTGATTTGAGTAGCCTATAGAAGAACTGAAAATTCACTGTTTTTAATAATAGTGCAAACTAATTCTGAAATTCTTCGCTTATTTGAAAAATAATCGTTTACATGTTTACCTAATGTTTACTTGAATTCAAAGTGATTAACGAGATAAAATAGTGGGTTTAATTCTTGAAGAAAAATGACAGAACTTTTCACGCAGAAAAGAATCTGGGGGAATAAGCCGAGGCAAAAAACCACATAGGTTCATTAAAAAAAAAAGATATTTTATTTCTAGCAAATTTCACTTTCGTTACATTTATTAAACATATGTAATCATATACATTCAGTGCTGCCATAACCCACAAAAAGTAACTTCACATTTAATTAATATTAAGACAACAAAATAGTTATATTCTAATTTGGCAACAAAATGATATAGAAATCGGATGTTCAAATTATATTTTTTCATAGGGTAGGTCATCGTATCATTTTTTAAAGAACGAATATTGTTAACACATATTAACGTCTATCTTTTTCAATTTTCCAAAAAATGGTACGAAAACCCACTCTATGGTAAAAAGTAAGTTTTCTTCTTTTAATTTTTAAGATTGGTCTTGAAATGACTAAGTCCAGTCGTTTGCGGAAAACTGATAACAATAGAATCAGCTATATTATAGCATCAAAACAAGCGAATCGGTGGTGTAGTGGTAAGCGAGGAGTTCTTTTAACAAATGTAGATTTAAAAGTGGGTGTTCGAATCGTACGCGCTATGGGTTTTTTTTTGGGGGGGGTTTATCTTTTTGTTTACATTGTTAGCCTAAGAATGTAATTTTCTTTTTTTACTTAATAATTTACATTGTTAAAATGTAATTTTCCTTTTTTTCTTAATAATAAAAATTTGCTTATGATAACTTGAAATTATTTGATATGCGTTTTCTACAACTTTTATAAAATATAAAATGTATGTTATTCTCTTTGAGATTGCACGATTTCATATTGTAAACAAATGGTTGTTGTGCATGCAAGAAACAATTAAATGGCAAGATAAAACGTTCCATCTTTTAATCGTTGAGAGTCTTGTTAACACAACAAGGAAAAAAGCATATAATTGTGCACAGAATGCAGAATACAAGCTAAGTCAAATGTACAGTATGCGCCTAAAGAAAATTCAACGATTAACTAGGCATGTATTTCACTTGCAATTGTATCGGCAGGAAAATCACATTACAATTGCGTGTTTTGTTGTGAAAGAAGAAGCATAGTAGTTCTACCAAAAGACACAAAGTCCACTAGGACCAATGATCAACCGTGAGGGGGGGGGGGGGGGGGGGCTATTTGGGACTTAGCCCCTCCCCCCACTTTTTTGCAAATCTATACATAGCAAAGACCTTTTTTTTTTGCTTGTCAAGATTTTTTATAAGTCTAGCCCCCCCCCCTTTTCAAATTCCTTCCGACGCCACTGTATATATTTTTTTTAAATACTTGTTTTGAATACCTACAAAAGGAGTTAACTAAATTCTTTCTGTTTCCGAAGCGGAAAAATCGACTCCCCCATACTCTTTGTCGACTCCCCTGCGTAAGGGGTTGTATACGATGATTGAGGTAAATTAGTAAATTAAATACTGTTAGAAAGTAATCAACATTTCTGTATTTTAACTCTTTAAATGAGTATCACCGTAAACAACCCCTAACGCAGGGGAGTCGACAAAATGTAGGGGGGAGTCGATTCCAACGCATGGGGGAGTCGATTTTCTTCGCTTCGGAGACGGAAGGAATTTAGGTCACGCCTTTTGTAGGTATTTATAAGAAGTATTTACAAAAAAGAAATATCGCACGGAAGACAGCGATAGTCAAACTTTGTGTCGGTCATTGGTCCGAGTTCTCTATGCGTCTAGTAGTCTCAAACACTTCGAAACTATTTGACAAATTTTAAATTCACGGTTATTGGGTGGTCAAACAATGCATGATTTGTAAAATATACGACTTGCTTTGGGTTACAGACAGTTGAAACAGTCGAACAAATGATCAACCTTGTAAGTGCAATGATTAAATCCTAACAAATCTTGGGAAAAAATGAATGATCAAGACATTTTCTGTTCAGATGTAACGGTGACGTAGGGGGGAGTCGATTTTCGGAAAACAGAACGCACGGGGGAGTAGAAAATAGTGTAAATTTAATTTTACACTGAACTTGTATCATCTTGCAAACCTTATTTGATATCAGTTGTCAATATATAAAGTATATTAAACACTGTTTACAAACGGTTTTATAACCAGTAGCTAAAAATGCAAAATATGTGTTCAAATAAAACGATATATCCTCATAACTTTACTTTTTCTCTTTTCTTGTGATTTGTGTATCTCAAACCATATCAAAGACACATGGGGTTCACAACAACATTCACAGAACTACATTTATCTGTTGTGTTTTGTCATTATCCTGTGTGTGTGTTGTTTGTTTGTTTTTTTTAAATTCGTTGTTTTCATACATATAAACACACTAGTAATACAGAGGATATGATTTAGAATGCTGTATTTGTTTTTGTCATCTGTATATCATGTATGTATTTGCTACCGAAGGGTGGTTTGTGGGTGCTCTTGTCAGTATGATTATCTAGTAAGGCCGCGGCGTCGTTGACTTGTTGAATTGGGGGGGGGGGGGGGGGGGCAAAAAGTAGTTATTTCCTGTGGACTGTATGTGAACAGAATGCCTGCTTTTCTTTTTTGGGCTGATTGAAGCATAGTTAAATCATAAATTTTATATTTGACTGATGAATTATATAATTATCAATATATGTACTCCTATTGTACGATAAATAGTATAGTCATCAATTGTGTTTATTCAAACAATAAAGTGCTTTCTTTGGTTATGCATACCGGTATATGATGGTAGCTAACATTCAAGAAAAGTACATAACCCGAGTTATCAGTTTACGTATGTATATATCCTGATATGCTTGCTACTATCATAGCCCTAAGAATCACTGAAGAAAGCATGTTTACTGTTTATTTTGTAATAGTGTATATATAATAGGCTCAGTACTGTCACGCTCCTACTAGCACTAGCTAGTTGGAGCGTTGGTTATTTAACTGAATAGTCGCAGGTTCGAGCCTAGATCTGGTCATTCCTCCATTTTCTATCACTATATATTTTCATCCAACAAGTATACTTTCCTCTATTTCTTACGGAAATTGATTGTATAATTCATAGCTCTGAAGAAACTGACAGGACTGAAGTCTATACGCCTCGTTTATCAACAGCTCGAAATCTTCATCAAGCTAGGAAAAATCACAGACTTGCACGAAATGATCATGATGATGTCAGACTCAATTTCTAATTAAATACGATTTGGCTGCTGCTCTTAAATAACGTACTGATGTACATCGACTATAATTTAGTTAGTTTTACATTTTTACGATCAGTTTATTGATGTTTTAAAAGAAAGATGTACATTTAAACAATGAAATGCTTTCTTTGATGATTAATGTAGTTAACGAATGTAGCAATTATTGCAGAAAAGAAATACGCATTTTTTTCTGCAATGTCGCCATCTTCATATCCCGCATGAATCACTTAAAAAATGCATTTAATTTTTTTATTTATTGTCAAAACGTTACACTGAACTAACATCCATATTCCGGATCCATATATGAAGAAGTTACCATGAGAACTATAGCTACTTGGAAGTTTGAACTTAGCCCTTGTAAATACATACATGTACAGTCCGTGCTTTCGATATGTAGCTTTACTAGAATCGCTCAGTCAGGAAGGAAAAAAAAACGCACCCAATTCCAACGTTAACATTAAAAGTACAAAAAGACATCAACGACCGATGTAAAATATTTATCAATATAGCTCTTCAAATAATTTTTAAAATTTGATCAGCTAAACTATGGATTAAAAAGTAGTTCTTGAAAGTCAATTAAACGTTTATGAATACGTTCACACACATGTGGTTCGTTTCAATAATTCGCGCAACTATATGTTTTTTAAAGAAATAGAAAGAAAATACCTTTTAATAAATGTATTCTTTTTTTAATTCAATTTAAAAATAAGATAAAAACGAAATATGAAATTAAATAGAAAACATGAGTAGTACATGTACCTGTCTTTATTGCTTAACTATTTGTGAATAAGTTGAACCATTTTATTTATTAGATAAAGTCAACTTTTATAGACCTCGTAATTCTTTATGAAAATATAAGTTGAACATTCCCGATAGAGTGAATTGAATTGAATTTTTCTACTCTCCCATGCGTTCTGTTTTCCGAAAATCGACTCCCCCCTACGTCACCGTTACATCTGAACAGAAAATGTCTTGATCATTCATTTTTTCCCAAGATTTGTTAGGATTTGATCATTGCACTTACAAGGTTGATCATTTGTTTGACTGTTTCAACTGTCTGTAACCCAAAGCAAGTCGTATATTTTACAAATCATGCATATTTTGACCACCCGATAACCGTGAATTTGAAATTTGTCAAATAGTTTCGAAGTGTTTGAGAAACTCGGACCAATGACCAACACAAAGTTTGACTATCGCTGTCTTCCGTGCGGTATATCTTTTTTTGGAAATACTTCTTATAAATACCTACAAAAGGCGTGACATAAATTCCTTCGTCTCCGAAGCGAAGAAAATCGACTCCCCCATGCGTTGGAATCGACTCCCCCCTACATTTTGTCGACTCCCCCGCGTTAGGGGTTGTTTACGGTGTTATAAGACGTAGGAGAGGGTCGTGGGCATTTGCCTCGGCTTATTCCCCCAGATTCTTTACAAAAGACGGTTGTCACAAATTACGAATTTTACCATTAAGTTATTTAGACACTCCCTTTATTACAAAATTTAACTAATTTCTTTATCGACTTCTCCTCTAACAGAGATCGGTTTTGGGTGTAGCCTTTGACATTTTTAAAAACAAATACCCCAATCCTCCCAAAAATCATAAATGTTTTTAAAAAACCCACCGACTTCTCCTTTGCGTTTACAACGGTATGTATTGAATGATTCGCATCCCTATTGCTATTGAGATCATAATTTTATGATTTTGCTAAATCCATTTTTCTGTTAAAAAAAAGAAAAAAACGAAAGAAAAAAAAAACAAAAGAAAAAAAAAACAAAAACAAAAAAACCACAGTGTGTGTAGATGATAAAGCCACTTTTTCTACGATATACCCCCAATACATTTTACACTAGTGGGGTAATCTTTTATTATAAAGATGTATCTGTTGTACTAGATGTCACGAGATCAGTTGAATAGGTAGCAATACTTCTCTAAAGTGCTTTACTTTACTGGTTGTTGAGCTTATTAAATATACCAATCGGAGTAGTATAAGTAATCATAAATTTTTCATGTCGGAATTATTTTATTGAAAAATAATTTTCTTTTGCAATGATAAAAATGATAATGGTTTATAAAATCTAATCGTAGGCTTATGATAAAGCAAAATGTTATCGTCTTGTACAAAATTTTATAATAGTAATAATTACAATGTATTGATTGTGATATATTTAACCCAGTACAGCAATATTTTTCTTAATGAAATGCAAAGATTGGTTTTAATCTTATATTGCATAAAGATTTATTATCCTTTTGCAGCAAAAAAAATTAAAGCTGCTTGGTCCGATTTTTTTGTAAAAATTTTATTACAGTTTCAAATTTTTTTTCATACAAATCATTTATTATCTTAGAAAGTTATGGACTTTCTCCTATTAACACCAGCAGAATCAGTCTCCTTTCAAAGTTAGAAATATTCAAAGTAAATAAAAATAATTTCTCTGTGGACAAACGAAAAAACAAACCAAAATGCATCACGGGAATGTTTAGAAAAGGAAACCGCTTGGTTTCGTCCCCCGAATGGTTGGGGATATTCAACCCGCATGCTATGCATCGATTGTAAAGAAAGCAGACTTTGTAAATATTAGCGAACAAAACGTACACATATTTATTTGTCTGATCATTTCGACCATTCTTTAAAGCGATGTCTATCATGTCAAATTTGTAATACAACCATACCCGTCTCGTCGTCAGGGGTGAAATTTAACATGAGGCGAAATAACGCGGTACCTTTCAATGTCGTTTGTTTTGTTAGCAAATTTTGTACGTATTTTTCTTCATTGAAATTTGGCATAATTGACGGGTAAAACTACTGCAATGTCTATTATTATACATATACTAAGCATAGCCATCGTTTAAAAGCGTGACTTTATAAACGTCTCACTTCATCACTCAATATTTGTTTTGTTTGATTCACTTCATTCACAATGTAATTGGAATGAACTCAACTAATGGCATAAGGAGTCATACTATTAATGTTTTACCTTCAAAATTATTGAAGTATATTTGCATTTCCATTGTTCTTTCCCATTGTAAGCCCATACGGAGGAGTTGCAATTATTTCTCTATAATCGCAATTGCTCTGTCAGTATACTATGACGTCATAAAGGTATAACGTTATATATACTTTTCCATGACGTTATAGATTTAAACCACTATATTTGCTAGCGCGCATCATGGAATATGCCAACAGAGCAATTGCTATTCATAACGCCATGTTCACGAAATAACGTTGTTTATTTCTTAAATACGATACATCATGTGTTTTTCTCCAACTCGATTAAAATTGACCTATTTACATGTAATATTAAAACATGTTTTTGATAACATTTTAAAGAAATTACTGTTATAACATATCATTGATTCTGTTAACAAATCTATGTGAATTAAAAAGATACATTACAGTCTGAATGTTTACTTTTGATGTAATAGCTAAATGTCAGGTCTAGGCTAATATAGGATATTTGCGAGTGGTAAAATGCAAATATAAGTAATAAACAACGATTATTTAGTGAACATGGTGTTATGAATAGCAACTGCTCTGCTGGCATATTTTCCATGATGCGCTAGCGCGCATCATGGAATATGCCAACAGAGCAATTGCTATTCATAACGCCATGTTCACTAAATAACGTTGTTTATTTCTTAAGTGGACAAGTGGTATATCATATGTGCTTTAGTTTATTATAACAAACCTCAGTCACCCCTGCGAATATGTTTGGAATGTTTTCTTTATCGTTGCAAAGTATGTGATAAATCCAGAGGTCCTCGAATAAAAGTTCACGAGACTTCCCCGAGATTTGTTCAGTTCCTGTGAAATTTCGAGCGGAAGTATGAGTGTTCGGATAATATATTCTCAAAATACGTAAGTACTGGTCGTTTTTCATATCATATCCTACTTTGATTTATGTTAAAACATGAAAATCTATTAAGATATATGTCTTATTCCATCATCTAGTGGTTATTCTCAAACTAAACGACGATATTCAGAACAGAGATATCGTTCGTGTTCAACCACTCTACACGTGGTTGAAAATCTAAACAATGAGTTGCTTAATAAAATCATAGCGGTGTTTTATGCTTTTGATTTGCAATTCCATGCTTTTTAAAAAATAAATGGGTGTCTGTTTTGTATTTAAACTTTATTTATTTATTTAAACTTCGTATATCGAGCCATTTTCAAGGAACATTCTGCATAAAATAGTATAGTATGTTTCACTATTGATGCTATTACTAGGTCTGGCGCGGATCGAAAATTAATCCTTAGGGGGATCGCTACTATTCATGTTAACTGTTGCAACAGCAGAAAAAAATTATTTTCTACTGTCACATTTATTTCTAGAACTCGTTTTATGGACCAATTCATTGAACGTTTCTCGTTTAAATCTCATATTACCAATGATGAAGTCATAAGCGCAAGCCTATATCAAATTAAGTGTTATGTCCTAAGCTTTCATTTAGTACATTATTACTTGAAAATTTGAATTTTCTGGTTTTAAACCCAGTCAAATTTGAGGTTCACCAAAAAAACCTCTTTTTTGAGAAAACAATTTCTTTTTATTGAAAAACCACACTTTCTTTGGCTGAAATTCACACAGGTGTGTCGAAAAAATTAATAAAAAAAAACGTGTCTATTAGATTTTTAATACAAGGTTTAAGTATAATCAACTGATATGGACTCAAAGGACTAAATTAAAGGATAATATAGGGCGCGCTTGATTTTCCAAAAAGGTGTACACCGGATACACTTTTGTAAATCAAGTGCAATGGTGTAGCGTTTAGGTGTACACCGGGTGTACACTTTTCTACACCGACTCAGGGGCATGTGTTGTTGGGTGTATTGCTGAAACCAATATGGCGGACGAATGTTATGATTGGAAACTTGACAAATGATTTTAAGTAGTATATCGGATTATATTTACATTGTACTATATAACTCATAAAGCCAAATTAAGGCGCCAGCGGAGTTTGCTTATTTACATTTAAATTTTTAATCGTACGATGGTTTAAAATTATATAAATATAAGTAAGAAGGAATCATTCTTTGAATATTATGAGGTGATAATTTCGGTCGGGGCGTGATCAAATCTATCATAAAGCCCTTCGGGCTCTATTGGATTTGATCAGGCCCCGACCGAAATTATCACCTCATAATACTCAAAGAATGATTCCTTATTCCTTTTAGAAGTTGAAAGTAAATTGTCTTTTGTATGAAAGCCATTTAATTTGAAATGTGTTTATTTTATTGCATTCAAATAAAAAAAAAGCCTTGGATTGTTGCTGAACATCAAATTCCCTGTTAAAACAGCATCCTTTTCCGACATATATTTTCTTATCTTCCCTACACCATGTAGACAAAACCCTTTAAGTGCACTTGATATACAATACAAATTGTTTACACCAGTGTGCACTGGTGTACACCAAGTTAAGCTAAATCAAGCGCGCCCATTAAGAAAATTTTGGAAACATAATATCTAAATCTAAAAACAAAATAAATGGAATAATAACATATCAATGCAAATGAAAATAAGAATAAGAATTAAAGGGCAAAAAATGAATGAAAGCATCTATATGTGGACAATGCATATGCATGAAATGTGTAGATGTTTGAGGCACTTTTTTCAGCAATAAATGTTTACTCCGATATTGTTATTTTTTATATTATAGGGTATACTTCTTTCATAAAAAACAAATAAGTGCCATGTGATCATATGAATTCAATTACACCAGTAACCATAATCAATAACATTTTTACACATGTAACTTTGCCTTTTTAAAGACAAACTTTCGTCTAGAATCATAATTTAAAAAGAAAAATTAACAAATGTAAACTTTGTATAAACAAAGGTTAAAATAATCAATGCTGGTTATACTACATTCAATATGCTTATTTGACCCTGTTTCAATGAAAATGAAGTCTAGACAAAACGTTTGAATTAAAAATTATTCAAAATACTTCATACTATTTCTTATTTCTAATTAATTGGAAAGCCAGTTTCTCATACGTTTACTTGCTTTGTAACTTTTCTCGTTTTTTCTTACCAATAAGTTAGTATATAACCCTTCATTTTTCGCTTTTAATAGAACCAAAGATACTGTCATAAAAACATGTTACTTTAACAGATGCATGCGTAAGCATTAACGCGATTGGTGATATTTCGTGCACAAAATTGTGAAGAAGGCAATCATAATAGTGCATGAATTATTCATGGAGACAAGAAAGATTGGCGAGTTTCCATTGACGCAATATTGATGGAGAAATCGTTATATGCACCGAAGCTCCGAGTCCGTAGCCTCGTTGTTAATTTTTGCATACTATCATGTGGATTAAGGAGGCTGGATGTCAACAAATATCTGAAGCGATTTTTTAACTATAAACTATTATTTAGTTTTTCTGTATCTTTATATAAATTTTAAGCTCTTCTTCTAAAAAAGAAGATTAATTTAGTACAAAAATGGCCCTCTTAAAGCTCCATGGTATATATCAGTTTGCAACATTCCTTTGGTCGAGGCTTTTAAAACCGTTAAACAGACAATATTTCAAACACAAATTTCAAATCTCATAGTCAAACATAGGAAAATTCATGACTATGATTTAGGATAAAGAACAGTGGACCCCCCCCCCCCCCCACCCCCGACACTGTTACAAAATATATTATACTTTCAAAAATCTTTAAAGTATCCATATGCTTTTTTCAAAACTTGTCTATTCCAATAATTTTTAAATCGTAAAATTTTAATAACTTAACGAGGCCAGGTCTAATTTTTTCTGCCCGAGATTTTTGAATGAAATTTTTTACATGAATTTCTACTGATATAATTATCATTTTAAGATAAAAAAAAATAATACATTTACCACACCGTTTGTTTAAGGGGTCTTCTCAAAGTTTGTTAATTTTTAACATAGGACCCAATGGGATTTTGCTTGAAATGCATCAATTTTGCACATTTTTTACAATTTTTTAAAACTTCTGCCCTAGGGATTTCTTTTTCTGTTCTACATATTAAATTTATTGCTAAAAGGCATCAAATGGTCAAATAAAAAAAACCTTTTACCTCCTGGTTTGTTCCAGGGGTATTATCAAATTTGTTTTTTGTATGCCAAATTTCCCAGTTTGTCAGATAATGCCTATTTTTTATTTGACAAAGACGGAAATGGTGATCTTTATAGTGTTATTAAAACATTCCGACATATTGAAATAATGAAAAATATATAACATCACATATTAAGGGTCATTAATATAAAATACATGGTTACTGTCTTTAAATATATGAATTAAGCTATATATAGGCGGGTTAAGAAAACCTGAAAGAGGGCTAGGGTTTCTAAACCCTCTTTACTTTTTCGACCCGAGCATAATTAAGAAATAAACAACGTTATTTAGTGAACATGGCGTTATGAATAGCAATTGCTCTGTTGGCATATTCCATGATGCGCGCTAGCGCATCATGGAAAATATGCCAGCAGAGCAGTTGCTATTCATAACGCCGTATTCACTAAATAATCGTTGTTTATTACTTATATTTGCATTTTACCACTTGCAAATACCCTGTATTATTATAGCATAGACCTTGACATTTAGCTATTGCATCAAAAATAATCATTAATTCAGACTGTAATGTATCTTTTTAATTCACATAGATTTGTTAACAGAATCAATGATATGTTATAACAGTAATTCCTTTAAAATGTTATTATAAGACATGTTTTAATATTTACATTTCACATATATTTTGCATGTAAAGCTACCGCAGATATAGCACCATAACACAGACAGGGTACTAATAGGTTAAATCACGAGTTTTAATTGTGACGTCACAAACGTTTAACGCTGCTAAATGCAACGTCACAAGCGAAAATCAAAGATCACGCTTGTGGCTGTTACTGTGGCTCTTCCATTAATTTGACCTTACCCATAGGATAATACAGTAATTTTGAGGTATAATTCGCATTTGCGTACAAGACAAGAAGGTAAAAAAATGTAAATATAAGCATTAAATCCTTATTTTTTGAAAGATATAGTCTCATAACTGCAACGGTGTGTGCAAACAAATTTTCATAACGCGCTAACGCGCGTTATTCAATTTGTATGCACACACCGTTGCAGTTATGAGACTATATCTTTCAAAAAATAAGGATTCAATACTTAAATATTAAATACATCAATTTTATGGAGTCGGACAAAAACACTTGATGTATCGTATACCTTTATGACGTCATAGTATACAAGACAGCAATTGCGATTATAGAAAAATAATTGCAGTTCCTCCGTATGGACTTACAGTGGGAAAGAACAATGGATATGCAAATATTTTAGCTTATACTTCGAGACATTTATGTTTATTCCACGATATAATATCAATTTTGCGCATCAAACGAGCTATTTTCAACAAATTTCGCTGAATATCTGCTGTTAAAACTATCACGCCATGGCGTCAACAAAGCAAAAAGATGACGTCACAATACAAATGAAACGCTGCGCGAAAGCAAGTGTACTCATTCTGTACTCGGCCTCGTTAATACAGTACATGTTTAGAACTTGTGTTCGAACGTTTGTTTTTCATCAAATAAATACAAATTGTGTTGAAAAACACTTTAAATATCAGTTCAGGGAGATTAAATTGTACTATTCATTACCGGGCAGATGTAAAAAATCACACAAATGTATAGCATATGCCATCTATTTTCGGTAGATAATAGGAAAAGGTAAATCTTGATTATCTTTTTATTTTCATACATGTACATTGCAATACAAACAGACTTTCAATTTCTATGCTAATTAAAAAATATTCATTTAAGCAAAGCGTTATATAAAATAAAAAAAAGTATCATTTATGATAATAATGTAATAATTATGTATGTCTCATTGATTTTCTTCTTAATTAAGGAGTCCTTATTTTAAAACAAATGAAATAGACAAATAGGGGCACTAATATACAGTTTTCTTTACATTAAATTACAAAATTCAACACAATAAGTTAACAATTCAAAAAAGGTTACTATACCATTTATCTACTGGTATTTTTTTTTCCAAACAAGAGGACCTAGTTTGAGATATTAACAATATACATATATATGGATATAAATATTGTCTCTTTGAATATACATTAAAATAAAAAAAATAATACTAATAGACTAGTTTATGGCACTATAATAAATAAAATTGACAACAAAAAAAAATAGAAAACTAAGCATGAAATACAAGAATACATGAAGCATGCCACTACCTGACTACATGATTGGTGATGTTGAAAGTACAAGTACCAGGGAATGAAGATGAATATATCCCGGTCATTCTGTTAAATATGCTTGTTTCTGTAATAAAAGTTTACCCTTTATAGTCTGTTTTAAAAGTTTAATGAATTCATCCTATTTAGTATAATAATAGTTATTATCATACAATAGGGCAAACTTTCATTACAGAAACACTGAGCTGTCAGTAGCAGCAAATCCCATGTGTTAAGGACTGGGGGGAGGGAGGGTGCCTTGATCTTTCCAAATACTCTATATCTGGGTTTTTCCTGAGTCACAAAATTTGCCAAAATAGGGTAAATATGTTAACTTGTTTTATTCAGTCAATTTTTGCAATTAAAAAAAATTCAAATAAAAAACAATACAAGGTATATATTTTCTGTGTATTGTATATTTTGCAATGTGAAAAAAACCAAAATACAAATCATAGTGAAAATTATTGGATATACTATGTACTACAGGCCTATATCAGTTAAAGTGTTATTCCCTGGGCTTTAGTTTAGGACATTATTTAGGATATTATTAATTAGGAATTTTTTGGCACACTTGCTATGTTTTAAAATCAATCATTTGAGGTTCACTCCAAAAACATTCTCAAGAAAACATTTCCTATATTCATTGGAAAACCACACTTTCTTTAGTTGAAAATTCAAAGAAATGTAAAAAAAAAAAAAAAAAAAGTCTCTATCAGATTTTAAAACAGGGTTCAAGTATAATCAACTGATATGGACTTAAAGGACTAAATTACAGGATTATATAGTGAAAAAATCGAAAACTCAATATCTTAATCTAAAAAAATGAAAGAAAACATCTCAATGCAAACAAAAATAAAAATTTAAGGGCAAAAAAAATGAATGACAACATGCATCTAATAAGCAATATACCTCAATTGTTACCCCATTTTAATGTTGCATTATACATCATAAGAGTGAAAAGCATTGACATATTATACAAAAAACCACCATTCTTAATTTTTCTAACCATGTTTAACATGCTTCTTCATGTGTAAGCTCATACACTGGCTGTCAAACAGACACACAGACATACAGATACTGAGACAAAGTCACCTTGTTCTCATGCACCAATATAGAAGTAGGGGGTCTTATCATTTATTGACCTATTAAGAGGGCTCGATGGTCATGGCCTTTTTTATAGACTGTATTGATCTTCTTTAAAAAGAAAAAAAAAGAGCTCTGTATAAAATTATAGGGAAAAACCCCCTAAATCTACGGTAAATTTTATTGATTATTCTCTTTACTAAAAAAAAAGCTAAACAAATAGTATCTGAAATATTAAGGCAGACCTGATGGTTGAGTTGTTGCCCATATAGCTTCCTTAAACTTACATAGTTACTTAAAATAGGCCTTAGCCTAAGCCACTTCAACCCTAAAATTAAACCAAATTGAACTATTTCTCAGATCCCCCTCCTGGGAAAATTTTCTGTATCTGCACATGGTCTTACAATTCTGGATGCTTTTGAACCATTTTGACGAAATAATAAATATCTATTTCGTAGCGTCATAATATCAGACTTATGACAAAATTACCGGTACACAAATGGTTTATACTTAATAGTCCTTGATGTCTCAAAATAAATTTATGACCATGTCTACTTAGTTTTCTTCAGGAGGAACTTATAGAGAATGAGATGGAATTCCTCTGGTTTGTCTTTCCATGCAGCGTGCCCGGCTCCTTTTATCATGTGGAGTTCATGGTCAGGCAGGTTCTTCAAATTGGTTGTGGATGCTGGACCAATAGATTTATCATTTTCACCATACACAATAGCTGTTGGAATCTAAAAAAAAGAAAAAAAAAAGAGTTAACTTCATCTAGAGTGTCATAAAAAGTGTCCTTTTATATCTTTCAGGCAAGGTGATAGATGATGTAGCTTTCTTTGAAAATTTGTATTTTAATGTGATGATAGAAATTGGCACATACTTAAACTTTATCAGTTATTTACAAATACATATTTAACAATAAACAAATGGATGAATAATATGAGTATACTTACATTTAGACTCTTGTACTTCTCTTGCGAGTAACTTTCCGTCTGAACTGGAGCTATGGGAATGAATCCCGCCGAACGCTTCGATACATTTACAGGGTCCATGAAGAGGAAGGGCAGTGAGTAGCTCCCACTCATGGATGGACTGACAATGACGGGAGTTCTCAGATCCAGAGCAGTGATCAACTTCTCCAGGAAAAGTCCCCTGTCTCCGACATCAACCTTCTGACTTTTCGTACTTTTACCTGTAGAAAATTTAAAATTAATCATTGACATGCAAAATATAATTAATCCGACATTCAAAAATCACTCAGAATTCAGTAATTAACTATTAAAGACCCCTGCTCACAACCACATCAACTTGGTTATTAACTAGTGGGTATCACTACAATTATAATCAGTGCATGGTTTAAAACAGGTAGGATTTCTTTATAAAAATTTGACAGTCAGAGACATTGAACCACTTTGAGCTATAGCCTGCATGCAGTATTACAGTCGGTGGTTTACAATCATCCAAACTCTGTGCTTAACTGTTGCAGCTGAGAAATGGGCATATGCACTACTGTAAATTCATAATTAAAAGTGAGGAATCAACATTAATGGCATTTAATGCATATACATGTAATCACCAGAAGCATTCCTCAGAGATTTAAAAATCTCCCTATTATTTCTTTGAGAGTTGTGAGTTAAATGAAGTTCAATAATCACAGTAGTACATTCCTGCGACTGATAGAAAACAATGGAATCACACAGTCAAATAATTATGTCGAATAAGGAATCTTCAGTAAAGTATTGCAATCATTGTTGTTATACAACTACTCAGACTCATTTATTTCAAATTAAAGTAAGTATGGTAACAATCCCACATCCTTGCATGTCTTGTAAAACTTCTTCATGAAACCACTAACCTTCTGGTAAATCCACTGCGACTGGTTGGTATCCTAGAGCAGAAAAGATGGCCAGTGTGTTTGTTTTCTCCCAGTCTTCAGAAGAGAA
The DNA here is from genome assembly GCF_902806645.1 of Magallana gigas. Classification (NCBI taxonomy): domain Eukaryota; kingdom Metazoa; phylum Mollusca; class Bivalvia; order Ostreida; family Ostreidae; genus Magallana; species Magallana gigas. Next base: position 36,790,326 of record NC_047565.1, on the reverse strand, counting down.
TGCTTGTCCATGAAGAAACAGAATATCCCTGCCCCCAAGCTTGGGTAAAATATCCCGGTAAACTATCTCAACACTCTACAAAGCACATCAAAGACTTTGACAAAGTACGTTTATGCACATGGTTAACATATATGATCACGTTCAATGTACAGGGCTGCATGCAACTACTGTGTTTTAGAATGATTACTGTCCGGTGTTTCAGAATGACTAGAAATATTGTATGAAAATTAATACTTGCTAGTAAATGTACATTTATATCAAAACAAGGTGATAAGATTTAATCTAAGTAGCCTTACCTACGTTGAATCTTACTAGGGTGACCCTAGTTATCTTTTTAGGGTATAGATCTATTTTTCAACCCACGAAAATCTCATACAAATTGAATGACTTTGTTTGGACGTTTATGCAAGTACCGGTATTTAAGACTTTAATTTTCAATTAAGCATGTTCTGTTTGTTAGGAGGTGAGTTTTGTTTGATGGCACCCACATAATTACTTACCTGTCCATCTTTTATCTTCACCTTTATTTTGTGCGTTTCAACGTCTAGAGTTTTAGCCTTGTCTAGAACAGCCTGAGATATCTTGGTCATCTCGACATCTGTATTCTTCTTCATCAGGAATGTGCTGAAGTATTTGTAGTTGTTGAATACGATGATCCCGACCGTGATAGCCAGGATAAGCAGGACCACTGATTTGTTGACATGTATGCCGGAGGGACTCATTTACATATTATCTGGAGAAGATAAAGCTTAGCATGCAGTGTCACAAAATGCAGCTTTTAGGCACAATGACCCTCTTATAAGGGAGATAACTCTCAGTGAAATTAATTGTGGGAATCTTCCACATTTTCTTGCCTTTCTTAAAGGACAGCAACTTGTATTGTATCATACAATGCAATACAATATGGTACAAATAATATGATGAAATATATAGCATTATATCATATTATACAACATTCTTTGATATGATGCATTATAAATATTGTTATATGATTGTGTGATACAATATTGTATCTTATCTCATACGTGTGGTGTATATTACCCATGTGATAAACCTTTGCTATATCAAACGGCTGATGCTTTATCATATACTTCCGGTCCGAACTATTTTTGACACATCCCCTCGCTTCAACGCTTCAGTGGCCTATTTTCGAAGATTTGCTATAGTACTTTCAACATAACTATATCTACTACAAAAATTGATATTAAATGGATTTTGTCAAAGATTTAAATTACAAATATGAAGGAAAACACATAACTGTATATGGCATGATATTGTATCATGCCATATAACTTAATATTGTATCATGATTTATGACATGTTATGATATCATATTGTATCATATGATACAAGATTTTTATCTGAATTAGATACAATGTGAAACTATTCATATGGTGCAATATCATCATGGTCATAGGAATATTAGGAATTATATTTCTATATCACATCCATCAAGCAAGTTGAGTATGACCAGATTTTCTTTATAGAAATCATTCTATTTAATTGAAGTTAACTTTTTTTTCGTTTCAAATCCAAAGTTACATGAACCTTAAAAGTTGATCAGGGCAGTAATTTCTTAAAACATTTAAACTTGCTTTGAACTAAAATTTCACCTGCTCCAACATTGAGGTAATGAACCGAGATCAAGTTCTGTATCTGAAGCTTTCTCACTATAACACACCAATAGTTATATTACGGTAACTGTGCAAGTCTGATTGGGTACAGACAGGGTTTATTCCATTGTGTAATGAGCTCCACGATCCTAACACAATTTGAGTAATGCTTAAATCCTCAAGATAATCAAGATCACTCAATTCATATGTGAAGCTAGCTCTGTAATCATATATTGGAAGTAAAATCAACAATGCAAGTTTGAATAAGTTACCTACTATGATCATATTCCAAAAGACATACCTCCTCCAGCATCTGAAACCTATGGTCCAGATTCAGCATTCAAGCTTGTTAAAAGCATCAATATCACAAGATGCATCATCCACCTAAGATTTGTTATTAATACAAGAGACCAATTGGCCTTAACGGTCACCTGAGTACCGGTAGCATATAACCCATACACAAACTTGTCGAGGAGTCTCATATATGCATCTAAAATGTTAGGTTTCATACTGGAGTAGAAAAATTATAAATTTGTAATGACGACCACAACCCTGCCTGAAATCTGTCAAAAAGAACTGTGAAACCTAAAATTTTCGCGAAAAACTGAAAGATCTGGTCTACAAAATCATGAATTCAGTTTTCCTTTCAAGTGTGTCACAACCCATACTCCAGGGGACATGAAAATTAAAATTTTAGCAGAGGACTTCCTGGTAAACATAATTATAAGTCAGTTTTTTATACAGTTGTGTGAGAATGGAGAAGAAAATTTTTAAACATTATATGCATAAACACTATATTGCCAAATTGCACCCCCCCCCCCCCCATGTCCTGAACCCCTGACCCAGGGGCCATGAATTTTACAATTTAGGTAGAGGAGATAGTGGACATTATAACCATGGATTCAGTTTTTTGCCCACATGTGTGGGAGTAGAGCAGAAGATTTTTTAAGATTTAAAACATTTTTACTATATGGCCATATTGGCCCCACCCTACAGCCTGAACCCCTAACAAAGGGGTCAAGAATTTCACAACTTTGGTAGAGGGCTTCATGGACATCATAACCAGGCATTTAGTTTTTAACAAATATATATGGGAGTAGAGAAGAAGATTTTCTAAGATTTAATGCATTTTTACTATATGGCCATATTGGCCCCACCCTTGAGCCTGAACCCCTGCCCCAGGGGCCATGAATTTCACAATTTAGGTAGAGGACTTCATGGACATCATAATCATGTATATAGTTTTTAACAAATATATATGGGAGTAGAGAAGAAGATTTTCTAAGATTTAATACATTTTTACTATATGGCCATATTGGCCCCACCCTAGAGCCAGAACCCCTGACCCAGGGGCCATGAATTTCACAATTTTGGTAGAAGGCTTCATGGACACCATAACTAAGAAACCAATTTTTTCCTCACTTGTGTGGGAGTAGGGTAGAAGATTTTTGAAAATTTTGCTTTTTTTTTGCATATTTGGCCCCACATGTGGTGCCCCTGGGGTGGTAGAGCCATGAATTTCACATTTTAGATTCCTCTTACATGTACCATAGAGATGCATGGTGCCATCAAAGGGCACCTGCTCAAAAACCTTAACCTCCCTCAGCATCTGAAACCTACATCAATTGTATTGATTGTGAGGGCCCAGAATAGGCTTATCATATTGTCACAGGTGTATCGTGATAAACGATAAACAGTATGAGTTGATTTTCAATGACTTTCAAGAATAAATACCTGGTATATATATGAGGTTATATTAAGAAATTGAAATTAAATTTGGGAATGCACAATCCTTGAAAGTTTGGTGAACATATATAACCATGCAGTAATAACTTAGATATGGCCATCAAAGGGCAACTAATCTGGTCCAAAAACCTCAACCAGTCCTCCGGCATCTATGAATTAATAAAGCTCAGATTTAGCATCCATGTCTTTTAAGTTCATCGGTATGCCCAGATGTACCATCCATGCAAGTTTTATGAAGACAAGACCAGTAATAAGTTATATAGAGAACTTTTACCAGGTCCGGACGCCGAAACTGATACCTGCATGCTCACAGAGTAAATTAGCATAAGCTCCCCTTGACTTCATCTCATTAAACTTAAAAGGACGTATAATGAAATCAATCTAGTGGTGTTATTTATAAAAAATAATTTCTGCTGTGAACAAATGAAGCTAATGAAAAAGCCATTATACATATGATACAAATCTATTAAATCTAATGGACGTGTACTGTACAGTGATTTATAACAATAACAAAATAATCACTATCTAAATAAAGAGATGTGTCCGACATAGTAAAGGTAAATGTACAAGATATAGCAAGAATATGTGCTCTTATTATCCTTGAATCTCTACTTTCACATTCATTTAATTTGAAAAAGTTAATTTTGAAGTTAATATTTGTACTCTGGATGCAGAAGAAACAACACTAAATCACTAAATGCAGTGTCAACTTCCTGTCATATCATACATGTATGACATAGGTAAAAATACAACTAACCTGTGATTTAAACAAACGTGCGTATATACGTGTAATCTTTTTTTTACAAAGTACTTTTAAAGTCCGATGCGTTCCGACAGACGTTCGGATATTTTCTAATCTGTACATCAAAGAACCGAGCGGCATATGATATGACGAAGATGGTGATAGTTTGATATTTTAAGAAGTCTGAAGTGCACGAAAAAATGGAAACAGCGTCTGAAGGTACATTGTAATTTTGTATTGATACACGTGACATCGGCTTACTATTTGTTTGCGAAATATTGACAGCCAGAATTTCCTCGATAAGTTGCTAAAATCTTTTAACTTTAAAATTGATATAGATTTTGCAATTTTTTCACAAGCTCAGATCAAAGGGGAAAACGACACCCAAACAGACACATCACAAACAGAAGTAACAAAAACAGAAGAGCAGACTCAGGACAGCACAGAAACCACAACAACTCAGTACAAAGTCCCCACCAAAGAGATATATGAGCCTCAAGATCTAAAAAAGTGGGAGGAATCAGAGGTATGCTACTGTACTGAGATAAGACAATTACTACAGTACTGATACATATTGCTCAGACATTTCTTTGTGAAGATTTTGAATCGTTGAACAATTGAAATACAAGTGAAGGATGATTGATGAAGTAATAAACTTTTGATATGTGTATTGGCATGCGACCAGTTCTCGCCGAGTACCATTTCTCACCAGTACATTGTGATGTCATTTTATCAGCACATAAAATTATATATGAAAAATGACGTCACAATGTACTGGCGAGAATTGGTATTGTGCAAGAACTGGTCGCACGCCAGTATAGTTGCAAATGTACTTGTTTGTCTAGATACTACTAGGGTTGATCCAAAAGTAACATCACACAATGCACAATAAACCCCTTCACAGATTAAATCGTGATGCCTACTCTTTTGCAGGGCAAAATGACTAGTTTTGATGAAAAATATGATGTAACATTGATATCATTAAATTATTTATGTAATATAATCTGTCCCAAGATATTTATGCCACATCATCCAATTTTATTCTTTAAATCTCCATCAGTCTCAGTGAATATGATCTTAATTGTTGACATGTACAGGCTTACAGAGACTTGGTAGGATTCATCACAGCCATCAACGATGCTGTCAAAGGGAAGAAAATATCAGATTCCTATCCTGTCTCACAGGTAAAATTATTATATATGGCCTACATATTGTTGCCAATTACTTGTATGCTATTAATATGATGCCGGTTATACAAGTATACAACCTTTAAAATCAAAATCCGGATAATTTAATGGACGATGTAATCCATATCCTTATAGTTATATACATGTATGTTCGATTTAATATTTTTCTGATTTCCTCCATATTTCAAAGAAAATAAACATTAAAAACACAATTTTTCATTGTGTTTACATAAAAATTAAGGTTTTAATCCCCTGTTTAAGCAAAGCTATAATTCTTATGAAGCAACATTTAATAAACAAATTTATCCCATATTTCATAAATCTGTATAGGTTCCTTTCATTTACTACCGTCTTGGTCTTGACCTTTCAAGTGCCAAATGTCACAACATTTACAAATTACAACCAATTATTACATGTACCTTGAGCGAGAATTTCCAACATGTATATTTTACGTTTTATGATTGTAGACTATAGAAAATTTGGTAGCTATGTTGGACAAAATGTCAAATTGGATTGACGAAATTCCTCCAATAGATCAGCCCCAGAGATTTGGAAACAAAGCTTTTAGGGATTATTTTAAAAGAGTGAAAGAGGTACTAATTACAACATGTACCAGCTCGTACTTCTGATTTCAAATTACAGATGCTGCATAATTTAATAATATTCTATAGAGATCCTATTCATTTGTACATTGTACGTTGAGTATATGTACAGGTATGTGATTTGATATCTCTTTCTGGCAACAAAGGACTATATATGATAAGGGCCTAAAATGGCCCCCTAAAATGAACATCATCATTTTACTATCATTCTTGGTTTTTTTAGTACAGATATGTATGTGATGTGTTTACATAATATTCATTTTGGTTCAAGTGCCCACAATTAAGAAATATGACATTGTAAAGACAACCTTTTCCCGCCATTTTTGCATTTTAAGCGTAAAACAGCTTGTTTTCAAGCAGTTTTTCCTTCCGAAAACATAGAGCGCATTCTTGAACAAATAAAATATTTTAATCAGAGATGTATCTAGCCAAGACTGATAAGTGACAAAAAAAATTTCCTTGTTCAAGCATGCGCTCTATATTTCCCATTCGTAAATAGATAAGAACAATGTCAATTTTTGGCTGATTTTGATTGAATTATAGAAATGGCGTCACTTCTGACGTCATATACTGCCAGTGAGTGCAAATAAATCAAATAAATAGATGAAAAATATATTTTATATCAACTCTTCTAAAAAATTAGTTAACATTTTATTGTACCCGAAACACTTAAAAAATGGCGATTTGTGGGGGCCAAATTGAACTCTTATCATATATAGTTCTTTGGTCCCTGGGTTCAATAATGCATGGGACCTTTTAATCTTAGGCAGTCTAGAGAAAAATATGTATTTAGATGCTTGCATATACATATACTAAAAATAGAATCTCTTATTTGAAATTCTTTACAGACTCTTTAAATGGGGGCCAAGTAATTGAATCATTAAGTTGTGTACCATCATGTGTGTGTGTTTAACAATCAGCAAACATTTTTACTATAGATAATATGTGAATATGTTAAATTTTGTAGTAGGAGCACATTGTCAGAAACTCATAGTCATATTCTAACAGACCAACTCACTGAATTTTTCTAGATTCTATGATATCATAATTATTCATGCTAATATTTCAATAACTTGCTCCTTCACACTTTTTTGATGGAAATCTTGTAAAAAAAAATTTACCAGTAAATGCAAATGTGTGCATCTTTAAAGAATTGACATATGTTTTCATGATATTGTTAATGATATAATATTAATTATTCTATAATTGTTATACCTTCAAAGAGGAGTTCAGTTCTCTTATCGCATGACTTCGTACCGGTATTTCGAGTGATAATGCAGCAATTATTATTTAAATCATTACATGTATGTACATGTAGTTTAGGTAAAAATTTTATGACAGAATGCAGAAGCTCTGGTTAGAAAAGTTGTTGGAGACAAGTTTGAGGCCTGTATTCCAGAAATCTCCACGTATCTAGTCGAGTCTATAGGAAATGACACAAGAATAGACTACGGCTCAGGTAAGAAATAGACCTTATAGATGGAATAGGAAATGTATGTTATGTTTCACAGGGTTGTCAGAATTTCCATTCAGGTATTCATTCTTTATTGGTACATGAACTTGTATATTAAATTTTGATTAGAGTTTATGAAACATATGTACTGATATTTCCTTTTAAATGCACTTGACAACACTTACAATGTGTATGATGGAGTCGCATATCACCTTATGATTTCACATACACTGCATGTACTTATGTGAAAATCTCTCTTGATTGTAACAATGAATAGTTCTCTTAATGTTTCTGTTGATTTTAAAACCAAAAAGCAATTACCGGTATGTATACATATGACTATACTGATCTGTAAAAGCAAAGGTTAATTAGAATATCCTTAGTTAAATCAGGGAAATATCATTTGAAGTATTGCAATGATCCTTATTGTGTACATATATACAATTGAACTCTGGTAATTTAAACAGTGATACATGTACAGTCAAATTTCGTTATCTCGAACTAGATGGGACTGTTAAAAAACTTCGGAATATCCATGTATTCGAGATATCGTGGGTAAAATACTTAAAAAAATAATTAAGTAGTTGGGACGTACAAATCACTTAGACATATCCATTGTATTTTCGAGATATCAGTGTTCGAGATATCGAAGTTCAACTGTATTACAATTGCAATGGATTTGTTGAAGTGTTTTGAAGTCCCAACCACTTACTGGTACTCTATAAGACTTAGTTAGCATTGATACCTCATTATAAATAATCCTCTCAGCAAGTTTTTTTTTTGTTCTCATAATGTACATGTATTTGACTGTATTTAAGTTTACATGCTGGTTTTTCAGGCCACGAGTTAGCATTTGCTGCCTTTCTATGCTGTTTGTTTAAAGTGGAAGCTCTGACAGAGCAGGATGCCCCTGCTGCAGCACTGAAGGTCTTTGAAAGGTGAGAGCAAGGTAGCATTGTAGTGAATTCATTAAATAAATCAAATTAATTTAAAATCAATATACAATTTTTATACACTTTCATCATAAAGCTTTTCTTCACCATCAAAGTTCCAGCATGGGGTACGAATCAAGGGATCATATTAATATTCATATTTTGTTGGGAGGACATTTCTATGATATAATAACTTAAGGAACGCTGACCCTTTGACAAGGGAGATTACTCTCACTTGGAGAATTTAAGGTGTAGCCCTTTATAAAATAATTCAATTATTAATGGTTTCTGTCATAGCATAAGTTTTCATCACAGGGTTTGCTGAAAATTTGTGCCTTTGTTTTTACATCCCAATTTGTTCCGACACTCCGTCACTCGTTCTTATGTTGGTAAAATACATGACGAGATAGAAAACCATTTAACATTTCAGTTCAAGTAAAGCAGGGCCTGGGAAGGGGCCGCGCCACCCGCCATATGCGTATACTGCCAAGTAATGGCGCAATGCACATATGGTGCGCTGCGCCAAGCGGCACGCCACACAATCATATCGCAGAATGCGCAAACGCATCATTTTGTAGTTTATGATTTTATCGTAGTTGGCGTTTTCAATTATCTTCAATGGAATTGATTTCAGAATGGAATGATCGAAACGTCATTTGATCGTAGATATGCCACCGGCAATGAAATCTAACATAAGTTTTGAATTCCCCACGGACATTAAACATTGGTATCTATGCAGTTCCCTCCGGTTTGTGTTTATTAGGCTTGCACCAGAGACATAAATAACATAAATAACTTTATTTATGTCTCTGGCTTGCACAGATGCACTCACTTTGCCCCTCACACTGCAAGTTGTGAACGAGTGTTTTTCTAGCAAAACCGTATTCTTACCAAGCAGAGAAATTCTTTGGTACCCAAAATATCAGCTTCTTAGAGTTCGGTTAAACAAAGAAGAAAATCTTGATTATAGTAATGTTTTTAAAAAAATGGAATTCTATGAAAAAGCATATTATCTCTGTTCAGTGACAAACATCCAAACACATTTTTGTTTTGGATTTAATTACATAAATTTTATTGTCAAAGATGCATGTGATGACTGTATTGTTGTAATCTGATAGTATTTCCAGTTATGTATGACAGTTAATTTAAGAAATGGCCCACCATATTTTTTTTTCTCGGCCCCATAAATTTCAAAATGGCCCCATCATTTTATTAAGCTTGGGGCCATTGGCCCAACCAGTCATTTGTCCTTCCCAGGCACTGAGTAAAGTCAGATCTATCACATGCATATTTGTGTTTGCAGGTACCTGCATTTTGTCAGGAAGTTACAGACTGTGTACAGAATGGAGCCGGCCGGCAGCCATGGAGTCTGGAGCCTGGATGACTTCCAGTTCCTCCCCTTTATGTGGGGCAGCTCTCAACTTATAGGTACGTGCAGTTTATCTTGCGAAAATTTGTTTACATAGTTTTGTACTCATTGTACCTTTTTAAATTGTGATATTTTAACTAGTTATTGATTGAAAGATACATGTACTGTATATGATTTTTGGCTTTTTGTATGTACTATTCTCTTTTAAAACATCTAATTTCTAGTAAATAGTAATACACGTATATAGCCTATAATAGCAGAAAATCCATAAAAGTTTTCTCCGGATGTGACATAAGTTTCTCTCTTTGCAGGTCATAAAAGGATACTTCCAAAGTCTTTTGTAAATCCTGACATTTACGAACACTTTGCGAAAGACTACATGTTTCTAGGATGTATAAAATATATCAACCAGGTAGGATACTTGAAAAATTTGGAGGCATTGCATATTCATATTGGAAATATCTTAAAAATTGGTATTTATTGGATATTGATCCTGGGCAATAATCCTGATAATAGGTCAAAACTGGCCCTTTTGCTGAGCACTCAAATCAACTGTGGAACATCAGTGGTGTACCACACTGGGAGAAGGTGAATTCAGGCTTCATCAAGATGTATAAAGCAGAGGTAAACTTTGGAATATTTTATTTTGAAAATAAATCTCTTGTGACTAAAATATACCAGTACATTTAGTTTTCTGCCTTCATCAAAGCAAATGCAACTTCGAGTACATATACACAAGCAACTTTAAAATCATATATGTTTCTTTAAATATTTTTACTTGCCTATGGGTTGCCATATTTACAACTGCTTCCAAATGGCACTTTGTATAATGTTCAAACTGACAGTAAAAGTTAAAAATTAGTAAAAAAAATTTTATAGATGCCTGGTATTTTGAGGTCAAATAATAATGTAAATATGTATTGTCAAAAGGTTACCATGAGATCACCCAAAATATTTAGTACCAGTAATCAGACATATTAATTTTGTTTGGCAGGTGCTTGGTAAATGTCCAGTAGTTCAGCATTTCCTGTTCGGCAGTTTATTGTCCATCCAGCCAGCCACTGGTACGTGATGGACATGTAAGGACTGAATTTCTACTGGATATATAACTATGTGTGTATTTATAGTGCTTGAAAAACAGACAGCAGTTTTTAATCTGTAGTTGGACTCAATCAAATGACAACAATGATATGCCCAGACGAACAAGAACGTTCCCTTAATTCTATCTAAAAATTATGATTCTAATTTGATTTAGCAAGCACCGGCCTGCACAAATGCAATAGTGGTCAAGCATATGAGGCATTACAAATGTCATGACATTGTGACATCATGTGCAATATCCTCTGTTTAATATGTTATGTATTTAATTGAACATGAGTTTGAAGTCTTACAAATTCAATACGTATATGATTCAAGATGTAATTGTATGAATACACATGACAATGTTTTTGATATTGAAAAATTTGTACTTAATATAATGTATGCTTATAAATAAATATATTGCTCATAATTGGTCTTCTAGTTTTGTTGTAAAAATCGACATCAAGCAAATTCAATGTTAAGGTAAGGTTTGCGGCTTGCATTTTTTAGAGGTTGTACCAAAGTTACATACCATTTTGTTCACTATACTAAAGTCTTTTTTCTCATGAAATTCAAATGAATTTTGCCCGTCCCGTTTTATAACTACAAAAGGTCAAAGTTCATGATTTCCAATTTTCATTTTGACGAAATGTAAACAATTTCGTAAAAATATGTACATTTTATATGTGACTATTATGGGGGTTATTTATGCTTAAAATGTTCGAAAATAATATCACTATTAATATCATGATTCACTTTTATTAATGATAAACTATCTAAAAATAGAATAAAATGCAACAAAAGTCTTAATTTTGGACTACTATTATGTAAACGAAAACATCTTATTTGAAACCTTTCCAAGTCCACCGATTTCAGGAAAAGGTATCTTAGAATATGTGTAATCTGATGTTTCTAAAACACTATTCAAAACAATATGATGCGGATTTCGTTTTCGTGGAAATTGATAAAATGCTTGTGTCCTCTTATTTTTTCATTGAAACTAAAAAACCCTGCGAAATAAAAAAAAACTGAAATCAATTATGACTTCATATAAATTTTGACGTCATAACTGAAATAAAGGGTAGTTGGTGTTACGTCACAATGAAAATGTGTGAGTCATCTCCCTGTAACCGCAAACCTTACCTTAAATGAAATTTGAACTTTCAACTTGAAAGTGGGATATTTGTATATTTCTAATATTCTTTTATGGATTTTATAGGCTCCATTACAACTGAGCTAGATGTAATTTCAAATTGAATCTGAATCAAACTGTCTTGTAAGATATGATACTCTTTGGAATATTTATCAAAATGGACAAAGTTTTGAAGATGATAATATTTACAGGTACCGTATGTATAATGTAACCACCACAAATAATAAAACAATACATAGTCATTCAATATTTCTTTATTAAATAAAATTGTTAGAAAAACTGCATTGTTAATTAAGCTTTAATTTCTTTACTCCTCTTCATTGCTAGATCTGTGATTTTATCAGTATAGATCTTTACCTTGGCATTTATCTAAAAAATAAAATAAATGTTTTGTGATTTTATAATTAGAATTTCATAATTAGCATTCTTTTAAACATGGATATAATTACATAGGTGAATCTTTTTTTAATCTTCCAGGTGGTTTGTAAAATGCCAATTAATGTAGATTATGTAAATATTAAGTTCTTCATTAAAAAAATTAAAAAGCTTTAATAGTTTACAAAACTGTTTGCTAAACATTTACAGCATAGGTATGAAGCAATATAAGGCCAATTCATTTTATTTGTTGTTTTTCAAAACTGACTGACCCAAAGTTATTAAAGATTTAAAGTAAAAGAATTTTTTTTAAAATTAGAAATAAATTGATTCAGGTGAATATATATGAATTTAGCATAAGCATAATATTACCAGGTATTCATTTGAACAATCCGATTTTTATATAAAAGAATAAAAAGAGAAAAATCTTATCTTCTAAAAAACCATTTAGTGGAAGCAACTTCAGATAGAGTATATTCAAATTCGTTAAAGTCAAGATCTTGAGGAGTAGTGTGGGCCACATTCAATGGGGATCCAATTGTACGAAGGAAAATATTTCAATTATTCACAAAAACTAAAATGTAATTATATATGATTTTACTTAAATGCAAGCAATATTTACATATTACTGATTCTTTAAAATTGTTTAGACTCTGTCCCCTGGACGATTCTTGGGCCTCACAAGGGGTTCAGAGTTTGATGTAGGTTTATATCCCATATATAAATAATTGTTTAGGATCTTTTTTTTTAGAACTGCAATGCTCAACATGTGATATAACTATAAAATCATCGTGTTAGAAAAGGGACTTGATTATAAGCATAAGAAAAACCAGGGTGGGGAATGGATTTTTATATATACAGGATCTACATGTATTATACCACATTGTCCAGATATTTTCAATAATGACTCCATTAAGCTGATTTTATCATGCCTATTGTTGCTCAGGTGAGCAATGTGGCCCATGGGCCTCTTGATTTTTTTTTTTTTGGTTACCTACTGACCCAATTTTGGGGGGAAGAGTCTTGAAAAACAACTTATAAAAAAAAAAAAACGGCCTTATAAAATAGGGATATATAATTAGCATGTTGTTCAGTTTAGTTTCAAAATATATCGGTTCTTACCTTATTGGTATATTCAAAAATTGCATCTTCTGATTCTTCTTCTTTGTTAGAGTTCAGAACTTTTACGTACTTGGAACGTATATGCCGTATGACCTCTTTAGAATTCTCCGCTATCTTTTTCACCCGTTCTACCATTTCATTTCTATATTCTGTAGTGATTCTGAAAGACAAAGGATTAAAAAAAATTCCCATGTAAAAAAAAAAGTGTACAGTGAAACTTGTTTAAAAACAAACATCCATACAGTGAAATAAAGGATAAAGCAAAGTTTTGTGGGGTCCCTGGCAAATTTTGAACAAATCATTGTAAAGTTTAATGGTTATGAAAAGTAAGGAATTTACATCACTTACAAGGAATTGTTTTATAGTTTTAAAATTAAATGAAAAAAGGTATTTTTCTTATGTCTAAATTAGCATAAATGGTAGTCATGAGAAAGAAAACATGTTCATTTATACAGCAAATTTGCTTTACTTATAATAACACATTTATCTAATATACAGAAATTACAAATTATGGTACAGTGAAGTAAGTCCACTGGTCCTTGAGACTAAGCTATAACCAAGTGTTACTGTACCGTCATTCTTATTTTCATTCTTTAACGGCCAAAATTCTTTATATGAATTGATCTAACATTACTGTACATTATCATGATATACAAAAATGTATGCATCATATTTTAAAATAATGAATATCTGTCAGAATTACATATTACAATTTTTTGCTCTAAAACTTAAATTAACAAATAAATTAAAATTGTCTCTTAAAAGATAAAAATGGCTTACTTTGGTATAGGTATTGTTAGCATTGTTCCATTGATTTGGGGATTTAAATTCAATTCTTTTCTCATTGCATCATCCACATCTTTAATGTACTGCAAATACAGATTGCAATATCATATATTGGATTCCGTTTTTTTTCGCGTGTCACAAAATTTGCAAAAATGGAAAAAAAACCTGTAACATTCTTAATTTGCTGAAGTCATTTTTTGCAATTTAAAAAGTTTCTTATAGAAAATGATACAGGATATAATTTCTGCAAATGAAATAATTTGCAATTTAAAAATAGATTGCGAAAAAAGGGAAAATTAGATCATCACCAAAATTACTGGATATACAGTATGACGTTAGACACATGTTACACAAAATAACTAACACAAATGTATATAATGAAATAAGTAAGTTTTCCACATGGTATATTGCATGAAACAGTCAATCTATTGAAGTTAATTGGACCAAGATCTTATAATTTCATCCAATATGATAAATATACTGCTTCTTAAAATTCTCTTCTCTTGAATGAGAAACATAGGAAAAAGGATTACACGGTATACACACATGAAGTACACAATTCAAAATTCAGATTTTCTTTAAAGCAAGGGCACACTGTTTCAAAGTCCAATACCTGTGGGGAGGCAGACATGTTTATAATGACCACCGGTCCCTGAATCGCTATCTGAGATAACTGGTTTAAAGGGAATTTTCCATCTGGTGTCTCGATGTTTAAATCTTCATATACAGCTACAATAAAAATTCAAAATATATTACTCTGAAAAAAAAAAACACTCGGCTGGACAATTCACTAGATTAACATACAAAACGAGTAAAAAGACATATACCTTACCTGTTGATGGCCTTAAGGTAACATTCTTGGTCAACTCTATCTGCATGTGTTTTATCGCCTCTTCCATTTCCTGTTTCAGTAATTCCATATCCACCAGCTCTTCCACACGGTTCTCGTCCTCATCAGAATCCTCATCCTCTTCATCAACCTCCCTCCCCTTTTTCGACTGTGGCCTTTTATTACTGACTTTTCTTTTCACTTTCTTCATGCCTGCAAAATACCACACTATTTTTGGTTATTTGTTCTAATATGAAATAAAATAGAGAAATATTTCATTTCAAGCTAATTTAGGAAAGAAGAAGGTACAGTTTCTTTTAATTTTTGCCCTAAAATTCAAAAGTTGTGGAAATCTCCTGAAAATACACATATAATATCTTGAACATGTGTGTATATGAAATGCCAAGTTAAACACTTTTATCTAGTGTCAAAAAATAATTATGACTTCAACATTTTGGCACATTTCAATGATTAAGTCAAAAATGGTGAAAAATGGCAAATTTTCTTATAGATTTTTGAGGAGGAAAATGTGTCCGCTGCCGTCGCCCAAAACAAAATTAATATATTTTATGTGTTGAGCCACCTTTAATAAGGAAAGACCAGAAAGAAAGGTTATGGAGAAAGAATAAAACATCAACATTGACCTTTAAACTGGCACTAGACTTAGAATTGATACTTTTCTTTTTAAAAGAGACAACATATAATGTTGCAAAAAGTAAATGGCTTTTTAAAGGTATTGTCTAGAGACAAAAGTACTCACACAGACAGAATGAACTAGTATTCATTCATAACCTTGACCCTTGACTTCAAAATCAAAAGGGATCATAGGGATTTGTGATATTATATTTTGTTGAAAAAAACTGTCCAAAATGTTTTGAATTCTGACATTGACCTTCATGCTCTAATCTCAATAAAAATTGTGTTCTTTCTATGCCATAAGAAATTGTGTATTCATTTATTGTTTCATTGCAAAAGCTCAAAGGCTTTTAAAAGATATATTGCCTAGAAAACCAAGTGTTACACACAGTTAGAATGTATTAAATCATGACTTTAAACCTTTAACATAGGTCAAATGTGGTCAAAGGGTCAAAGTCATAAATTCATACATTTTGTCTGTGTTTAACACGTGCATGTAAGTTTCTCAATAGCAGTCTTTTTGAGGCCATGGGAATATGTTGTGTAAAAGGTTTTTGAGATATTGTTTGAAAATGTTTCAGAAAGCCAATCACACAGAATGAAATACCTGATGAATAGACAGACCTACTTGAAACTGATAATTTACAAATTTTATCAATATCACTGAAAGCAGGCCAAAAAAAATGATAATTTTCTGTAGGTAATGTAAAACACAGAAGAAAAAGTAAATAGCTATACTGACATTGTGTAGTGAGTGAGAATGGCTTGTTATCCACCCAGCAGCCTCCTCCATTCTGTAACCCGGGGCCTGCTCCAGGAACTCGACATAATGAATTCACCGCAACAACCATTCTTTTACTGGCATAGTGTGATTTCACAGCCCCACTGGGTACAATTCTACATAATCTAGCAAAACGGGACATGTCTTTTGCAAATAACCTACGAGAAAAAAACATTGTTATTAGATATCATTTCAAGATGTAAATGAAACAAACAAGAGGGGTTGAATTATACACACATAAATAACATGTAAAGAAGTATATATTATCTCTTGTATGGATCGAAAAAAATTTCAATCAATCAAATTATGGTATGAAAGATTTGATCAGCCCTATAGTTCAAATAGTGACCAAGATATGGTATCATGACATGACATACATGTACATGTATGAAAACCCCATGAGGTGTACAGTACTGTTCTATTTATGATATCTTAATTACTGCTAAAATATTGTTTTTTGATACCCCTCATTGATAATTGCCAAGCTGATTACCCGGTATATGTATTGTATTCTTATATAATTCTAATAATTTTATTTTCAAATGATTTAATCAAACATTGATTTAATTTTCATTAATATGACCTTAATAACTTATTGTATGCTGTAACTAAGATACTAACTGTCTGATATGCAGTGTTTGCCCATACAGTGATCTATAATACCGGTACACAAGAAGCAGTAACTGTACTATGCTCTTGAATGCGTAAAGTCTGTATTGTGCAAAACTTGTGCATACTTGATCAACCTTTTTAACACAGGAAACGCCCATGAAATTGTATGATAAATAATGCAGACACCCACTGTAACATCATTCCGGGGTAAGCCTTGTTTACATTTATTATGACAAAAAAGAATAAGGAGGTTAAAAACAGCTAATTTTTTAAAATGCTTAAACTTTGTGACTTGCCATTTGTTAATAAGGTGAGTCAAAGTCTGCTATGCTTAATGAATAACTTCTGAAATAGCATTAGGGAATCTGGGATAAATAAGTAACAACAATTCTTTAAGATTTCATGAAGAATGTACATAGGTATAACACAAACTTTACTGGCACTTTGGTCTGTTATTCTTCAGAATTTGCTAATAACACATAGGTATACATTAAAAGTGAGGTGTTCTACCAACTGGCTATATGGCGTCAGTAATCAAACCACTCTGATTGTCACATTCCCCCCCTTCCCCCTTTAAATAATCTTCAACGCATCAATGTCATCAAGATCACCCCAAGATCTTGATTAGAAAGGTGGTTCAAAATATAATGGCTGCGAAATATTTTGAACCCCTCTGATGATCTGACAAGGCCATAATATTTTGAACCCCCTCTCCAATGGGATATTTAAAAAGTTAAGGGGTTCTATATATCATGGCCATAATATTTTGAACCTCCTCTCCAGCAGCAGTGAAAAATAAAGGGAGGGGTCAATATATAGTAGCCATAATATTTTGAACTCCCTCTTCAATGGGAATTTGAAATAGGATGGAGGTTCAAAATATCGTGGCCATAATATTTTGAACCTTCTCTTCAATAGGAATGAAAACTATAGAGGGGTTTTTATATATGTCGCGGCCATAATATATATACCGGTATATATATATATATACCGTTATATATATAATACATATACATATTAATATATAATATATTGTGGGGTTTAAAATATCATGACACTCAATGGTATTCAAACCATCTGATTGACACATTCCTAGCTTCCTTCTTTACTGAAGCTTCCGATGTGGCAAGATTGAACCTGTCAGTTACAGGGCCTGGCATGGCACCAAATATAATGGGAATAGAGAAATAACAATGGACCATGCAGACAGGGATTCGAACCTGGGCCCCCTGAATCTCTAGTCAGGTGCTCTACCAATGAAGCTATCTGGTGAAGGAATTCAAACCACTCTAATTGTCACTTGTCACATCCTCCTCCCCCCCCCCCCCCCCTCTTTAAATAATCTTCACCCTGTCAAGATCACCCCACGACCTTCCCCTATGGCAGGAGTTAACCTATCACTTCCAGGGCTTAACTGACACGGCATGATGAACCAGACAGGGAATTGGAATACCAGTGCCAGATGGCTCAGTTGGTAGGGCAACTGACTGAATCAAGGTCTGGTTCTTCATCATTATTTCTTCTATCCCGTTCATCTATTCAAATTTTAGATATCAAAATGGAATAGTTATACCAATTTCAAATTTAGTTTTAAATGAAATTTACGTAGATTTAAAGCTGATTGCCTATTTAATTAGCTTAAGGCAGTAAAAGGACACATGACTTTCAAAAACCTGCACACAGAATTTATAATCTTCACATCTCTTATTGATCAGATGATTCAAATAATGGTCATTCTTCAAAGACATACAAAATAGCAATATGAAAATAACTGTTAAACAGATTCCACTTAATTAGTACCTAAGTTCGTAGTCAAAATATTCCGAAGATCATAACATTATGAACATGCGACTTTGAAAAGCAAAACTTGGTCAATGTTTGTAATGTTTTATTAGATCATCACTTTATTCACTATCCTTAAAACTCCTTACTGATTAAGATGACAGTACTGGGTAAAAGTAGAATTCTTAATGAAAAAACATTGTAATTTTATATACTTTATTGTAATAATATTTGTATACTAGCTACTGCTAAACTTTTTAAAAAGGCTCCGTTCAGTCAAATTGCATGTACCTTTTACAGACATTTAATAGTTTTAATATCGTGTCCTATTTTACCCAAATCTGAGAGAAAGTGAAAATAGAGAGTAATTTTATGGAGTATCTGTATTACTACTACTAGTATTGAAGTTTCCTGCATATGGAGAAAATGAAACGGTAAGCAGTACATTGAATAGCAACAGCGAAGAGGTAAAAGAAAACTAAGTTAATAGTAAGTAAACAATCTAGCATAACCTTCGGTGAAGGCTAAAAAAAAAGAGATTAATTAACTCGACTGCTCAACAAGAGTCTTGTACTGCTGTTGTGTATAAATCGCCATGTTTGGAGCTGACATATTTCAGTATTCACTATAAAACAGTAGACCTGGCTCAATACACATCCTTTAAAATTTATTCGAAAAGTGTTTATATGCTGACACAATATTTTTCCTTATTCTCTTTTGAGAAGTGGACAGGCATAGCCTTCATTGGATGTGGGCTATGCCTGTCCACTTCTCAAAAGAGAATATATTTTTCCTCAGATTGCTGTAAGTGTAAATGAACCCTGATCAACATTAATTTAAATAATATACTCTGTTTCAAGTAGCCTGAAATATCCGAGGCCAGGAAAATGTAAGATATTTCCAACTATATATTTCAAGATAAAAATTATAAATAAATGAGTGCAACAACAATACAGTGTAATACTTATATGTTTAACAATCAACCATCAGGGCATGTGCAGCATAAAATTAGATACACCCAGGTACATCAGTATCATTATGATATCATTCATTAAGAAATTCATTAAAGCTTGTCCCAAAATATTTATGCAGCGCATTTGGACGATTTTTAATAAAAATACTTATAGGGGTTTACCTGTGAAAGAATTTATGCAATTGAAATTAATGAAAGGGAAAATATCCAAGATATCTTAATCGACACATTATCATTTTTCACTCCTTAAAGTTCTAATACATGATCTCTTACGGAGATTTAAAATGGGAAATGTTTACATCTTTTCTCCATTCAAAAGTCACTTGGAATACCTTGCACAAATTTTTAACGTTATCATCCATGCATTTTCATCTTGCTTAGTGTAATGCAAAATCCCTGTAGACTTTTTATTTTTAGCCGTGTATTGAAACCTGAGAAGCTAGTGGAGAAATCTTGGGATTTTTTCATGTGACGTACATGTATTTATATAATGAACACCATTTGAACCCTGAGGTATTTGTAAATATCAAATAATTTAAGAATATTTGCTGCATAAATATCTTGGGATAGAGTATATAGCATTATTTACCGAAATGGATGCAACAATGTAAAAATAATGTTAATACAAAATAAAGAACATCTTTTCTGGGTTTTTTTGCAAATCATAGGGCTTGCTTGATTTAGCTTAACTAGATGTACACCGGCCAGTGTACCCCAGTGTAAACATTTTGTATTGTATTTCATGTGCACTTCAGGGGCTAGTTGTATGGAAGTAAAGAATGAATATGGTAGAAAAGGATGCAGTTTTAGAAGACAATCTGGTGTTCAGTGACAGGGTGTTTTCTGATATAAATGCAATAAAATAGATACATTTCAAATTTATCAATGGCTTCCATACGAAAGACAACTTATATGTGACTTTTGATCCATTACATTACTTAAATTCTTTGTCAAGTTTCCAATCATATCATTTACCCACCATATTGGTTTCAGTGCTACACCCAGCAACAATTGGTGTAGAAAAGTGTACACCAGAACGCTTTACCACAGCACTTGTGTGCATGGTGTACCGAACACTTAAGAGAAAATCAAGTGCGCCCTTGATATCTACTTTTAATAATTATACTCCCATATACATTAATATGCAATAGCACAAGATTTTGATTGATACAAGGTCTTTGAATGGTGGCTGATTAACACTGAGTAAAGTTATAATCAGCCCAACGTATTGGCACAAGTTTTTGTGTGCCATAAATTTCAACTTTTTAACATGAAAGAAACTGTGCCTTGATCTAATTTTTTTCAGACCGGACTGCAGACTTGCAGCTACTTGAATAATAAGGAATGGTTTGAAAGTGTGTTCAATCCATTCAATTTAAGAATCCATAGCTCGATCGTGAAACACAAATTCCATTTGAGAATTCAACAGTTCTCATGTATGCATCTGCATCTTAATTGAGACAGTTTTTGAACTATAATAATTTGCATTAATAGCAAAAAAAAAAAATAATTACCGGTATTTTGTTTCTCAAGTACTGCTGCATTTGGCCAATGCTGTCACATTCATTTTATTAAATACATGTAAATATATGTATGAAATTGGGTTATTCCCCTTTTCAAATGAAAATTAAATACCTGTCTGCTGCATTATATTTGGGAATTTTTAGGCCTGAGAAACTAAAGATTATTTGTTTTGTTGGCCTTATGAGTATAACTGCTGGCTTTTAAAGGGTACTTTTCATTTTTAGTGTTTTCGTTTGGCAAAAATCTCTTAATAAGTTCAATTGCCATAAATCGATCACTTTAAAACTTGTCTCTCTGCTTAATTGATTGAAGTTTTTAAGAATTTACTAAATTATTAGACCTGGCAATACTGGTATCCCTGAGTCTTAAATTGATTAATCATTTGCATTATTTGAGATTTGTCTTCAAATTGAGTATGCGTAACTAGAGAAATTTAAAGAATTGCCTAAGCCTTGTTGATAGCATCAAGTTTTAATGGAAGTTGACTAATGGGAAATAATTGACCATGCAATTCAATACTTAAAAGATTAGTTTTATCTGCTTATTTTTTTTTTTCATATATCTGTTAATTGGTAAAGTATGGAGCTAGAGCGAGGTAAATATTACAAAATGATAGCAATCTGAATTAAACTACGGTAGATGCTTCACATGATTGATAATGTACTACTGTAAACCAAATTTTATACGAGACAGTTTAACTTTAGTTCACAACGACTATTTTTCACGATTACTCTTTATCAACAATTTTGATATAACACCCAGATGGAAAAGACTAGTTTGCGGCAAGAAATATTTACGACAAAGAAGCTCTCACGAACCTCACGAAATTTTCTCGCACGCCTATAACACTTGGTTTACATTATCTGTGAGGATTTGAATCTTTTAACCATTGTATTTTTTTTTTGTACTTTTTATTATTTTTTTTATTTTCATTTCTTTTTAGCAGAGCATCAAGGATGAGATTTTAATCAGATTGGAAATTATTGCAACATTTTAAAGATTGTACATAATTTCCTAAGCGATTAATAATAAGTTGCACCATAAGCTAGGATTTATAACCTTTAAAAAGCTGTACATATAAGCAAAAAGATTGACGTTGCACGAATTGAAAAAGGTGTTACACATTTAGCCACCCACTCCCTTGCTGTTTTTCTTTCCAAGAATTTTTCTAGGTGTATACACTTGTTGACAAACACTTGTACAAAGGTTTGCATGAGTCAGCCCCCATCATGATCTACCTGTCTCAGAGGAGATTGTAGATAATTAATAACGGATAGGTCAAGTGAAGTTTGTGAGAGACAGAATGCCCACGGGAGTTTGGTGTACTGATGGGGACTTGACTAATGGTCCACATGGGTCTTATGACCCCCTCTGGCTCCACGGCTTCATTTTGATGTGTTTTGATCTGTTTACTTCTGTTAGCTTCCAGAAGGTTTCATACGGATATATAAGAGGTGCAAGCTGCATTTTAGAAACAGCATCTGTACTTTATTAGAGAAGAGTTGAGAAACAAGTCTAAAGGAGATTTCAGTGACATTTTTGTCAGTGTTAGAGACGCATTGATTTGAGGATAACCAAGTTGTTGATAAGTGTATAAAGAAGAAGCAGTGTATAATCATGTATAGCCGTCATATTCCAATCTACCACGATGACTGGAATTCTAGATGGTCGTCCTTCAACCATAGTCCTATGTATTCCAGTAGGGTGTCCAGGTTTCCAGAGCTGTCGCATAGATATGATCCAGAGCCATTATTTGACAGAGCACCAATGCCGTTTCCAGATTACGATCGACGAGAGGTCATGCCTCGGACTGATCCAGTATGGGGGTACCAATCAACAGTAGCCCCGACTATGGAGAACGAAATGCGTAAAATGACCCAGGAAATGAATAACATGGCCAAAAACTTCCAGAGATCCGGACCAGCTAGCGGACTAAAGACCGTGGAAGATCTTCGACTGGTGGAGGATTTCAATGTTAACAATCCTGTCCAGGAGGATGTTTATGGAAATAGAATGTTCCAGCTGGGATTTGATGTGCGCCAATTCAGACCGGAGGAAATCCACATCAAAACCAATGGAAATCAGCTCTCAGTGCATTGTAAGCACGAGGACAAGGAAAATGGAAAATCAGTGTTCCGGGAATACAACCGTCAGTTCATTTTACCTAAAGAAGTGAATCCAGAGCATCTAACATCTAAGCTGTCAGGAGACGGGTCTCTGAAGATTTCGGCCCCTCTCCCACCACTTGCTGGCAGCAGGGACAGACTCATACCCATCGACAAGAAATAGAGACAGCTGTCACATAGGACTCGATAGCACGGGTGGTCGGTAGAATACGAACAAAATTTCCTTGATCTTTGTGTGCTTTCATTCTCAGTGAAGTTGAACATTGTACCTTTTGATATCGATATTGATAGTTTTTGTGAATGAACATACATATGTTCATCAAATTTATTTAATTAAAACAAACTTAATTGTGTTTCTTTTAAGGTGTAAATTATATTTAATAATAAAAGCAGCTTGAAATTATATGATTTGTTTTGCATGTCTCTAATGGTATTTAAGGAATTCTTTCTGGAAATAATTAGTCACATGGTCGCAAACCACGGTTTTGAGTCCACAAGTTTCCTGATGGAGAGAATCGATGCGAATCACTTGTGGGTCACCGACGATGAATTAGTCAAAGCTCCAGATATACTACTGGCCAGTGAAATATTAGTTAATGATACATGTTCAGGTTTGTCTCTAAGACCCGGGAGGCGGGGAATTTCCCCACCTATATTGCCTTAATTACCCGGCTATTTTTTCATTTCAAACACAAGCTAGTTATAAGCTAGACCTCCAGATCCCCTTCAACTTTTTTATTTCTCCCTTCTACATCAATTTTTAGAAACATCCCTGCATGTTATTAAAAAACTTATGAACTGGTAATTTCGTACAAGTGTATATATATCAAGAGGCTGAATGTGAGATTGCACAAAAAGTGTTGTACATCGTACCTAATAATTTTGGACATTTCTGCATTGAAAAAATACCTTAATTTATTATCGATCATGATTATGCATGTAGGTATATATTATTAGAAATTATCAAACGAGCTAGTCAAATGTTTTTTTTATGTTTTGAAAGCATACGAATAAAGAAGCTTATATACTGGTTGTTTCATAAATTTCTGTTACATTACTGTTAGGGTGTTCTCTTGTTTAACCTTTCATGACAATCATCTGCTGCCTGCAGCCATCTTGACCTACAAGTAGCTGGTACTAGTATATTCTGTACAGATAATGTCATCAGAACGTGGATTATCTCTTGTTTCACACCTGTGGGGGTTAGACCGAAGGGCAGTGTAGGGTGTATGCATGCATGAAAGATGTTGACCATTTACCGGTATTATGTTTTACATCACTAACTGTACTGATATTTTCAAACCATACAATTTATTATTTGCCCCTACAATCATAGTTGTTAAAAAATAAAATTGCTCCATTTTAAATCTAAATTCCTGCCATGTTTGCAGAACTTGTGTTTATACTAATTGAAAATTAAGGATGTACATGAAAATACCAGTCCAATATTCTGTATAAACGGCCATGAAGTTGTTTAGAAATTACCATTTTGAATTACATGTACCACATTTTAATAATTAAATTGCCCGCTAACATCTTTATTTATTTATGATGGGGCAAAAATAAAACTCTTGTTAGGGTGTGAAAATTTCCTTGCATTTGGTATTTACAGCAAGTTTACAAAATAAATCAGATCTGTTGATCTGCTGAAAGTATATCCTTACTAACTGATTAATCTGATGCCTTTTGCCTCCACTGTCTTAATTTTCATGACCAAATTAGACTTTTCTTGCAGCATTTTTAAATTACAGTCTTGATTTCTATACATTGTTGACTATATACCTGTATATAATTGTATATTATGATTATGGACATTACTTATTTGGATTTGGTGTGGATTTGCCCTCTTTGATTATTAGTTTATTCTGCAGAATGTTCTAATATCCAATGACCCAAATTTAAAAAGTTTGAGTCTTAAAAGCTAATTAACACTACATAGCTAATTAATGGACTCCATCTAAAAAGTGAACCTGACCACTTATAATATGTCATCTGGGGATCCCCCAAAGTGAGTAGTGATATAGAAGTACGGTACATATATTCTCATAGCAATTTTAAAGTCTATTTACATCAATATTGAAATATGTAAATTAAGACAAACAGAGAGAAAAAAGTTGCAGATGTCATTGATATCTTAATTATATACCAGTATATTCTGGAATAGATAAGAGATACATGTAACTAGCTTTACATGTAAAATATTACCATTAAAAAAGATTTTCCGATCATTTCTTTAAAAATCTACAATATAAAGACTTTAAAATCAACGGATTATAAAATTTCTTTCATTTCAGAAAAAGTTACATAAAGATGCAGGAAAGGGTTCAGTAGATCCTTGGGTTTAAGCAGAGGTGGTGTGAATTTCTGGTAATACAGTACACAGTGGCTAGAGGATGACGGACCCCCTACCTGTCCCACCGGAATCCTCACCGGAGTCGGATTATCGCTTATGGATCGGAAACCTGGACTCCAGGTTAACAGAGTAAGTATAATTCCTGTGAAGTTTCGACATCTGCTAATAAGCATGCAAGTGCATCAAACAGATTTAAGATTGTGCTGTGGGGCTATGAAACTTTGATGTTGTCACTTCACTTTGAGAAGAAGAAAAATAAATGTACCGGTATACAGATGAAAAAATTTGAAAAGTGAGACAAATACGGTAGATCCAAAGTGAGATTATTCAAGTTTTATGGAGAAAAAACCCCCCAATATCAGCAAATTAGAATTGTTAGATTACTGGTAACCTTTTTTCTGGTTTTTTATTGGGGGGGGGGGGGTGAAGTTTTTCACTAATGACAATTTCTCGTCTCGCCATGACAGGTTCAGCATACTGAAGATTCTACAGAAGTTTGGATCCTTAAAAAAGTTTGACTTCCTGTACCACAAATCCGGCCCAGACCAGGGAAAATCTAGAGGCTATTGCTTCGCCAGTTATGATAATAAAGCAGTAAGTTTCAAAGCATGTGCAGATCTAGAATTTTTTTCCAGGAGGGTCAGAGGGATAATTTCTGTGGTCAATGATAGGAAATTTTTTACCAATGCATTGAGAAAAGAAAAATCGCACTATATACTGTACAGGATCATTAACATGGAAGTTGTAAACTCGGATTCTCCTGTGTTTGTAGAGTGCAGAGCATGCCATGGCCAAAATGAATGGAAAACTAGCTTTGTCAAAACGGCTGATTGTGAAGTGGGCCAATAAGGATGTATCTATTGAGCAGGTAAATTGCCACTATTTCAATTCAAATTGCATGTTATTCTGACCACATTATGAAGACTATAAAAATTAAGGGGGAAAATATCAATTTCAGGAAAAACCAAAGATGACTATAAATGCAGGGAACAGAGCAGAAGAGGGAGATATTAGGTAAACCACTTACTTTGACATATTAACATGCATCCTTTAGATTCAGAGGCTGAAATGAGTTTTTCTTATTAAAATTTGTCTGTTGCCTGTCAACATCATTATTGTTGGCAGTTTTGTCATTGTCAACATATCACATTCCTTCTTCTCCAGAAGCATGTGGCCAATTTTAACAAAAAATAGAACAAAGCATCCTTGGATGAAGGAGATTCAAGTTTTGTTCCAATGAAGGGCCACACCCCACTTTCAAGGGGAAGATAATTTAAAATTATTGAAAATTTGGTTGCATTTTTAAAAAAATATCTTCTGTTCTTCTCAAAAACCTCCTGAACAGAAAGGCTGAAACTTATGTGGAAGCATCCTCGGGTAGTGTGAAATTTTTTCAAATCACAATTAATTCCTGGATGTAGGATGGAGCAACAATGGGGGTTGAATTTAACATAGGAATAATTCAAGAAAAATCTTTTAAAAATCTCCTCCTCAGAACAATTTGGCCAGAAATGTTTGTATTTGTAGGTACATGTTCAAATGTATGATTATAGGGATTAAAATTCCATAATACCACACTCAACAACGTTGCGTAAGGTTTAACGTTTGTGTCAGACTGCCAGTCCTGCTTTTTGTACCGGAAGTGCAACTCCTCTGCATATTACAAGAAAATTTTGATTCCATTATTTTTCTGGGAATTTTGGCCCATTAAATTTTAACCTGGAATTTTGGCCATATATTGAATATATTAATGAACAGCACTTTGTAATTTAGAGAAACTTTATAGATACTTAGGACACAATATGTACCGTGGAAGATGTTACATGTATTAATATACCAGGAAATTCTGATTCAATTATTTTTCTGGGAATTTAAGCCCCCTTGAATGAAGAATTGTTTATTGTTTAAGACAAAGGAATAGATGTTCATATTTGTAGGAAGTTTTGAGCTGATGATTTTTTGCAAATTTTATGCCATTTTTATATCAAATTATTTTGTGTATTTAACTGTTTAATATATACCTTGATGTTCATTTGAGCCAAGTAACAGGGTAGTGTGGGCTATGTGAGATTGTAGCTGCAATAATGTAGCTCTCTCTGATCATTTTATCTGATGTTTACTGGAAAAAAATAAATTCGGGAGAGGGCTACATTATTGCAGCTAGTGAGATTGCTAACCTTTTCTTGCGTTAATTTCTGTATGCCTCTATTGTTATGCTTGCATTTACTTTTTGGGACAACTGCATATTCTATGCTTTAACGAAAGCATCTACACTACCAATTTCAAGAAACATCCACACATCTGTTCATCTCTCCTGGCAGCAAGTATTCATGTTTCATATACCGGTATTATTAATATGCTTTTTATGTTTTTACAGCCCTCAGAGCAAAATACAAGCAATAGAGGCCAAGTTGCAGAAAATGCAAGACAGAAATCCATCCATGGACCTGAAAGCTGTGCCCGGTAGCAGCCAGCTGAGCGTGGTTCAGAGGGAGGCCCGTCTAAAACAGCTTGAGCTGATCAACGCCAAGAAACAGTCCAGGAAGCCATACAAGAGGTGATCAGTCGCAGCATTGCTTCCATACAAGGGAGAATCCCAGTCTGGCTGAATGAAAGCCTCCGACCCATGGTCTACCACTTATTGCCAAAATGGACACCTCGTCATGCTGTTGACCTGATCAGGGTGTATGCAATTTTAGTTATGGATGTGTTGTTGGACTTTGTTAGCATCGTAACTGATTTAATCAAGACAGATTCCATTTTGTTAAAAGAAACTTCAAACTGTCTGGAAAAATTTAAGAACAATAAATCATGGTTTGTGCAAATTTATTTTGAAGTCTTTTTCATTTTTAACAGTCGTTGGTTACATGTGTTGGTATCAAAGAAATACAACATTCACTTGAAAACAAAAAGAAAGAATTTTAAGAATGCTGTAGCTCCAAGCTGTCTAAATGAAAGTGAATACAAAGGTTGCTTTCTAACAAAGGATATTGAATTATTAGATTTTGAGACATTTTTATTAACATTGTGTAATTTAATCATTCTACACTGCATGCCTACAAGCTTCAGACAAACATTTGGGTTTTGTTAATATGTTAATAATGTTGAAAACAAGAAAGTGTCTTCAGACTTGCAACATTAAAAAAAAATTCAAGAATAAAGGACAATTGTTGTTTTATGACCATTGCATTTTTTCAGGTTATTTTTTCCTTATGCTGAATAACAAACTTTAGTAAACATTAATATGTACATGTTTCTTGCAAAATGAAAATTAAGCTTTTTGAAATAATGGACAATGATTATGAGCTTTGCCCATAACATGAAAAAAAATTTTCTTCGGGTTTTCCCCACATTTTGAATAACAAACATGATAAGTAAATGTAAAAGTGTAAGCACATAATGTTCACATACAGCACTCCATACGAAATATGGCACAAAATTAAATGTCGTCAGCTGAAGTCAAATGCTGAATACTATAGGACTTTCTTGACAAGATCTACTGGTTTGCAATTATAACAATAATTCAGCACCAACAGAAAGTTATAAATGGTTGCAACTGTAATGCTATCAATGATTCCTTGCAATTACAGGTGAAGAAAAATAAAGGTAAATGGTCTAACAACAGAGAGCAAAGCAGGTATCAAATAATATGAATACATACACAGTAGTGTAAATGTTTACAACATTGGGCCTATATATCAAACACATGTCATTGTAGTGAACTAAAATGTAACATTCATCATAAAATAATTATATTGCAAGCAAAAATGTGCACCAATGAAAATTCTGCACGATTGAACAATCCAATGAAACAAAACAACAACAAAAACCAGTAATACATGTACTTTGTCTGTTTATACAGATCTTGATGAACTCAGATTGTGGTCTGTTGTTTTTATCATTCACTTGGTAGGAGCGAGTGAGAGGGGGAAAAAATCATTTTTTCAGACTTCTTTTGTTTCAGAAACCTCAAAACAACACACAGGACAATGTATATATCTGCACCAAGCTACTTCTTTGGATGACCAAAAAAAAACCATTAAGAATATTATGCCAACCACAAAAAAAAGTATATTTACATGTTCAGCTAATTTATAATTAGCCCATTAAATATAAACTTTGAGTATTTTTGTTTTGTCTGTGTTAGTATACATAATTATTAGTTTTTTGAGAGCCCAGCTCTTGAAAAAAAAATTTATCTCTATGCCATTAATAATTAATAATATCAAGAATGAAATATTATTTCCAGTTAATTAATATCATTGAATGTAACTATACATTTTAATCACAGATTTAATAATTAAGATAAATTTACACCTTTTTTATCACTTTGCATCGGGGTATAACATAGCTGATCAAGTGGGTGTGTTAAAGTACATGTATGTTAGTACATGTATTTAAAAGCTTGCAGCAAGATTGAAAGGAAACCCTATTACAGTACTTAGATTCCTTAAACTTACCAGTTACTGCATACTTTGTAAGCATAGTAATACTGTATGCAGGAAAATATTCGCCCCCATTTTATTTTTGCCCCTTTTGCCCTTGTGGTCAGTGGCTGAATTAAGACTGGGCGAATTCCAATGTCCTAAATTATCTATCTTTAAACACACCTATGTCTGGGCGAATTCAAGAAGAGGCAAAACCGTTTGCAAGTTAAGAAGGGCAAAAATAACATGGGGCAAAAATAACATGGGGCGAAAATAACCCTATATACGATATGTTGAACTATATTCACTTCTAATTAAGGTTATCTGTGAATAATTTCGATCTCAATATATCTGACATTATTGAGTATTACTCTATGTACTTTATACAAATTCAATTTTATGTACCAAGTAACAATAGCTAAAATACATTTAACAAATAAATAAACCTGATTCCAAAAAATTTCCATTTGTTAAGGAATGCTCTGCTTGAGGGTGCTCATGATACTTTTATCTTGTCAAACTTCGCTATATTGAAAGAGATTGGACTGTTTAAAAACTTTGAGATATCCGAGTATTCGAGATATCAAGGGTAAAAATATTTTTAAAATAAATGGTTGGGACTTACAAATCAATTTGACATGTCCATCTTATTCCTGATATCAGTTTTCTAGATTTCAAAGTTAAACTGTATAATCACAACATGATACATGAATAAAAATCCACACATTCAAGATAGAATATTACATATTTGATCATCATTTAAGCATTTCACTTCAATCTCAGAATTAATAATTATATTAATTTTGGTCAAATTTTTTTTTCCAATTCATTGTGTTATTAGATAACATTACCGGTAATTTAGATTGATGGGTATAGTTTTTGCATGTATATTTGAGATTCCATTTTATCTTCTTGATATACTGTAAACGTATTATATTAAGCATGTACGATATTTGGCGGAGTATGATTTTTCAACAAGTTAATTGGCGTGGATTTGATTTAGTGCATTTCTGAATGTACCTATATATCTACTTATATATTTTACATTTAGCAATGTACTTGATTAGTGGATGCCAAAAACTCTAAATAGAATACACAGCCAAATGTACAGTAATATGTTTACAGTATACAGTGCTAATTGGGAGATGTTTTTTCAAACACCTTGAAATATTAAATTTCTTATCGTAAGAGTAATTGACCCTACAATCAGTTTAGAAAAAAAACTTCCCTTAAAAAAGTATGTTCTTTGAAATTTCTATAAGTGTTAGAGAGATGGTTTTTTAATCTTCTTGAAATATTTCATTTCACATTGTAAGAGAATCTTTAGCTAAACTTTCCCAAAGAAGCCTTGTTATAAATTGTTGAAAAAACAGATGAAAATGTTAGCGCAGTATTACTGTCAGATGATTTAGATTTTTGAACAGGTGAATTGCAAAATAATGAAGATCTGCAAGCTTTATGAAGAAATGGACAGCAAATTTTTCAGCAAGGTGATAAATCTACCAAAAAGCAAAATCTTGCAAGCAACCAATGACTTTATATCCAGTTTCTGAACAGGTTTTATCTGTAAAATACAATCATTTTATAAACAAAGGCATTACCATCTTTCTTACCAGTATATTTGTTGTACAAAGGAGATTTTTTAAGCTCAAACAACAAAATCATTTAATTAAAAGCAATATTGCATTTTTTTTTTACCTTTCAAAGTCCGCCTGCATCAGCTAAATAGCATGTCACTCTGTAAAAGATAAGTCGTCTTATTATGTTGAGGTAGTGAGGAATCAAATCACAAATAAATCCATGTACAACATTATGATATTTCCCTCATTTAATAAATGTACCCTTTTTACACTCTCATCATGTATTTCAAAGCTAAATCTACCAAGATATGTAAACATATCATAAGTGTTAACTATCATGATTAATTGATTTAATATTGAATAGGTGAAAGAGGCCCATGGGCCGCATCACTCACTTGAGTGACCATGTCTGAACTTGAGTACATTGCTTACTACTGGTAGCTTTACTATATCAAATACAATGGGAGGAAATCTCCCAATCACCTGAAGGTGACGTTTGTTTATGAACAGCAGCATGGATTTTTATACCCCACACAACAAGTTGCATATAAGTGTTTTAATTGCAGCCATTAAAATTATTTTGTGAATTCAATGCGTACACTACAATTCATTTTACATGTACAATGTACTGTAAACCAACTTTTATTCGCGTGCAAGAAATATTCGTGAGGTTAGCGTGAGCCTTGTCGTCTTGAATATTTCTCGCCGCGAATCAATCCTTTGTCAGTCTATAGTTTTTATATCAATACAGGTCTGGATAAGGCTTGGTCGTAAACATTTGTCATCGTGAACCAGTTTATCGACAGTTGATCGCGAAATAAAGTCGCCACTAATAAAAGTTGGTTTACAGTATATAGCAATGTCAGGTAATGGGGCAGCATGGGATATGTGAGCTTGCTCACTTTTCCTTTCATTTAAAATGATCTTTGTATTAAAACTTCGAGAAAAATAAATTTTGCTTTCTCCATGGTGGATTTAAAATAATGATTTTTATGAAACTAAGAAAATTTCAGCAAAATGACTTGAGGTCGGTTCGCAAATGCAAAGCTGGCTGCGTGTCTTAATCTTCAGCACAGGTAAGCTTTAAAGAGGGTAATTCTTCATTATTTCAAAAATATATAATAAACACTCCCTCTGATAATCACATACCTTAGGCAGGAACTCTACTCCCAGAGTTCAGGAAAGAAGCATTATTTATCTCTTCAAAAACATTGTGTAAGTTTTGAATGAGATCGTTCATGCTGGCTGGATCATTCAATATGGGTTCAACGACTGATGATGCAACACTCCCCGCTGGAGAAGAGGCCTCGGAGTACACAGACTGGGAGTTTGGAGACTGAACACTGTTAGTCTGGATACTCCCAGCCGGAGATGCTGCAAGAGGACAAGTTGAGTGTGGCGGGGACTGCAGAGTGGTCGCAGATTGGGGGGAAAATGCTTGTGAGCCCGACGATGACACGTATGATTCTGAACTTCCGCCTTTACCGGTAATCTTGCTCTTTAACTTTTCAAAGAGCAACATCTTTTCTTTCATTTTGGCTAATTTTTCATCCTCTATTCGTCCAATTGATTCTTCCATTGTTGTTGAAGCTGGGGCTATATTCAAAGAAAGATTGAGGTCAGAGAAAAGCTACCTTGTACAGTAACTTATCCTTTTAAGGTAGACCCAGCCTTTCAGAAAGTTATGTCAAACCAAATTTTTTTTTAATTTGAACAGTTAAAACAACTTATGAACTTACTAAAGAGGCCACAATGTTTATAACTTGGCATATGTTTGTTTTCCTACAGTGAGCTTCAGCTCACATATGGCCTAAAAATTCAACAGCCAAATTTAACACAATGAAGCCTGATCTCATAATTCAATAAATTATGCATAAAATACATCGTTAGGTTATGAATTAAGAAAATCTTATAATTGTCATAAAACATAAAATGTTTTATTGATATTCTACAGAAAATATACAAAAAATATTAAATTAATTCTTCAAAAAAAAATTCACTAAAATTTCATATTTTAGGAAAGAATCTGGGGGAATAAGCCGTTGCAAATGCCCACGACCCTCTCATACGTCTTATAAGAAGTAATAAACTTATGAGTTAACTGGGCATTTAAACGGTGGACAGTATTGTCCAAATGAAAATGTCCAAAAATGCGAGAAAGCAATCGACATTTGAAAGGCGCAAATGCCTTAAATTTTGTAGTATTTACAAATACTTTAAACTGGCAAATTTAGAATGACAATCACATACCGGTACTCATTTAAAGAGTTAAAATACAAAAATGTTGATTACTGTCTAACAATATTTAATTTACTAATTTACCTCAGTCATTGTATACAATCCCTAACGCAGGGGAGTCGACAAAAAGTATTGGGGGTCGATGTTTTCGCTTCAGAGACAGAAGAATTTAGTTAACTCCTTTTGTAGGTAATCAAAACAAGTATTTTCAAAAAAAAATATACCGTGGCATACAATTGGAAGTGAAATACATACCTAGTTAATCGTTGAATTTTCTTTAGGCGCATACTGTACATTTGACTTAGCTTGTATTCTGCATTTTGTGCACAATTACATGCACAGCGTATGTCCTTGTTGTGTTAATAAGACTCTCAAGGATTAAAAGATAGAACGTTTAATTATCTTGCCATTTAATTGTTTCTTGCATGCACTATAACCATTTGTTTACAATATAAAATCGTGCTATCTCAAAGAGAATAACATACATTTCATATTTTATAAAAGTAGTAGAAAACGCATATCAAATAAATTCAAGTAATTATAAACAAATTTTTATTAAGAAAAAAAAGGAAAATTACATTTTAACAATGTATATTACTAAGTAAAAAAAGAAAATTACATTCTAACAATGTAAACAAAAAAACCCCATGAAAAAGATAGATGTTAATATGTGTTAACGATATTTGTTCCTTAAAAAATGGTACGATGACCCACGCTATGAAAAAATAAGATTTGAACATCCGATTTCTATATCATTTTGTTGCCAAATTAGCATTTAACTATTTTGTTGTCTTAATATCAATTAAATGTGAAGTTACTTTTTGTGGGTTATGGCAGCACTGAATGTATATGATCACATATGTTTAATAAATGTAACGAAAGTGAAATTTGCTAGAAATAAAATATTATTTTTTTTTAATGAACCTATGTGGTTTTTTGACTCGGCTTATTCCCCCAGATTCTTTCTATAAAAAGTTATATTATTTGCATACTATTTCTATTAAACATTTATTAAGAGTTATATTAATAGTTTGTTACCAAAAAAAACATCATAGCTTATCAAAACTGACCATTGTTAAGAAAAGTTAATCATGAAAGGTAAAGCCTTTACCATAAACAATGGATTCCATTGTACCATTGTGCTGGTTGTTGTCTGTACTCTGCAAAGACTGAACCGAATATGCTGGACTAGACATAGACATTTCTGGACTAGGCTGTTGCATGGAATCCATAGAAGGAACTGGGCTCATTTGCTGGTCGTTGCTGTACACAAAATCAGTGTTGCCTGTCTGCTGCTCAGGATACGCAAGAAGCTCAGAAAATCCATGTTCAGATTGAAGGAGCGAGAGTGTTTGTCCCAGGGCTTCTTCATCAATTGTTAAGAAAGGGTTGGCATTTGATGAAAGCATTCTTGACAAATTTGGGTGCCTACTGGATAAACTCTCCTCCTCAATGCTGATTGACTGGACACTGCTAAGTGAAGACGTTTCCATCGTGTCTTGTGTGGAAACGAGAGGCTGACCTCCCATGCTTCCTTGTGACTGGCCCTCATTTAGATCTAGGACGGTCTGAGGAATACCGGTACTATACGTCTGTGGAGATTCTGGTGGTACCGACATGGGTGAATCGGTTTGTGTGGCTTCAGAGTGCATGACAGGATCTGGTTCAGACAAACGCTGAGCTTTAATGACCCCAGACCTGGTTTTGGCAGCCTCTCGTTTCTTTGATGGCCCAACCGCTTTCTTTATTTCTCTTTTTCTTTCTGGAGATGATTCATCATCTAAATCCATATCACTGTAAAAAAAACAAACAAACATATGCACAATGATTGACTCATTTAAATCCTTTTGAAGAAAATTGATAAGTACTTTTGTCTGGTATACAAGTCAAATTCACCACTGAAATATATTTAAGAAGTAGACACACGTGTAAATGTCTGGTATCTAAGTTTTTTTTTACATGCATGTACCGGTACATGTACAATGTGTTTAAAAAATATAAATTTTTAAAGAAAGAAAAGAATAAGAAAGTTTATTTACTTAAACAATACTAGAATTTCCTCCATCTTCTTATATCTCTCATTTTCTTTCCTGTTTTTGCTCTCTGAAACAAAAAAATTGCATGTCTAGGTAACGTTATTTCAACATCTCTAATGCAATTAAACATTTAAATGCTTCCTTTGATGAATCCTCCAGGAATTAAGGTAGTAAGCATTGCATCAAAATACATGATTTCTTGGGGGGGGGGGGGGGGGGGGGGGTGAAAAGGACCAGCAGCTACTGACCTCAAACAACTTCTAACGCAGACAAATTAATTTACGAGCCATATAACTGGTAATTGTGATTCTGTAATCAGTTTTTGTTAGTTGCAGTTTTTCTAAAGAAATAATTCCTTGTGAATGTAATAACATGTATATATCAATAAAAAGATACTTTACTGTCAAAGCTATACTCTCATTAGTGTCTCTTTATCTATACTTACCAGTGAAATAAGTCTGAAATGCTTCCTCAGTGCTGATAGTAGAAGTTGGAGACTTGTATAACCACTGCAAAAGTTGAACATTGTTACCATCAGGTGCAGGGGTGTCCGTGGTTTTTACATACGTGGTTTTCACACACTGGGCAAGAGTCTTCTTCTTGACCTTGAAAGTTTCTGCTTTGAAGGGTTCGGTTGACAGGAATTTCCATTTGCCTGTGATAAAATATTAGAATTTCTGCCTGACCGTCATTTTTTTTTTACAGTAAAATTTAATGTTCGTTAAAATGGCTGCCACATGATCAATTACTGTTTTTTTGTTTGTTTTGTTTTGTTTTTTTACATTTTTCACCTTTTTTGCCCTTATTGGTAATGACAGTAGCTGAGATGGCACCACACAGGTTTTGACCTTGACAATCTGTGATGACGGAATCAGAGAACCTTAACAGGTAGGTATAGTCTTTCATGTTGTGGTTATTGCTCCTCAGTTTTTGCTCTGCTGTCTCTTTCTTGATGAATCCACAGATCAAACTTTCAAAAAAATGATCATTGATAAATAAAAACTGAATAATTTACAGTCTTAGAGTGGATCTGTAAATTTTGCTGCATTAGAAAACATTAAATTTGAAGAACATTTTAACTTTCAAAGTCCAGAATCATGCACTTTGTAAACAAAAGTTAGGTTTACCATGTATATTCACTAAGAATTTAAAGGGCCTAAAATGGCCCCCTAAAATGAACATCATATTTTTACTAAACTATGTTTTTGTTGCACGTGTCTATCTGAAGTTTTTATAAAATTTTCATTTTGATCCAAATGCCCTCAATTCCAAACTGTGACATCATAAAGTCATCCTTTTCTCACCATTTTTGCATTAGGTAAATTTCTTTCAGCAAACATTGAGTGCAGACTTGAACTAACAAAATTTTTTTTAATATCAATGATTTATCCATCCAAGACTAACAACTGACAGAAAGCTTTTGCTTGTTCAAAACTGTGCTCTATATTTCCCATTCGAAATAAAAAATGAGAAAATGCTAATACATTTGACTGATTTTGATTAAATTTTACATATAGCGTCATTTCTGACATCATATATACTGCCCACAAATAAAACTAGAGGTACTGTGAGCAAGCTCACAATTGATACCCCCCACTAAGATAAAAATCATAATGCGTGTATTTTTCCAATTATAGAAAATATTGGATGAATCTATTTCACCCTCTATTTTCTATAAATAACAACTGCTCTATTTTTTTTAAAACTGTTGGTCATAAGCAATATTTGTGTGAAGTAAGAACATTCAATGCTTTCCATAAGAAAGATAATGACCGGACACGAATTTTGCACTTTTTCTGCCAGTGACCTTGACCTTGCCCGAATGACCTTGGGTCAAGGTCATGACACACCCTTTGGTCCTAAGCAATAATTGTGTGAAGTTAGAACATTCAATGCTTCTCCATAAGAAAGATAATGACCAGACACGAATTTTGCACTATTTTTCCCAATGACCTTGACCTTTCCCAAATGACCTTGGATCAAGGTCATGACACACCCTTATGTCATATGCAATCTTTGTGTGAATTAAGAACTCCCAATGTTTCACAAATTTTGCACTTTTTTTGCCAGTGACCTTGACCTTGCCCAAATGACCTTGGGTCAAGGTCATGACACATCCTTAGGTCATAAGCAATCTTTTTGTGAAGTAAGAACTTCCAATAATTCTCCATATGAAAGATATGGACCGGACACGAATTTTGTGTTTTTTCTGCCAGTGACCTTGACCTTGCCCAAATGACCTTGGGTCAAGGTCATGACACACCCTTAGGTCATAAGCAATCTTTATGTGAAGTAAGACTAAAACTAAATATACATAATCTTGAAATATGTCATACATACTCGTTATTCCAGTAATCTTGGAGATGAGATTTGGTAAGATTAAAAACGGCTAGGAACCACATCCAAAACGTGGCCGATTTCTTCTTGTCATCTCCTTCTTTTATGTCCATCATTTTGTCCTAAAAATAACATTTATAGAACATCGTGACAACCAAAAATCTTCTACTTTACAGTGTCATTTACATATGCAAAACACAGTAAAA
Source organism: Magallana gigas (assembly GCF_902806645.1). Taxonomy (NCBI): domain Eukaryota; kingdom Metazoa; phylum Mollusca; class Bivalvia; order Ostreida; family Ostreidae; genus Magallana; species Magallana gigas. The sequence continues at coordinate 36,751,726 of NC_047565.1, read as the reverse complement.
AAAAACTCTTACAGCAAAGCTCATTGGACAATATTTTTGGTTCTTTGTCATTTGTGACATGGATCCATTAGTTACCATCATTAAAGGTTTTAAGACTAAGGAGAATGAAATTGCCTTTGTTTGCTGTAAGTGTCAATTCATTATAAGCGTATTTTCAAACACTGTATTTAATTGTACTTAACAAACATTTTACACAAAAATGAATAAGACAACACACAATAAGACCATACAACACACAATAAGACCATACCACACAGAATCTCCTAAAGGGAATGTCCATCTCATCTGGTATTGGATTTTCCTCTGAAATTGATGAATAAACTTAGTTTTAAAAATACTGTTAATTACCAGCATTTTAAATAAATATCCGTTTAAAAAAATTGTGTAGCATATACAAGTCATTACAGTAAAAATTTTACAACAGATTACAATTTGATGATCAGCAGTCAGCTTTAAGATAAAGATATACCCTGCATGAGCCTGCTCCCCAGATGATCTTTCTCATCATTACATAGGTCCCTTCCTCCTAAAGTCCGCATTTTTGCATTCAACATGTCAAACACAATGTGCCACTTCAAGGAGCTTGCAGATTCTATTGGCAACTGAAACTGTATACAAAGAAAAGAAATGTTTGAATTCATACCATCAAGGCTTCCTGTTTCTAGTTGCATTATTTTCCTTAAAGGAATTGCATAGCTTGCTGTTTCAAAACAAATACAGTTGTTAATTTCTAATAAATAGTGGTAACAATAGGTGGTATATGTAATAGTTAGATCATACTAAGTAAAATTTATGCACTTAAGAAGGGGGCAGAGGGAGCAAGGCAACCGACCCTCTTCTTAAACATCTGTGCCAATCAAATATTATCTCTCTATTGTTTACGGCTCTCTAAGCTGTCAATAGAAAATGTGATGTCGCTGTGAACTTAGAGAAATTCTTAACAATTAAAAACATCTCTTAATAGAATACCGTATTTTTCGAAAATTAGGTCGATACGGTTTATTGGGCGAAGGAGGCCGTTTTTAGCCAAAAAATAAAAAAGAAGTATAAATAGGTCGACTTCGAAGAATTGGTCAAAAAATTACTGCTAGTTCTAATGAATAAATGGTTTAAACCAATAACGTTATCATATAGTAGCCAGTGGCGGATCCAGCGCCGGCGCGCCGGGCGCGCGCCCCCCCGTTTGATTTTTTTTTTTTTTTTTTTGTGGATGATTTTTTTTCTGATCATATAAAGTCATGCTTTACTTTAATATTAAATTCAATTTGTAAAATGAAAAATACAAAGATTTATAATTTGTAGGCATATTCATGTAGAAGTGTTATTTCATTCGATATAGTTTAGTAATTACACCTATAATTGTGTACGATATTTTGAAGTATTTCTTGTTTTTATTTATTTTAATTATTTACGACCGACAAACTCATTGGTGCAAATTTTCTCCTGGACAATTATGACAAATAACAATATTATTGAGTAAAATTGCAAAAGCATACAAAATGAACAAAATTTAGTTAAAAGTCTTATCCCAGATACAATGAAATAAATACTTCTTATTTGTAAGAGCTCAATTGAAACTTTCTGCAGCTTTTGTTACTTCAAAATTAAATGTCTCATAACATTTTGGTAACATTTCTAGTGACTAAAATGACGGGAAAATAAGTAAAAATTGGCCCTCCAGACAACATGATTTTGCCTTTCAAAATATCTAGATTTCAGGAGCTTCCGGGGGCTTCGCCCCCTGGACCCCCACCAGGTCTTCGGCCTGGACCCACTGGGGGCCTCAAGGCGGCCCCCAGACCCTCTGCCTTTAACTGCGCCCCCCCGTTTTCAAATTCCTGGATCCGCCACTGGTAGCCTTTAATCTATTTCACAGTTTTAAACAAAAGGGAAATAAAATGTATTTCTTGAAAACATCGTAAGAAAATGTCTGAAATTGCATCAAAATTTTCAAACCAATTAATTCAGTACGGCCGGTTTTAATTTAAGAACGTTTTTTATTACTTCCCTGCCATGTGTACAGTGTACAAACTGGTGTTAACCGGGGGATAGTAACCTAGCCTGGAGGCATGACTACGGTAGCACATGCCACCCTGTGTCTCTGTGTGACTTTTTACTGTGTATATATATACACACGAGTCAACCTCTGATCTTATTGAAGCCTGCGGGCATGAGTAGCATGTGCCGTGAGTTCAACTGTGTATAAACAAAGTAAGCGCTACCCAGACTGATTTCAGAGACACTTGGCTTAAATTTCATCGAAAGTTTTATGTTGAATATACAGAAAAAAAACTTGTTCATGTATTCTATTATGAAAACAAATTGGTTTTTTTTTATTTCTACCCGACAATATTTTTCCCCCGTAATTACCCTTTGTACAGTTCTCATTTTACTTATACCGCGCGAAATCGATTTCCTGTTTATCGTAAGCACACGATCAAAATGCATGACAGCATATAATAATGATCGAAAGATGATTCAGTCAGTGATCTAAGTAAGAAATGTAAGAAGAAATAAATCTATTTACATTTAATTTTGTTTAAATGATAAATTACTTCAGTATATTGAATAAAATCCATACGATTTTTACACAGAAATTCAACAGTATTATAGTAAACACTCATGATTTTATTGGAGGGTTGCATAAATTTTTACAAAATTTCATATCAAATTTTCCAACCAAAAAAACAAACATAAATTGGGCAAAGCGATGAATAGGACGAGGTCCACGTGTCAGAAAAAAAAAATTATCGACCTAATTTCCGAAAAATACGGGTATTTAGCGACTGCATGCTGATTGGATGAAAAAGTGGGTTATGTTTTAATTACATGTACTACATATATCATAAGTGCAACAGATTGATATTATGCCCTTCTGTTGCAACCTCCTTCTCTTTATTTTATTTTGAGAGGCTGTGAGAATAAAAATATTAAGAGGGCTGGATGACTAGGGCCATTTTCAGACATATATATATATATATACATATTTATCTCCTTTAGAAGAAAAGCTTTGTCTAAATATATTGAAAAGTATTTAAATTTCAAAGTAAAATTATATAAAGGAAATTACAGTCCATCCGTCTGTCTGTCCGTCCGTCTGTCTGTCCCACTTCAGTTTTCCACACTTTTTTTCTTTATGCGTTTGAGAAATAATATGAAATTTGCCGAACAGCTTCAAAATGTCTAACTACAGATCTAGTTTACACTTTTGTAGCATCTGGTTGACATATTTTCAAGAAATTTTTTTTTTTTTTTTTCCAATTTTTTAATGTTCGGGTTCGATATTCTGCATAACAGTGCATTGTTTTCACAATTTCCACAAACCGGTAGGGGACGTGTATTGCTTATGCAATACTCTCAGAATGCTTGTTTTATTGACCATTAACCCCCCTTAACATACCAGTATGCATTGTAAAACTTACAGCATCATTGGTGCTAAAGCACTGCCAAAGAAGAGAGCCATGTACATTACAGCTCTGGCTGGCTCCTGTTGTTACCACAATGGGCAGAGAAATTGTCTGAAATGTATATTGGTAGATACTTATATTATAATCATGTATTGTTATTCCTAAGGTTGCTCACTACACCTTGAAATAGTTTCTCAAATCAACAGAAGATAACTTGAAAATGATAGATAGCATTATGCATAACAAGTATATTATACATGTACGTCATGTAAGTCAAATACCGGTATGTGAAAAAATATTTAATTTTGGATAAAAAATTATGAATTCAAAAATATGATTGAGTAAATATGACGATCGAAATCCCCAGGCGGTCTGCAGTATTCAACTAAATTGATTAAGACAAACAATTTAACAAAACATTTCCATCACCATCTTGTGACGTAGTGTCTTTAAGCTTAATGTAGTGAGGTACTTTAAAACTATTCAAAGTCTGATTACAGATTTAAATTTAAAAATAAAAATTCATACCGATACAAGAGTGTCTTGGTCAGCGATTCTGACTCTAGTGGTGAAAACAATCCTAAATTTATCCTCGCATACTTGGATATCTTGCTTCCGTTCAAAGTTTTCTATCTCCAGTTTTTTAAAAGTGGCTAAAGCTTTCTTTTCAAATGGTGATTCATCTGTTTTGGCCTTCAACTTTATTTCACATGGACTTTCCCATTCACCACTCTGAAATTTTTCATTGACTTCTGACTCATTACAAAACTGCGCTTTCACTTTTCCTTTGCAGTCGATATTATCACAAGCTAGAAGTCTGCAAAGTTAAATTTACTGTTTAGTAAACTGTGACATAAAAACAAATATGGATAATAGCTAAAGAATCACATGTAAAAATTTGAGGGATTTAAAATTCTTGAATTTTTTACAAGATATTTCTATTTACCTGCCACCTTGATAATCTGACATAAATTTTGTCTTTGTATTGCAATTGTTTCTTGTGCAATTTCTTTTAATCATAACAGTAATTAAAAATGTCATCATCATTTCTTTGATAAACATTTACAAAATTTACATAGAAAGAGTTAATTACAAATTCAAAACAATGTTATTTTACAATTTTTTTTTGTCATGTAAGCAGATATATTGAAATGACCAGCAACTTAAAATCTTAATGGCAACAGATTTGAAAAAGGCTAAAGGAGAGATAACATTGTATTAAAAGCAAGATTTAATATGATGACTTTGTAGCAACAAGATCATGTTACAATTACTATTAAGAAGTTTGTCATACCGAACAGTAGCGTAGAACTTTGGACATCGAAACTTCTGATTGGTCGCTTCCTCTTTATTGCCATCTGCCTCTTTGTTGCGTTTTTTTGATCCAAGTTCAACTTTTATTATATGCTTCTGCTGTTCAGTTACAACAAACGAACTGTGAAGGAAAATCATTAACGGTCTTATGTATGGTTAATTTTTCTTATACATGTATATGGTTAATTTCTTTGAAAATTATTGTTACATATTTCACATTTTTTTTTCAAAAGTTATCTCAGTCAAAGTATTGTATACATGTAGGTAAAAGTACATTAATCGTGTGTGAACTAAAGGCGGGAAAATTAATAACTCACCTTTTAAGAAGCCTTTCAAAGCAGCTTCTTAGATTACAGGAAGTGCTTTGTACCATTTGAGATCCTACCAATGATTCTAGCTTGGGCAGGACATATTGCAAATTATTGTACAATATTTCTCCAATCCGGGAATATCTGGAAAAACATACTACATAGCTTTATATATTTTTTTTTTAGAAATATATTTCTGTTTTATTTGATCATCTTTAAGAAGAAAACATTTCTTGCATTAAGAAAGCTACATTTCAAATCACTATTTGTTAAAGTATAAAATTTGAACACAACAACAAGGTAGTCATGTAAAGCAATAGCTTGTAAGTGTGTTAAGTTCTAAATATATTGAACAAAATAAAGAACCTTTACAGAAAAGGCCTATAATATCCAGTATATAGTGGATAATAAATTACTGCAGATTACTGTGGATTCATCATTGTTCATGGGGGGCCAATGTTCATGGATTTCTTGGGTAACCCTTGCCCACGAATTTACATCCCCATGAACCTATACACAATCATTTGTTTAATGTTTATTAAAATCACAATCCTGATTACACAACCAACGAAAATATGTCCCCACAAACCAGCTTACCCTCTCTCCACCTCTGTAGGTATTGGAGGCCTATGATCCACTAAGTCCACATAGAATAATTTTAACTTTTCCTTGTAAGCCAACATCTTCTTTTCAAGAATTGCTTCAGCCTCTTCAGCCTTGGTCTCGATCTTTTGCAGCTGGCACTTTATATCCTGGTGAAGATTTTCAAAAGATGTTTAAATCATCCATTTGAATTACGTAAGGTTACTTAGTGTAAAGCAAAACTTGACTTTGTGTACATGTATAAAGAACACATGCACATATACAATGTATACAGTCAGGAAATATTTATAAATAATGAAATCTTGCTGAAGATATTACAAACATACAATGTATAAAACAAACATCCAAATTATTTAATGACTTTGATTAGAATATCATTCTGAAATCATCAAAATTTTGACATTGCATGCATGCCCTACCATTTCCTGTTGTTATAAAGAATTTTTTTAACAAGAACAAAAGAAAACCATGTACAAGTATAAAACTTCGGAAAGACAACTTTATAGATTGGTAAATGCTCAAAGGACTAAGTGCGGTATTATGCATTTTTTGCCCCCAAAATTAAATTTTTATAAAAAAGTTTAAAAATAATATGGAAGATTGTAAATGTTATTACCACAGTGACGTCATAATGTGGAAATGACGTCATGAAGATTGTCTAATTTTGATAAATTGATGTTTTGTAGCAAAATATGGGTGTTTTCCGATGGTTTTTCGACTGGGAAACATCGAGCGCAGGCTTGCTCAAGTACCATATTTTAGTATAATGTGCAAAATTATATGAAGAAAAACATATGTTAACATCGTACTTTAACAGACCTGCGCTCTATACTTCCGAATTCAAAATATAAAGCAAAAATGAGAATATTTTCGTTTGTTTGCAAAATTGCGGGAATTTGGTCATTTAGGTGACGTCATAGACAAACAGCGAATGAGCAGTGCTGACTAAATTCAAGATTAAAGTGATAGGCATCCTCTTTACATATGATTTTTATACGATACTACATGTATTTAAAAATTGATTAAATTTAGGGGCAGATATTTGATCATATCAAATCAAATATAGTCCTTTTATGCAGAAATCAGTTGTCTTTTATCAGGATGCACCAAAAGATGCGATACTTACGGTGAACAACTGATCTCTCCTCTGCTGGGATCTGATCAGTTTCTTTTGCTGCTCGGACAGATTTATTCCATTGGATCCACCACTAAATTGTTCAAAGCCTGACAGGAGAAAAGTCATTTGCTCTCTTTTATTCCAATTAAGACAATTTTAAAAAACAATCCTGCCAAAAAAAACACTAAAACCTTCTTCTACCGTAATTCCAAAGGCAAGTGTTGATAAAAATAAACAGACTTAGAAAATTCACTCACCAGCTAGCTGATCTTCTAATGATTCTAATTTTTCAATATAGTTCTTGACTTTCTGTAAATTAAGAAATTCAACTCAATTGAATCATGCATTTATTTTAATGAGGCAATAATGTGCAAAAGTTCATCAATGATATCATGCAGGGGTAGACACTAACTTATCATTAATATGTCAATGAAAAAATTAAGTTTTGATTTTAATTTGGGTTTTTTTTAAGGAGGAGGAGGGAATCTTAGAAAAAAGGCACCTTGCTACTTTCATCCATGCATGCAAGAATATGGTCTTGGTCATCAGCAGGGCTCACTTCCATAGATTCTGCCTGCAAGATGTTCACAGATTACAAATTGAACTAAATTCAATACAAAGTAAAAATAAAGCCACTGCAATTACATGAATAAATAATATTTTATAATATTAAACATATTACTTGATCGAGACTCATAATAGAATCATTCCCCGTTTAAACATTCTACTTAATAAGGTCCTATATTTTTTATGACTGATCAATCAATATTGGATATGAAAAAAAAAGTTCCTGATTTTTTCATTGAAACGATTGACTCATCTACCCATTTGGTACCATAATTATGTATAAATTAAGAGGGGCATGATACATGTATCATTGTAGCAGGATAACTGACATCAAATGTGATTGTTATGTCTTCTTATACATGTAAGTAAAAGACTGAATGAAGCATTTTCAAAATTTTGATAATGATAAAACATACATCATATACCATATATACTTTTATAAGCATAATATGTACTTGTACCTGGTAATTCTTCATTTTTTGCTTTCATAGTTTCAGCATTGTGACAATTTTTCTTTTAAATCAACAGAATTTTCACAAACTTTTAACACATACTTAATTGCAAACTAATTGTGTAGAAAAATTGTTTACCATTTAAAAAAAACAAAAAACTAGCACAAGCAATTATTTGAACAAATAACTAGGTAAATCTACAGAAATGTACCTCTGCCATCATAAACTGTGTTAGCAGGTTCTGTTCCTCTTGCAGATATCGGCACAAACTGGTTATGAACGGTTTGGGGTTTTCATCATAACTATTCTGTAAAACAAGATTCCACTGATATTTTTGCTTCTTGTGTATGCCTATATACAATGTCATGCATTAAACATTCATCACATATATTCGTAAATGCTTTCTTTAGTTAATCCTCTTCATGCTCTTCAGAAGGCTGAATAAAAGTCACATACTAAAGGTTTTCTGATCCTCAGCCATTTAAGTATTTTTTCATCATAAAAATGTTATTTATCCTTCAAACTTTATAAATGAAATAAAAGAGAAAGGAAATTTTAGATGGTACCCATGCATTTTATGAAGTTACATGAATGCAATTTTGGCCGCGATAGATAAAATGGAATAAATATGCAAGTTGAGATCAAATTACAGTAGAAGAAAAAGGTTTTACTTATGGATCGGTGGCCCGAACCCCTTAACTTTTAAATAGTAGTTCTCCATGGATCCACTTAGCCAAGTAGTCTGATGAATAGTTGGGTGGAATATTAACAGTACAAGACTAATTAAATTTGTCTATATAAAAGGCAGATTTATGGTATGAATAAAAAAATTCCTGATAATTTATTGTTATCGAACTTTGCTGCGGTTGGAGATCATTAAAAAGCCTCTATTGTTATACCCCTGTAAAACAGTTACTATATAACTCTATATGAAAAAAGTCCAGCATTTTGACTGTTGGACTGGAACTGTTGGATTGGAACTGTTAAAATTGACAACCTTTGGCAACAGTTTGCGTGCCGGTCCGACAGATTAACTGTTGCTCTTGACCCTAGTCAACAACTGTATACTGCTCCTTTGATGCTAAGCACATTTAATGAAGATTTTAGTAGCCAACTTCAAGAAGTAAAGTCACACATCACCAGCATATTTCATAATATCATTATTACATGAAGACCATAACTCGTTCGTGTATTAAAAAACAAAGATTTGTTTGCATATGATGATGGTTTTTGTTACCATGAAGATGGCCTTGACCTCTGTATTACCTTAATGTTGTCATACACCACTCTCTGAGAGAGTCGCTGATTTTGGTTCGCCTCCTGGTGCTCCATCTCATTAAAGTGATCAAGGATCATCCTGTACATGCATTTATAGACTTCATCACTTTTCGGGTCATTCTCATCATTTTCAAGGACAAACTGCTCCAGACTCTCCCTGAATTTTATCAAAATTCACTGGCATATGCATAATTGAATACTTATAACAATTTCTTTTAGACTTGACGATTAATTGTTTTATCACATTGAAAAATGCGATTAATTTGTCTGTGTATCACTGACAAAAAATGGATGATAGATATAAAATGTGATCTAAATTAGTCTACAAGAAACAAAAAAATTACCAATTTTTAGAAAGAAAGAGATCTTGGCAATTTAAACGTGTATCTCTCATGTGCTGGTCGCCTAGTTTGAATATGTTCTGCCATCGTTCTAGGAATCTAGGATTTGCCAAACAGTAGCTAATCACATCAGGACGAGATTGGGATTCACTTGTAGCCATTTCCATGTCTTTGATTGATTTTCTTAACTCCTGAAACAAATTACATATCTTTTACAGGCTTAAAATATGCATTCAAATAAGAGCGAATTAATATTCATCTCTATTTTGTTGTACATTTTTTAATAAATTCAGAAATATTTTTCTTAAAAAATTGTTAAAAGCCAATTTTAGGGGTTTCCAATTTGTTTAAACAAGTGGATCGATTGCAAACCACAGACTAGCAATGATAATTTATACTTTTTATAATCATAAAAGGTTTTTCCCCCCAGGTATTTTGAAACACCAGAGTGACCCCCGGGATCTTATAACCACCAGCTGGGGTTTTGTTATTATTGAACAATATTACTATAACTATACTGGCCGAAGACCAATTCTCGCCAAGTACCATGCAGTTTTCGCCACCATGTAATTTTTAATATATATACATTTATGTCTATTTCTGAGTCAAATCAGAAAAATAAATTAATAACATGATGTTTTTTAATTAATACGTCTCTGCATATGGTCAAATATTGGTTTTCAATTCTGTGATATAAAACTATTTCAGATTTGTATGTATTGTGACATATTTATATATAGATGTTTAATATAAATATGGGGGGGGGGGGTTGTATCACTTGTGGGACTGCCACCCCATGCACACTCCCACCCTCCATCCCGCCCCGTCTGAGATTCATCTCCACTGCACCACACGGGGGTAGGATTCAGAGGAACCAAGGATTAACCCCCTCCCCTGTTCCAATATTTCGTGGGATTGAACTTTTCTGCATTACTATAGGCAGTCACTGAGCCACGGTCTTGCGATTCCTATTTTCTGATATTTACATTTTCTAGGCTACAATTATTCGGATATTACATAAGTTAATATAATACTATCAATAAAAAAAAATCTCCGTTAATATTCGCCCTGTAAAAAATACCAAATACATGTTATAATACTTACTGTTTCACAGAGAAACAAACAACGACATAATGAGAAAATTGATAAATATGACCTCGGCTTTTCCAAACCATTTCCCGAAAATCAGTGTTTACATTTTTATTATACCTAATGAAAAGTCCCGAAACATCTTCGCTTTCGGGACCCCTCTTTATTTACGGGTGCGGATCATAGCAGTTAGAAGTTTTGTGTTGTCCATTTTATGATGCATTTTAGAAAAAATAAATACTTTATGTGTAAGATAGTGAAATTACCTAAAGTATGTAGATGACACAAAAGAACTTAGATAATAATTTAGGTAAATTCCTCCAAAGGCCTCCCGAAGTGCTTTGGAAGGCCTCTGCATGGAACCTGCGTTCAAAGATCGTAGCTGTTACATGTACGTAGGGCTACGTAGTTGAACGGTATGCTAGCCTAGCCGCTACGTAGACATTCTTCCTAAATATTTTATGCTAGGCATTAAATTCAAGATGGCCACCTTAGTAACCATTTTGTAACAAGCATGAAATCTATTTTATTTTATTTTATTTTGTGCATCCTTTAATGTTCAGTTTAAGTTATAATGAAATTTCACATGTATGTTTCCGCTTGAAGTAAACAAATTATGTCGATGTAATAAGTCTGTAGTCGAATATTTTATCTTTAAATATGAGACCTAGCGGTCCGTTCAATAGACCTTTATTTCTACGACCTAGCGGCTAGGCTAGCTGCTACGATCTAGAACGCAGCCCAGGCTAGTTACAAGCTAAATAGTAATCATTTTGAAACTTATTTCATGATTTTATAAAAGTTAGAATGTAGTTTCCAGACTATATAAATTCTTCATTGCTTTACGGATAACGTTGCATGTGAAAATAAGATTTACAATGAAGTAGGCCGGAATTAGGTAATGAAACGAGAAGGTTATTTAAGTTACAGAACTTGTGTGCGATCCCATGCATTAGTACAATGAAAATATGTTGAAATCAATGAAGTGACATATTTAATGACAACAATTAAATGGATAAGTAGTTTGAATGAAAATTCATTTCGAGGAAGAACAATGTTGTTACAGAAGTACGTTGCTCAATATTAGCACACTATAGCTGTCATCTGGTTCTGTATGCATTTGAATTAGGTTTGTAATGAAAATATCAGTGATTTTGTTATGAAAATCTATGCATACCCTATGATACATACATATTTCATGGTAAAAATCCTAATAATAGTTTCTAAAAAAAAAAACACAATATAATCGCAAGTTGTATATATACACTATCGTTATCTACATTTAAACAATAAAATGCTTTCTTTGGTGATTCATGCAGGTTATGAAAGTGGCGACATTGTAGAAAAAAAGAATACATAACCCGCGATTTTAGCGGGTTATGTAATTTGTTTATCTGCAATGATCGCTACATGTGTCCTGTGGGAATTTGAGTCTGGCATCACCATGATATTTCATGTAGTCCGTGAGTCAAAGCGGCGTGTAGATTTCACTCCTGTCAGCTTCAGTTAATGTAGGTTTCGACCAATCAATAAATGGGGCGTGTAGATTTCAATCTGGCTGTTTCAATAGAGCTATGAATTAACTATAGTCCGAAACAATTGTATGGCTAATAATTAAAATAGTCATTGAGAAATTGTATTGGAAATTCAAAATACATTACAAAATCGAGTTGTAAAGTTTAATATCATATAGACAAAGACGCTGAAAAATGTAAATATACCAACATAAACCACCAAGAAAAGTTGTAAATAAGGAATAAGGAATCATTCTTTGAGTATTATTAGGTGATAATTTTGGTCGGGGCGTTATCAAATCCAGTAAAGCCCGAAGCACTTTATGATAGATTTGATCTCGTCCCGACCGAAATTATCACCTCATAATATTCAAAGAATGATTCTTTATTACTTATATTTATATAATTTTAAACCATCGTACGATTAAATATTAAAAAAATAATAAATAAGCAAACCCCGCTGGCGCCTCAATTTGGCTTCATTTGAAGTTATGGGTTATATAGTACAAAACCGATGCGTAGTGTAATCACAGGCAAAGACACTGAAAAATGCAAATATATTGTTTTCATGTCGCAATCTAAAGAACTTTAAAAAATAACTCGTGCATAACCAACAACTACAGAACATAATTTATTTCTTAAACTTAAGTAATATTTAACAAATTAACCAGATGTTGAAGTTAAATGTTGTTTTTGCTGATAAGTCTTAATCTTGCATCAGGCGGAGGTTTCTTCTTTCTAAACGAAACGAAATTAACATCAGGAAAATCACATCTTATAGTGTCCAAGTACGAGTTCAATGTATTTGCTTTTGTAAAAGACTGATTGATACAGTTGTCAAAATCCATTTATTAGTGTGAACAATAGTTGTGTGAAATAAATTAAAGTTCGTAAAGAAGATGGGGGAATAAGATGGCACAAATGCCCATTCGGTTTAGTAGTGAAATACAATTTTGAATTTATTTTTTCCCAATTAAATCTATTCAAATACATTATAAAACGAGTTTGCAAAAGGACAATTTCTAACTATATTTAGTTTTTAATATATATATATATATATATATATATATATATATATATATATATATATATATATATATATATATATATATATATATATATATATATATATATAACAAAAGATCAGAAAAAAAATATTTTCATAATTTTTAGTGGTATCGAACCCATAACATAAAAACCCTAGATATATAAGGTTAGCTTATGTCATGTACTCTAACCACTGAGCCATTTCAGACACAACAATGTAGACTGTTTAAATATTATTTGTGACTTTGACCACGACTTTACGGACTTGTATTATTTTTTTAATACGTTTAGTTGTTAGGATACAAAATTATATTTTTAATGTATAGTGGGTCATCTCTCCACGTTTTTATTGATTAAAATCGGTTTGTTTTCCAATAGACCTTATTTAGACTATGAGAAAAATATGGAGCACAGACCCACTCTATAAAAGAAAATGCCCTGAAGTTCTAAAAAATGACAGTATTTGCAGGTTTGATACGTATACGCCTGTTTGAGTTAACATATTCCAAGTATTGAAAAAGTTTATAGGTTAAAAATCAATCATATGTAAAATGTATATTGTTTTAAATGATTTTTTAAAAAAAATATCAGATTTATTGATATTTTAATTTTTCAGTAGCTTTTCCGACCGTGTATGGGCATTTTACACGCCTTATCCACCCATCTTCTTTTATTATTGTATAATTGCCGTAAAATAAATCTTTACAAATATTACATAGACGTAAAGAATTACCTTAAATTCAAAAAAACTAAAGAAAAATAGTTTTCTCGGCATAAAGCCTTCATCGTCCTCATCATCTCCTTCTTCGATGGCAACCTGAAAATCCAAAAATTAGAGAAAAATATTTTTTTTACCGGTATCAATACTAAATGACAAGTTATAGGTCGTATTTCAGTGAATGGAGTCATCCTATGAAAAAATGGACCGAACATTTTTTCAACAATGTGTATCAGTTTCAGAGCAATTAAGCCCATTTATTTCAAAGACTTTAGAAAAAAACAATTAACATCGATGCCTTGTCCTCTCTCAGGTTAAACAAAAATTTGAATAAATTGCTCATCCCAATTTGATGAGTTTTTCATATATTTTTCTTGATAAGATGACAATACCTTGTTTCTTGTATTGAAACCAGTCTTTCCATCATCTCCATCATCGGGATCTTTTTGCGTGGGCTCCTTTGATCCAGTACTTGACATATTGCAGCTTTGTTCAGCATTTTCATCTCTGAGAATAAAGAAATTAAATATAAGATTATCAAATACTAGTAGAACATCAAATGTTGCGAGTGTTGTCTGTACCTGTTACAATTGTATTGCTTAATTGAAATTTACCTATACATTTACGATTCATTTACTTCTTTAAATCAAAGTACTGAAGAACTGACGGGAGTGGATTTTGTCGATGTTTATTTATTTTAAAATCAATGATATGCTATTTTGCATGACAAGTACATGTAAACGTAGTTTCTAATTTGAATTACGCATATTTTTATAATATGAATTTTTGAAATGAACTTTTTCGACTAGAATGTCGAGAAACCTCCATATGAATCATGTTAAATAATATTTAAAGATAAAATTAATTCAATCAATCAGTGGTAGAAATATTTCTCGAAAATTGTATGGATCCAAGCAATATTGAACTCTAGTCTCGTTCAACCAAACGCTCGGCTGACACCGTAAATCTCCGACAAGGGTTTACGGAGACAGCCGAGCGTCGAGTTGAACACTCTGGCGTAGGAATACATACGACTACAAAAAATATTTAAATTGTTCGTATCATTTAAAATCTGACTATTTTTAAGGTATTTGTAAATAAGTTTCCTTGAAAAACAATGCTTTAGCATACATTACATCGAATTCATCAATTAATTTCAAGAACTAAGTCTTGTCAGGAGCAATGATTTGTGCTGATATCCAAACACTGTTTCACTTTCGGTTTGTCCGCGTGACTGCATAGGAGAGTTGATTAAAAATCAACTCCCAAAAAGGAGATTTAAAAATATAGCAAAACATAGTTGATCAATTTCAGGTACAATGTAAAAAGTAATAGAGAAAAGTAGATATTTTACCCGATATCAACAATTTTGTTTTCATTATCCTTTGCTCTCTCCAAATGTTTAAGTTCTTCATCTTGAAAGTTTTCTTTCCCTTTCTTCAAGTCTTCATCATTTACGTGCCTAGCGCATTCAGGTGATGAAGTTTTAACCTCTTCTTTTTCTTGCTTCACCTTCACACCAGCCCCTTCATCCTTTTTTATTTGACTTTCCTCTTTAACCTGCGAGTGGCTAACTTCGCTCTGACTCTTTAATTCATCTTCAACTTTATCCGCTATTTCTGATTTTACTATGTCGAGCACGTATTCAACCAACTTATCAAATTGTTCATCATGTTGCTTATCTTTTGCTTCATTCATCTCTGTTGATTGAACTTCAATATTCTCGATCAAGTCATTAGTCGCTTGTAGATTAATTTGCTTCTTCTCATATTTATCAAAAACTACCATTCCAGTACCCTCGACTTCATCCTGACTGCGAACTTCTTTTTCTTTTTTTTCTTCAAATACTTGTAAACTTTCATCCTTAAAATCAAACGCCCCAGGGTCGTCAGGGATTTTTTCATTGGTAGCCACCATGGTTTTGCCAAGCTGGTGCTCCGTCTTGTCCGAACTCTTCATCTTTCTGACGTACGGCCGTCTCCTCCGTTTACGCTTGATGTGCCTTTCTAGCGCAAGGAGTCTTCTTTCCTCCAACACGGGTATATTCTTAACTCGAAGTTTGATTCCTTCATTTCTGATTCCATTCGCTCTCTTTTCATCTGAACGTTGAATCTCCTGCCCCTCTGTGATTGGAACCCTTTCCTAATTAAGTACAAGACAAAATGGATTGTTCGATTCTGTTGCAACTTTATGAATTATCAATGATGAAAGTATTTCGAAAACGTATTCGTACATACCATATTGATAACTGGACCGTTTCCAATATCTGATTTTGACTCCATTTCACTGTGAACTGTAACGAGATATATCTTCTAGATATGAGGTTTATGTACAAACATGCAAATTTTAACAGTGCAAACTACCTAAAACATGTTACATTTCATTACCTGTCAACTCTTCTTTGTATGCTGTTGCGATGCAGATTGTGTTGATTTGATTGTGACGTTATATCACGTGATTTTTGATTGTGACGTCACGTTAACTGTTGGCTAATATGCGACATTGTTTGTCACTAAAACAACCTATTATAGTATAATTTACTTCATTTCCCATGCTCATGAACACATTATCAAAACATAAAAATCCAAAGAGTTCAATATTCTACATGTATTTATGTAATCATTTAAGGTTTCTTAATGCGTTATTAGTTAAATATGAATAGAGAAATTCTAATCATTAACTCGGTTATTGAGTCTTCGAACATTGCATATAATCATTCGTACCTGTTAATCGTCATTTGTAAGACTTATAGAGTTTTTGTAAATTTTTGATTCATAAACCATTCGATGTAAGTTTGACATTTGTACATGCACCATTAGTGATTTGCAAGGTAAATGGCAAATGCTCCGCAAAATAAATACTCAGTACGTTATGTTGTTGAAAACTATGTCACACTATAAGTACAAACATATCAGCTGTTTTTAAGGAGTAAAAGTACAATGCAATCTTACAAGTGATCATAAAGGAGGGATATATTTTTTTATGAAAAAAATATCAGCTAGGTGCCTGCATGTGGACAAGCAAGTTTTACCACTGAAGCAAATGGTGCAAACAGGTTATTGATAAACTTCATATAACCACAAAAATGCATTTTAAAACTTCTTATAATATTGTGGACGTGTTTGAACCCCAGTTGGTATATATTCTGTAAGACATCGCTTGAATTTAATATTGAAAATAAACAATATGCAATGAAAGTTGATTTTATCACCAAATTAACGACCCAATACCCTTGTTAGCGAAATATAAATGTTCTGTTTGGTTTTCTTGGTTATCCACCCCTGATTTGAAGAAAAAAAAAACCCACGATGCTAAATGTATACAATGCAGACATTCGAACAATTACTCCAGAACTTTTTTTTGTAACTCATTTAAAGAGAGCCATATAGCCTTCTTTTTTTAAATTTTCTTTGTGTTGCTGCAATAATTTTCATTCATTTCTTCTCCTTTTATATAATTTTAAGAAGCCGTCGTGTCTCAGTATTGAGGCGCTAAAAAGGCTGGAACATTCATGACCGGTCTCATTCCATTGTACAATGGCATCCACATTTTGACATCACGGAGAATTTTCAAACACAGCTCTAAATTAAATTGTCAACTCGATCGATGTGCAAGTAACTGCAATGGCTGACTTGTCTTCTTGCCTGCTTTGTTATGAACCGATGTCTTTTCTTACAATGATTTTATTATCGTGGTAGAAATAAAGAACAATAAATCAAAGTTTTCGCATTTATTGTCAAATCAGTTTATTCTTCAATAGGTCTGAACCTATTTAACAAAATTCAAAGAAACAAATATGTGAGAGGAAAAAAAAAAAAGAAAAGAAAAACATACGAACACTAAAACGATGTAATTATGGTAATAAAATTCAACATAAAATGCCCTCCTGTTTGAACTAGTTATAATTTTAATACATTGCTTGCCAAAATGCAGTCAGAAGATATTGAATAAAAGTTCGCTTATTTTGATTTAATTTTCTTCAAGCATGTGGCAAGCAGAGACGATTTGTATATTACAGCTTTTGGATAAACATAAACAAACAAAAATAAACCCGCGAGAGAAAAGGGCGGTAGCAATGGATTTTGCCCATATTATCTTTTAAGCATTCCCCCTATTCATGCAGGGATAAGCATTTCCAACCATATAAGCATGCGCGGATCAAGAGGGGAAGGGGGGGGGTCTTTAAACTTCCTATATTCACATATATTAAAATTACCGAAAAAGGCCTTGGACCTCTCTGAGAAAAATTTCTGGATCCGCGCATGTATAGGGGATGGTTGAAACGTATGCAAAGTAAAATTGATGAACAATACAGTTTTGCTGTAGCACTTCGAACAAAATATGGCACAATAATAAAAGCAGTTTATATATTATGGAAAAATGACAAAAATTCCTTAAGCATACCCTTCACATAGAAAATCAGAAAATCAAACTCAGCAAGTACACAATATGACACAATATCTCTAAGCCCAATAACGTTTTATTGTAAATGTGGAATTTGAAGTTCACACATTGAGTTTTGTGCACAAAAAAAAATCAGAAATAAGTCAAAACTGTTGTTTTGCATAGAGAAGCTAAACAAGGGCTTATTCAAAATAACCACATGTACCCGCAATTAAGTTCAAATGAAGCTCTAAGCTATTATAACTTACTATATGCAAATTCAGCAAAACTCAATTCAAGAGAGACACACCATACTTTGTGCCTTATGGAGAATGCTTACATAGGCAATACCTGCTGCCCAATCAAATGACTTTTATTTACATAATAAAACATGGTCAAATTGAAATCAGATACATCTTATTGCATAGAGCGATACAACAATGACTACAAACAGCCTGGCATATCAGCAATCGATCAGCAAAATAATCATAATCAGTATTTCATACACAGCTTAACCTTCTCGCATTAGTTAGGACGTCAATAAATTGCAATTACATGTTTTGTGGTTTCATCAAAATTCATTACTGTGTGACAATTTTTGTGGATTTTATTTTTAAGTTAATCCATGAATTATTGTAGTGATATGATCATCGTCCATGAATTAATTTAAAAAGTATCCTTCAAACTGTAATTTTTTGTTAAATCTACAAAAATTGATACCCAAAAATGTTGATGAAAATTATGACACAGTTGCACCAAAAATAAGATCACATTGTCTAACTTTCTAGAAAAAGTCAAACCAAATAAAAAGCAAGCCTAGATTACTATAAACACTTGTTACATAGCATAGACTTAACATCAAAATATACATACAAAATTTTGTACAAAAACTTTATATACATGCTCTGTTAATTTAAAGTAGGGCTATATACAAACTAATGCACATTTTAAGTAATTCCTTGTGTGAGCCAGATAAACATGAATACTGAGTATTTAGTTTTGTAGTTGAAGCAAATCCAGCCTCTGCGCTGAATTCATGTTTACAAAATCAGTGTAACACAACAACCATGATACAACTACATTTGATTTTTCAACCTTGCAAATTATGATTTTTTTCAGTTTTTATATAGAATTTGCAATTTTTCTTGGATAGAATTCTACAACATGCAGATTCGATTAAAAACATACGGCATTCTGTGTTTAACACTGTTTAGTTGCTTGTACTTGCCTCAAACCAAAGTGATAAAAGAAAAAAAATTACGGTACCAGTAACAAACAAGCAAATAAAGAAATAAAAATAAAACTCATGCAAATTGGTAATAAAATTGATGAAAATGGAAGTCCGTAAAAATGTCAGGCAGTGGAGGGTCATATTTATTTTTTATTTATGAGACATGAAAATTGAACTGTTACTCTGTTATATTTAAACTTAAAATTAGATAATGTTGTGTTGCAACACATTGTGTTGCAATGTTGCAAAAGCTCATTAAAATCATATTTCATGTACAGTACAAAATGACTTTATGTACTGTTTATTCTTGTGCAATACTGGTGTATAACATTTTCTTCCCAAAATAAATACTTTAAGCTTTTTATAAAAATTTTCATGAATGAATAACAAAAAAAATAGAAATACATGTAAATGAAGTTTTGTATAAAGTTAAGTAATAAGAAACTTTTTTTTACCAAAAAAGGCAAAACCATTTTTGACTTAAAGAACTATACCCAATTATTAATAAATATCCACCTTTATTTTATTGCTTGCAGTTTTTATACTGTAAATAATACCTATAGGCCTAATTGGTAATGTCTATCAAACATATGTTCCATAAGACTTCTTTAAACCATTTTCATGCCTCAGTAAGCTGAATAATATGCCTAACTTTTTTACAGACCACCTTTTAAAAAAGTGAAGAAAAAAATAAAAATATTAAAAAATAATTTCACAAATTATTCTAAACTAAAAATAAACTTGCAATCTATAAAATTTAAATTAGAAATTTAAGCAGGTAAAACAATAGACTAATAAAAAAATCTTGCAAAGGGAGCCATGCATTCATCTGGTGTATTTGAACTGTTTTATCTGTAAAATACAAGAATAAAAAGGACATGTCACAATATGAATTATATCATTTTTATGCTAGTAAACTAATGAAAACTTGTAAGTCGTAGAAGACAGAACAATATGGATGAAAATTCTTTTTTTTAAAAATCCACCATAAACAACCTTATGGATTAGTACACATACATCGACAAACACCCTTAATACATTGTAAAAGCAGTCCTGTTCATTTTTTACCTGTTAGAATACTTCTGCATGCATCAACTTAAAGGACATGCTGTGCTGTAAAATATAAATCACCACATTATGTTGAAGCAGTAAAGTTAGTAAATAGTCCTGCATACACAAACACAAGTCTTTTGAACATGTATATTAGTACTTTTGGAAATACATGTACCATCACACAATTCTTACCAATGGGGCATGCATCTTTTTTGCAAGCTATAAACCAATAATGTATTAATTATCTGTGACTAAATTAATCGCATACAACAAAAACCTACCAGGTTAAAAAAAAACATTGTAACATCCTGGACACAACATGCGACTTAACTTACAGAAGCACAATGGAGCATCAGATGAAATCATCATGCTACTCGACACCAATTTATACCATCAATGTGAAAGCGCAGATTCTCCGCAAAAGTTCCATCACCCCCCGATCAAAAGATTTCTCAGCCTTCATGCGGGTAAAACAAGAAGCATCATTGTAGAATAATTAGTATAACTTTCAAAACATTACAAACCTTTGACAGGAATTATGCCTCCAGAGAAGAATTGAGCACCTTGAAAACAATTTCATAGTTTTCAATGAGCTCATTCCTGTTGGTTGGATCATTCAAGATGGCTTCTACGCTGTCAATCATGGGTTCGTTGACGACTGGTGATGCAACACTCCCAGCTGGAGAGGAGGCCTCCGAGTACACAGACTGGGAGTATGGAGACTGAACACTGTTAGTCTGGATACTCCCAGCCGGAGATGCTGCAAGAGGAAAAGTCGAGTGTGGAGGGGACTGCAGTGTGGCCGCAGCTTGGGGGGAAAATGCTTGAGAATACGGAGGTGACATCACAGAGGACTCTGAGCTGCCACCTCCAATTTTGCTCTTTAATTTTTGAAAAAGCATCATCTTTTCTTCGAATGAAGCTTGTGATTTCTTAGGCTCCTGTCCAGATGATCCTTCTGATATTGTCGTAGCTGGGGCTATATTCAAACAAAGATTTAAGGTCTGAGAATTTAACTACCTGGTGGGGGAGTCCTTTAAAATGTGCAGGAGTGACTACAGACTACTACTTGTGAACTAACAGAACGATAATTGCTGTTTAGAAGAGTTTATCATGAAGGCTGTAGCCATTACCATAAAC
The DNA here is from genome assembly GCF_902806645.1 of Magallana gigas. NCBI lineage: Eukaryota > Metazoa > Mollusca > Bivalvia > Ostreida > Ostreidae > Magallana > Magallana gigas. The sequence goes on along the minus strand of NC_047565.1, from coordinate 36,730,164 downwards.
ATTCGAAGCCATGGTAACAAACTGTGTGGTGTGGTCTGGGCTCTGTAAGGAATGAACCGAGTTTGCTGGACTAGGTTGTTGCATGGAATACATGGAAGGTGCTGGGCTCACTTGCTGCTGGTTGCTGTACATGGCAGCAGAATGACTCGTCTGTTGCTGAGGATACACTTGCATTTCAGGGTACCCATGGTTAACGTCTGGAGGCAGGTAAGTCTGGCCGAGAGCATTTTCATCAATTGTTGAGAAATTATTAGCATTCTGTGTAACCAACATTCCTGACAGTGTTGGGTGTGTACTTGAGAGGCTTTCGTTAATACTGAATGACTGGGCATTGCTGTAAGTAGATGGGTCCATGATGACTTGTTGTGAGTTCTGCATGTACGGAACCCTTTGATACAGGGTGGTAGTGTGAGGCTGGCCTGCCATGCTATCTTGTGACTCACCCCCGCTGAAATCCAAAACCGTCTGAGGAATGCTGTGTATCTGTGGAGAGCCTGGTGGCAAAGACATTGGTGAATAAGAGGGGTGTGTGCCATCAGAATACATAACAGGCTCTGGCTGGGGTTCGGACAAACGCTTAGATTTGATGACCCCAGGCCTGTTTTTAGCAGCCTCTCGTTTCTTTGACGGTGCAACAGCTTTCTTTATATCTCTTTTTCTCTCTTGAGACGATTCTTCATCTAAATTCAAATCACTGTAAAAAAAAATGCAATGTTCCTCATAATTAACTTGTTATAAAGAAACTTGATTAGTGTGTCATATTTAAATTGACATGAAATTACAAGAGGAATATAAAATTCAATTAAGATTTTTCATAATAAATTGATGTTATTTTTTTTTTCAAACACTCTTTTCTTAAATTTTAATGATTTAAAAGAAAATGCCGCTAAATTGTCAGACTTTGAGTTTTTCGAATTAAAGAAATTCTTTACTTTAAGGAAACAATAAGAATTTCCTCAAACTTCTTGTAACCTTGATTTTCTCCCTTGCTTCTGCTCTCTACAACAAAGTGCATTTACGAGTATATATTACAAATTTCATGTGTCTGTCTATATATTGTTTTTTGAAATTTCAAATTCACTCACAAATCATGTTTTAATATCCACAAAAACAGACAGATTACCAGTATTGTAAAGTTGGAAAGCCTCCTCTGTCCTGATAGAAGATGTAGGCGATTTGTATAACCATTGCAAGAGGTGAACTTTAGTATCACCTGGAATGCATGTGTTCTTCACACATTGAGCAAGAGTCTTCTTCTTGAAGGTGTCTGCTTTGAAAGGGTCCGTTGGAAAGCATTTCCACTGGCCTAACACAAAAATATAAATTCAACAGTAATATCGAAATACAGTATATACTACTGTGGTTTCATTAATATTCGTTGAATACCAATTTTTGTTGATTTCGTTGTTAAGTTGATCCACGAAATTAAATGTTCATTGAAGTGCAATTTCTATTAATATTTTGTATTGATATGCCGGTTGGCCATGAATTTACGTATCCTTGAAACTGTGATTTTTACTTTATCCACGAAAATTGATACTCTCGAATATTAATGAAACCACAGTAATATATATTATAAACAGTATGTGACTGTATATATTAGTGTTCTTAAAATGAGAATCAACCAAACACACAACTTTATTACATGTACCTTTTTTGTTTTTGTACAAGACTGTAGCAGATATGGCTCCACAAAGATTTTGACCTTGACCATCAGTAATGACCTTGTCCGAGAACCTTAACAGGTAAGTATACTCTTGCATGGGTTGAATGTTATTCTTCAGTCTTTGTTCGGCTGTTTCCTTCTTGATGAAACCCGCGATCAGCCTACAATATTCTACCTTTAATTAACCTACATATTAATAGTCTATTTACTGAAATACTAATTAATTTTTGATTATTAATTTGTATATAAAAGCATGTTTGTATATAAAAGCATGTTGCACCAGTATGTATACTTGATTTTTTTTTTTTACAAGTACTGTAAACTTAGAGTGTTTGTACTCGCACAAAAATATCATTCATATGTTTCAAACATTGTACCAATACTATAGGATTCACATAATTCAAAGACTTTTGGCTTGACCCATTGACCACCTTACATTTGTACATGGATGATAAGGAGATATCGTACATACCCATCATTCCAATAATCTTTGAGATGAGATTTGGTCAGATTAAAAACAGCCAGAAACCACATCCAAAACGTGGCCGATTTCTTCTTGTCATCTCCTTCCTTAATATCCATCATTTTCTCCTGTATACATTTTTTTTGGCACAAAATATTAAAAATGTTAATATACTTGTACAAGATAGATTACAATGTACATGTTATCAAAAGTAGAGAGTGAAAGTATGGTTAACCTTTAGTTTATAATAAATATATGTACAGAAGCTGTACATTAAATTCATGGTAAAAAAAATGTTCCTTAATGACCTCATAATACTATCATTACATCATCTTTCATACCACTGGGAAGGGAGATTGTTCTGTAACTTTGATTGAATTAAAAATAGAATCTCACTTCTTTGAACATATTCTAGCTGAATTGATTTTTTAAAATCTGGTAGTTATTCCATCATGATAAAAAACAAGTTCATTCTCAAAATAGTTGAAAACGTTGAGGGGTGAAGCAACATTTGACACTCACACAATCATTTGACATGCAAAGTAGAAATTTATATCAATAATTTTTCTTTGATACCTACAATGAAGTGTACGAAGGATTTGACAAAATACATTTACTACACTAAGTGCTGGATAAAAACATACCACACAAAATCTCCTAAATGGAATGTCCATCTCATCTGGTATTGGGTTATCCTCTGAAAATTCATTATAAATATAAAGATATTTTATTTCCAATTTTGGGTCCAGAGGGCACAAAAGTTTACAATTATTAGGGAGAAATTTTTAAATGGGACATAAACATACCCAGCATGAGCCTGCTCCCTAGATGAGCTTTCTCATCAATACATAGGTCCCTTCCTCCCAAAGTCAGCATCTTCCTGTTCAACATATCAAACACTATGTGCCACTTCAAGGAGTTGGCCGTTTCTATCGGCAACTGAAACTGTTTGCAAAGAACAAGCTATATTTACTGAAAAGTTTTGTCTCTGGTAAAAATATACATTTCTGGTGTGCAATAGAAAGACAATGTGGTAAAATACAAAAAATATCTCCACAAATGGATTTTGAAATAAATGGTGTATACTGGTATATCTAATGCAGCACTTGAAGATATAGGCAGTTACATGTACCATTAAATTTCGAATATCCCATTTAATTACCGGTAATCCAAAGTACACTGTCAGGATTAATGTAAAAAACAATAAACATGAATATATAAACTTGCTGTGTTAGTATGCTTTGAAAAGCAATTATTACCCCTGGAAAGTCTCAGAATGTTCATGGTGGTCGAAAGTATGCAGACTTAATTCTGCAGGTACTCTCTCTCTATCTCTCTCTTTTCCCCTCTCTCTCTCTCTTAAATACATGTACTTACAGCATCATTGGTGCTGAAGCACTGCCAAAGGAGAGAGCCATGTACATTACAGCTCTGACTGGCTCCTGTTGTTACCACAATGGGCAGAGAAATTGTCTGAAATAAATTTTTAAAAATTCTTATGAATTGGTAGGTATTATTGATAACTTTTTAAGACATTCTCTATATAAACCCATCATATAAAATAAAGTCAGACTGCTTAAATAGCACCCATTTTAATAGAGGCAGAAGAGAAAATAAAAGACTATCTATAAATGTATCTAAAATGGATGTACTACTTACAGCTACAAGAATTTCTTGGTCGCCAATTTTGACCCTTGTTGTGAATACAATCCTAAATTTATCCTCGCAAACTTGAACATCTGGTTTCCTTTCAAACTTTTCGATCTCCATTTTCTTAAAAGAAGCCAAAGCTTTCTTCTTCTCAAAGGTTGATTCGTCTGTTTTGGCCTTCATCTTAATATCACATGGACTTTCCCAATTGCGATTGTGATATTTTTCGTTGACTTCTGACTCATTACAAAACTGCGCTTTCACTTTCCCTTTGCAATCAATATTATCGCAGGCTAGGAGTCTAAAATATATGATATTGAAAGTTCTACATTATCAAAAATTTACACTCTACAAAAACATGTGAACAGTAAAGTTAAATGATAATTGGGCAGCCTATGGAATATATTTCAACGGCTGAAAATTTATAAAAGAGTTAAATATGATTCAGTGCATATCAATTATATTAAAAATACCAAGCCCACAAATATGACTTGTATACATATATTATGCTGGAAAAATTGTATTTTGTAGTCTAACTTAATGTGTCACAGGGATATGCTTAAAATGCTTATTTGTTAAACTTTGAATTGTCTGTTAGATGTACCTGACAACGGCAAAGAACTTTGGACAACGAAACTTCTGATTGGCTGCTTCCTCTCCATTGCCATCTGCCTCTTTGTTACGTTTTTTTGATCCCAGTTCAACTTTTATTATGTGCTTCTGCTGTTCAGTTACAACAAATGAACTGTTTAGGGAATAAACAATTTTAAGTATGAAAAACTTTCATATATCTAATTTCTACATGTATAAAATAGTAATTTTATTTGGAATTGAATGCAAATTTTTTGTACAAACAACTCAAAATTTAAAAACACAAGTCAAATTATTATGTATGTAATGTACTGTAAACCAACTTTCATTCGCGACAATTTTATTTCACGATCGATTTTACTTCTGATAAACTGGTTCGTGGCCACTAATGTTTGCAACCAAGCCTTATCCAGACCTCTCTTGTTATAACAACCATGTGACAACGACTGGTTCACGGCGAGAAATATTCACAACGACAATGTCCTTGCAAACCTCACAAAAAATTTCTCACACATGAATAAAAGTTGGTTAACAGTATTTTATAATTTTAAAATTAAATGTTTTTTTTAAAAAACTATCGTTTTTATATACCTTATAAGAAGTTTTTCAAAGCAGTTTCTTAGACTGCATGTTGTTTTTTGTACCATATCAAATCCTGCTAATAATTCTAGTTTTGGCAAGGCATATTGCAGATTATCATACAATAGTTGACCCAACCAGGAAAATCTGGAAAAGAATATTTTGCTTACATTAATATTAAAACAATTCTAGGCCACATTTTAAAAAATAAAACTTAGTTTTTCAACTCAATGAATAAGTTGAGTTCATTTTTGTGAATGGTTTTGCCCTATAGGAACTATGAATCTTAGAGTGCATTCAAATATGTTGTTCTTGTTGTTCTCGAGTATTGCTGGTACATTTACGAACACACAAAATATACCCAAATGCCAAGAACACGATGGAAATTATATTGTTGACTCTTTGAAGGAATTTAGTAAATTATTAGGATATAAAAATAAAGATGGAGGGAAGTTTAATACAAAAGTATTGATAATTATAATTCATGAACAGAAATTATTTAATTTGTTCACTGAAATTAAACAGAATTGCATTCAATGATATTGTATTCTTTTTTGCACCATCTTGTTCTCCTTTTTTTACTACATGGCATGTTGGTGTGAATTCTTGAACCTCAAACCCATATTATGCTGTGTTTTTGCCGTTCAGAAATTGAGAATCTTGGCACAAATGCATACCCCTATCAAGAACAGTGGTTTTGAATGCACTCTTAGGGTTAACATTTTGGCTGCCAGTAGTCAATTTATTGGTAGTCGACACTCTGACACACTATCAATAATGAACTTGATGAACACTATACCCTCTCTCCACTTCTGTAGGAATAGGGGGCCTATGATCCACTAGGTCCACATAAAACAACTGCAGCTGTTTCTTGTAAGCTGACATCTTCCTCACAAGTATGGATTCAGCCTCTACAGCCTTGTTCTCAATTTCTGTTAGGTAATATTTGATGTCCTGGTGAAGACTCTGAAATATTTTAAAGTTGCATTCTGAGTAAGCACTGGTATGTACTATATATAAAACAAATGACGTTGCAAGAGAAGTTGAAGATATTGGAATATTTTACAGTCACTTTTACATACTTAACTATAAACACAAGTACTAGTACATGTATTGGTATTAAGACAAAATAGAAGTTTGGATTTGATTATTTAATAGTTACAAACACATATATGCAGATCTTGATAGTTTTTCCAGGGGGGTCCAAGAGATAATTTTATTTGCCAAGTGGGGGGAAAAGGGGGGGGGGGGGGTATTTTACACGACTTAATGTGGCATTAAAACAAGATAGCAAATTCCTAGCCATTATACATGTACACTTAGTATTCTGTGATTTCCGAAGCTTGAGTACAGAAGCAAGAATAATGAATCCAAGACATTTTATGTGTCAAGTTTTTCTTTGACATACATGTATATCTTCTGTGCAATTTTTAGAACAATTAACATTACTTTCTTAACTATGAGTAATGTAAATCAACAAATCAATATTTTCAAACAGGAAGGTAAAAAGTTCACTTTAAGATATTCAGGAAGGCAGTTGTGGTACTCATCGGAAAAATCAACTTTTGAAATCATCCGTCACTCAAGAGAAAACTTATCTTACAAGTATCAAGAACAGGCATTCCACAAATGGAACAGGAAATGCTGGTTATCTGCACTTCACAGGTTGAAGAGTTCTCGAATCAAATTAAATTTTTATACCAGAAAATTGCGGTGCACATATCAGGGAAGAAAATAAACAAATTATGAAACACTTACAGCAAGTAACTGAATTTTTTTCTGATGGGATTCAATCTGTTTCCTCTGTTGCTCTGATGCGTTTATTCCATTGTATCCACCACCCAGGTGATCAAAACCTAGCAGTCAGAGAAAGTCATTTGCTATTTAACATTCAAGATAAAAACAATAACGAATTTAATCACAAAAAAAAGACAGTGAGAATGAACAGTTTTGAAATGACCAGGGCCAATTAATTTGAGCGAGTAGCAGTATATACATGTAGTCATTGGACTAATTTCCCACAAAAATTATCAATAGTCTGCGACAAGATAAGTTCATGTGCAGAGGCTATTCATGAATCTCGTAGCTGTTTTTATTGTAAGCATATTGGTTAACCATAAATACCAGTTATCACAAAATAAATGTCGCTCAACTCACCAACTTGGTTATTCAGGGGGTCCTCCAAGGATTCTAATTTGTCAATACAGACACTGACATTCTACAAATTTCGGTAACAACAAAATTCTTTTATTATATATTATATAAATATATACGTGTATTCAAATATTAAGATCAAATGAAAATCATATCCCAAGTCTTGACGCATTTCAGTAACTTTTTGTTTAATGGAATGAAAATGCTGATCTTGCAGTTATTATCAATACATGTACTGAGAGCAAACTCCAAAAATAGTACCTTGCTGCACTCATCCATATATCTGAGGATCTGATCTTGGTCATCGTAGGAGCTCACTTCCATGGCCTTTGCCTATTAAATATTCATTAGACTTTTGAGCATTATCAGTAGAAATTCATGCACATGTGAATTTTATAAGCAGTTAGAAATTCATACACACATCACTTTCATGAGCAGTATCATCAACAGTATTAAAATAAAATGTTTTGTCACTTTCCTACAATTCCTGATACCATTAGGTTCCAATCATTTTTAACCAACATCTTTTGTGCTATGTTGGTAAAATTTAGTAAAACTTTATACATACACTTTTAGCTACCATGCTATTCAAACCAATAGATTTTTACTGTTTATTTTTCTCATCATTGATGATTGAACTGTGAAAATAGCGTAACATGTCATCCTCTCTCACAGCAGGTAAAGTTCGTTAAGGATTACGCGTATATATTTTAAATATATCATTTTAAGTATCCTGGACATCATTTTCATTTCATCAAGAGCGTAACTTTAGATAAGTGCTGTGCACTTAGTAACATTGTCCAATTTCATATCAATCTATACATATTGTTCACTTTTTATTTTTTTCCTGGATCCATTTCTTAGTTCCATTACATTACTACATAGATTGAAGTACCTCTGCAGCCACAAACTGTGTCAGTAGTCTTGTTTCCTCGTGCAGATACCGGCACATACTGGTTATAAATGGTTTGGGATTTTTTTCATAATTATTCTGAAAAACAAATTTAAACACTCATATCTACTGGCACATGCTAAAAAATCTATTCATACATTACCAATGTACAGAAAAATCAAGCACCTAGCTGGCATCTGTCATCTACTGTTTGCATTTTTCCTTACACAAGTTCTATTTGTGTTAATTTATATACCAAATCTTTATTTTGTTGTCTTGTGATAATAAATACATACAAACAATTGATAAAGGGAATCTTCGTTCAACAAAAAATCTAGATTTTTAATTAGCTATAACCATGTAAATATAGCAATTTGAAGCCCAATATCATCATTAATTAGAGCTTTTCAAAAAGCCCAAGACTTAAAAAGCCATTGATGTACTGCAAACAAAACTAGTCCCCATACACTAGTATACACAGAGCTTGCTGAGTTGAGAGATACAGTGGGGTTTTCGTTACCATGGAGATGGCCTTGACTTCTATATTACCTTGATGTTGTCATACACCACTCTCTGAGACAGCCTCTGGGTTTGGTCTGCTTCCTCATGCTCCATGCTGTCAAAATGTTCCAGAATCATCTTGAACATCAGTTTGTAGGCAGCATCACTCTTTGGGTCCATCTCATCATGCTCAAGGACAAACTGCTCTCCACTTTTCCTGCAGCAGTTCAACATATTTCATTAGCATATAACACATTTACAACTAAATATTTACATGCTGTACAGTACCGATCAGACCCAACCTAACACCAGAGTAAACCCCAACTAAACCCCGGGTTTACTTTCTGGGTTTACTTTTTGAAAATTTGGGTCCACTCGGGGTTTACTTTGGATTTACTCAAGAATTGCTTTTGGAGTCAACTATACGCACTGAAGTGTGAAGCAGACCTGTATTTTATCTTATCATCCTACTGCCTGTAATTCCTGCCCCTTGTATATTCCGAATACACATGTAGCGTCTGCTTTTAGGGTATACTTCTGATCGGGGTTTACTCTCTGTGTCCACTCTGGGTTTACTTGGGGTTTACTCTGGGTCCACTCTAGTAAACCCAGAAAGTAAACCCAGAAAGTAAACCCAGGGTTTAGTTGGGGTTTACTATCTGTTAGGTTGGGTCTGATTGGTACTGTATGTTATAACTTCCCTAAATAATTTCACTCATTTCAAAGAATCCACGATAACATGACATTCAGCTGCAACATTTTTTTTCTCTGTAGTATAAATATAGTGTGTCATCAACACATGCATAAATTAAATTTTGTTCACCAAAAGATTTCATCAGAAACCAGCCTTTTTTCCAAGAAAAAGGCTTTTAAATTACCAATTTTCAGAATCAAAGAGGTCTTTGCAATATAGACGCGTCTCGCGTATATGTTCATCCGCTAATTTGTATATGTCCTGCCATCGTTCTCGGAATTTGTGATTTTCCAGACAAAAGCTGAAGACATCAGGAAGAGTTGGTAAATCGGCTGTAGCCATTTCCATGTTGTTGATTTTTTAATTCTATAAATCAAAACAAACACAGCATGATATGATAAATCCAATACTGTGGAATCATTAGATTTCGTGGTGGCTCAATTTTCGTGGAATTCGTGGGTACCTTTCATCCACGAATTAATTTCCTCCACGAATTAATAAATTAGGGCAATAAAGTCATATTTCCTCTGTAAGTTTAAGAGAATGCATGAAATTACGTCCCCACGAACCTGTAAAACTTTAGCAATCCACGAAAATTGGCCCCCACGAAAATTAATGATTCCACAGTAAACATCTCTCGCTTTCTCACAAACACGCCCCCAATATTTTATCCAATATATCATTAATTAAATGCATCAATTTACTGAGCAGGTATTCCATGAAAACATTATATAACACTAAAATCATGCATACGCTTTACAAAGATGATAACATTCATCATCTCCAGATTATCTATTTTTTCAAACCTTGTCTGCTATTTTTTGATAACAAATTTATGCAAACCTTTTTTACTGCATGAGAACTAATCTTTGATGGGACCTATATATAGCTGTCACCTTGTGTAGATGATATGCATTGATTTAAAATAAAAGGTTAACAGAAATAACAGAGACATGTTTTTTTTCGTTATGGCAATTGCAATCTTTGAACTTGGAATTGTTAATATTCTAATATTGTGAAAACCATACTGTAATTTCTATGCAAGGTAAAAGTTGATTTAAATTTTCTACATGTGTAAAGAAATTAATGCATGCAAGGTACAACCAACACTTTGTTTTGTTATGGTAACTGCAATTAATCTTTGAACATCAATTTGTTAATATTCTAATATTGTTTGAAAATTACACTTTAATTAATACCCATGCAAGCAAAAAAGTTGATTTGAATTTTCTGCATGTGTAAATAATGCAAGGTACAACCTAGCTACAGGTCGAAGCTCTCGGTCTGAAAAAATATAATGGAAACCAGGTCACCCGTCCAAAATTTTTAAGAATGAAAGCTTAATTAATAAACAGACCTGCAGCAAGGTACGTGTATAACCAACACTTGCTCTATATACAGATGTAATGTCATTTATAGTGTTATATACGGTACTCTTCATCACAAATATAACAAAGTAAAGATCGATAAATGTGAAATTCAAAATCTACTTCTTAATGTTTAATACACTTTTGCTTCAAATTCCAAGATCCATATATAAATCAAATTTATCAACCGAAGAAGTAAAAATTTGTTTTACTAGTACAATAAGCAAGAATCAAATGACATCTTCTAAAAAATAAAGTACAGCTGATCTAGCTGTCAGCTGATATCACTGTGACATATGGATGATTGATTTCAGTGGGAAAACATGCAGCTTTATTTATATTTTAAAAAGGTGGCAGCATGGCTGTTAAAAAGATTTGCATAAAATATTTCATTTACCACTATCTACATGATCTACAAGCAAGGCAATTGTCTCTTGACGTTTTCATGAATAATGACCTAATTAAACCTCACTAAAATTTTCCACGTTTTAATGTTTACCCTTTTTCAGTTTACACTGATAGAGATAACCTGGCCTAGGGGCTATTTCACATTAAACAAATCAAAAGTTCTAAAATTAATGAAAAACCCAAAATACTTATCTTATACTTACAATTATTTCTTGGTAAACTAAACAAGTCGTGACATGATGAGATTCTCCAGGAAATGAATGTTAAAACAATTGACCTCGGCCTCTCCTCACCATTTTCTGAAAATCAGTGTTTACATTTTTGACTGTGTAGTAGGAAAAGTCCCGAAACACCTTCGCATTCGGAACACCTCTTCACAGGCGCGGATCCATCTGACAGAATAAAGCATTTACTTTACAGATTCGGCGAGTGTTTCATTGTGAATGACCAAAACTATTATCTTTTGACGTGACTTATAACGTTTACGAACGCTATGTACTAGTGAGGTCAAATTGTAAATTAAAGTCGTTTATCAGTGTCATATATTAATACAGTGAGGTCGCCTTTAACGAATCACTAAGTAAATTCGCGCTGATAGTACGTAACCAAGCCCGAGTTAAATTCATAATACAACATTGTTTTATTGTACCATACTTGACTCATAACATCATATATTTCTTTCCCAACAACCAATGATTAATCAAAAATTATCGCTGTACATTGATGGACGATGTTTTCTCCTTTAGCGGATCATTTTCTCCATTACCGAATCACGTGATATACAGCTGATTATTTTTTGTAAGGGACAGTGTCGAAATATTTTTTTGAAGTTTTAATATGCTTTAAAGCATGAATAAGAAAACTGGAAAGGCTAATACTTTTTTTCATTTTGAGTGAAGTGTTCATTCTATTGAACCCGACAATTCATGAAAAAATAACAATGAATTCAATGGTAAAAAAATGACTGCATGATTTGTAAACTTTGATCCACCAATTTATTAAAAACCGTTCAGTTTTTAGTCATCAATATTGTTAATTTTATGAGATACATGTATATGAACATTTTTTCATGAAATTACAAAAAAAGATATACAAGTAAATGAATCGAGAGAAAAAACGACATTTCATAACATATATGTACTACATCATATATTTTTCATGCGGCGCAACGACACTTAAAAATAAAAATAAAAATAAACATATAGAAACTTGAATATCGCGAGGAAAATAACTCATCGAATAAAAAATTTTAAAAAAAAGAAGAAAAAAATGAATATAAATTTCTGCATTGTTTTTTTTATTTATTCAAAAAAATTTAGCCATTCCGAATTTTTTAAAGATTTGTTAGCACGTACGTTAGAAAAATTGAAGTTTGAAGTTTGAATACACAACGGTAACTAATTTTAAAAAAGGTTTTAAAGGATCTAGAAGCATATCCTAGGGCGATTTTACACAAAATTGCCTAGAAATGTGTTTAGTGATTGTATAGTTAAGCAACCAAAAAACAAAAACAGGACCCAGTATTGACATCCAGCAAAAAAACCCCAAAAAACCTCCACCGATAGAAATGGAAGAACAAATACCGGGAAGACAGACGTGTTGAATCGGCGATCATTTGCATGTACTATGAAATATTTTAAAACAAATCTAGATGTATTGTGAATGACTGAATGTGCAAGCTGGATAGGTGTTCAGGGAAAATAAATATGTTCCATGACCTGTACATGTATGGAATCAGCGATCGTTTGTAATTATTAAATATTTTTAAAATAAAATTAAAAATGTATAGTGAATCTGCAAACTGGATCCATGTTCAAGGAAAATTATATTTTTAGGAAATAAACTACTAAATGTCATCGGATACGAATAACTTTAATTTGTAAGGCATGGGTTTTTAAATCAATAAATATCCGTATTAGTACAAGGAATTGGGGAAACCAAAATATGGTTGAAATCATAATCGGATGGAAAAATGTTCTAGAAAATGGGAATGAGATATGTTTTTAAAATCTTTTATTGTTGTTTCTGGGGTTTTTTATTGAAGCAGATGTGCAAATAATCGTAGCGGTAACAATTAATTTTGACATGATCCCTCCATGATCCCCGCATCTTGGTGATTCGTTATTGGAACCTTGACTACCCACAACATTATAGCTAATATAATTATTCTCTGATTAAGAAATTGTTTGACGCTTTCAGTGCTTGTAGACAGATAATTTTATTAAACATCTGTACCAAATATGCTTACATACAATGAGCCGATCACATCATCAGAGCTCAACCGAAAAGTGAAAGTAGTCAGCTGCACGCATGCTTTTTGTCGGCGTCCCCAAAAAGCTTGTTCATGTTTGTTTAGAAATTACGACATAAAACAAGATAAAATTGAATAATTTCATGATAAATAATTAAAACAAGAATAACTCTACATGACAGGATATGCTAAGTTAAGTATTGAACCTTTAATAGAAAGATACGGAATTGTTTATCTAAAAGTGATTCGTTAATGGAGACGATTCGTTAATGGCAACCTCACTGTACATTTAAGTTAGTACGAGTAAAAATAAAAAGTACGGTAATTCTAAATGAATAAAAAGTAAAGATTACGAGACAATGTGGTACATGTAATACAGAACTAAAATCAAGATAACTTTGGGAAATAAACGTTTATTAAAAGTTGGTATTATAACGACTAAAGGGTCGCATTAAAACCTAAAAATGTCATATTACAACATTTAGAACCATTTTAACAAGACCTTAAATTGGACTTTCAGTAGGATGCAACTATCTATTTCTTTCGTCAAAACAAGTTAAAATGACGCTGGTTTCAAGCGAAATATACACCGATTGCGGAGCATTAGCTCAAAAGCCAGACAAATCTTGTTGATTTCAAAGAGCCATGACTGAGTGGCCTACAATGCAACAGACAGGCCTACGTCACATTGCTGTTTGACACAACTACCCAAAGTCCAAGCTCCTGTTAAAATGGTTGTATGTATAGATTGTACAGTTATTAAATTTGACGATAATCAAAAATTAACAGGCACAGGGGCCAAGCCCGTTTTAACATTAATTTCAATGTAACCATAAATAAAGAGATAAATAACCTTTATTTATGGTTACATTGAAAATAATGTTAAAACAGGCTTGGCCCCTGTGTTAACAGGTTAAAAGATCAATTTTTACAAAAATGGAGTAACTACTTATATTTTTAAAAAAAACGTTATGGGAATTATTTACAGATATTATTTTTTTTAGAAAAAAAGTTTGACTTGAATGTGAACTAATTACGTATACTTTGTCCAACACTTGTTGGGTTCAGACTTATACGTGGCTGCACTAGCTACCTTTTTATTTTCTTAACATTGTATGAAGTATTGTGATTTCTTTTTTCATGCACACACGTTTTGTTTAATATCTGGATGATTTGATTTGATAAGTTATATATCACCTCAGCAAAATAAGGAGTTTAAAATAAATTTATTAAAGAATCATATCTAATATCGATACATGTACATAGAAATATTGACCTTCAATAGAATATACATGTTCATGGATGCATTGAACTAATGTTTTCATTTCATTTAATTCTTATATAGACGAATTGACTTCGCGCGTGATCTTATGAAACGTTAGATCACTCGGGAACACTCACTAAAAAAATGGAGAAAGTGAGTCTTCTATGTCTAATTTTGCAATGAAAATTCCTTTCTTTGTGTGTATCATCCTATCGAAATAATAGATATTCTTTGCATACACTTGAGAAACATCAATTACTGAGCCACGATGGTTATTGCAATTTTACACCGTGCAACTCTTTCATCCGCTCAGAATTTACGTGAGCAGATGAAATAATCTTATTTTAATCTTTTAAAATATTTTGATCATAGTAAAAAAAAAATACAACAACACTGTTTTGAATACTAATAAAATGAATGTTTAGTTATATGTATATTTTTTCTCATAATAAAAAATATGCCCTTTATCTAATTAGTCTTTTAGGTAGAGGATATATATATATATATATATATATATATATATATATATATATATATATATATATATATATATATATATATATATATATATATATATATATATATATATATATATATATATATATATATATATATATATTTTTTTTATGAGAAAAATATCATTTACATATAAAGCATGTATATATAACGTCAGGTGCTTGTGCACAGACATATAAAATGTTGGTCGGCAAGAAAAACTGATGAAATAAATAATTGTGAAATAAAATTAAGATTTATAAATGAATTTTTGTTTGGTTAGTTATGTCTAACAAGAGTCACATTTCTGGATTGAAAATACTTCTGTTGATTCCTCAAAGCACGGTTATACATAAGTAGATCCATTCCATCCACACAGCGCATGATCCTGGCGCGCACGATGGGCGTATCGCCGCCATCCTCTCGTTCCACTTCGCCGATCACTTGGAATAGAGATCCCACTGATCCCTCGAGTGGTTCTGTGAGGGATGTGTCTACACACAGAGACGCCGAAGTCTGGGGGTCACAGAGGGTCGCCTGGCGGTTTATACAGTCGTGTTGAATCAATCTACAGATTAGAAATCCAAGTTCATGTCTTTGATTTTAATGAGATTCGTTTACCTTTATGTAGACTAGTTGATCGAGAGTTTTCTGGTGACCCCCCCCCCCAAAAAAAACCCCCGCATGATATACATAGAGGTTTTTGAGAAGCGATGCAGATAAAAAAAAAACTGCTTGCGACAGGCTAGGGCCGTATATATACTTAAGGCCCCTATAGTATATACGCCCCTGCTTGCGAAGATAATTTTACAAAATCATATTACAATATTTGAAATAATCTTAAGTATAATATACCTTCCGGTTACTTTAATACTTCCTTGGTTGGTTGAGAGAGCATTGGAAATTTCTTGTACGCTACCACACTTCGGCAAGTCCATGGTTTACATTTCCCGCCAAAAATTATAACTGTCAAAGCCGGGCATAAATTTCTCCTATCGTTCAACCCGCGGGAAGGAAAAAAATTTTTTCAATAGAAAAAAAAAAGATAAACAGGTTTCGTGAAATATATCTACAATAACGGTTTTCTTTATTACTTTCCCAAAGTATGTTTAAATTGTATTTTTGACAGGAAACTGAATCCGGAACCGGTTTGGTGTTTTATTTCTTCCTGCCAAATAACATCTGTGTTGTGATTCGCGGAGAGACTGATAAAAAGCAAGGTGACATACATGTAAAGTTGTTTGCTTGTATGAGGTAGGTACATTCATCCTAAATATATCGTAAACTTATATTCATAGATGATTTTAATTAAAATTAAGAGGAAATAATGCCAAAAAACAGCCACAGTTCCCATAACAACGGCTGAAAATAGTGCTTCAGCGTAATCAAGATGGTGGATGATCATTTGACATTTGAGCTATCCGATTACAATTTGAGTTGTGGATATGCAATGGTATTCCATACTATCATTAAAAACAAAATGTTTACTTGGATGATAACAATTAATTTAATACTACCTATCCATCATAAGCAATACGGTTGTTATAGTTTAGATCAGCATTTTATTTATAAACGTGTAAACCTATCAGTTTTTTTCTGCCTATTCAATGCTTGGTGATAGAGGGGAAACTTGTACCGTTATGTAAAAGGCGATTGGATTGTTTAGAAATGTAAAATATAAAATGAATCTTTAATTCTAGGCCATGGATTAAATTGTTAAATTATGAGTGTGCATGAGAAATTGTTGGCAACTTTCCCAGAAACTAATAAAATGGGTGTAAGCTGTGCATATATAGCCACAGGCATGGGAAAACAAATGAGTGTCTAGAAGGAGTTTATATTTTGTGACTTCTCCTCGTTTGGCACTATTACTTTGTACACACCTAGGTTGTTGATTTACATTCCTATACATATTTACACAGGGAATGTTGAAAAGATCAATTTCTAAATTAAACTAAAGAATTAAGGCCTAATATTTTCATTTTGTTATACAGACTGAAGAATGAAATAGTGAGGTCTCTGCTTGGAAAATAAAACATATCCATGACGACTTACTACAGTCGCCACAACATGCCAGGTGTTCCAAGACAAACAGGATACACGGGAAGTTATGGAACCTCATCAACCAGAGTTTCCACGAGGCAACGGGCATCCAGTTTAAGTCGCGAAAACAGTGCAACTAGGAGTTACACTCCAAGCAGGTATAGTTTGGCCTGAAAAAAGTAAATGCTTATGAATAGGCATATTAACGAAACTTTGGTGTAAAAGGAATTTGTGTAAATTTTATTTATCTGTATTATTATGATTTTAAAAGATTGAAGATTCATTTCATTCATCATATTTTTTGCTTGCCTGTTTAGAGTGACTGATACTGAGTCCCATAACATTCACGCATACTTTTCATTTTAAAATTCTATCGTTTTAGCAAACCACCAAGGCCTTTACCCCATGGCCCAGGGCCTTTAGACAGCTATGGCAGAAAAATTGATGGCACAAACTACAAAATAAAAACTACCTCAACCTCAGGTCTCCATTCCAATGGACCCCTCAAAGCTACCAATAACTATGCCAGTACATATACAAGTTCATACAGCCCAACCTATGGCACGGGGCTCGGCTCCGGGACCTCTTCTAGACCCTCCAGTGGTCTGAAAAATCGGAGGTCCACGAGTATTTCTAATGTAAGTGATACATTGTCAGATGTTAGATTAACTGATTCGGATTCGCGGAGAATAAGGAGCAGAGAGGAGTCGAATGGGCTTTCATCTTACAGGTCTTCTCATGATGAATATACTCCAAGAGGCTCCAAAGCAAAACTAGACAATGATGACATATTCAATTCATCAAGAACAAGTTCCAGGAATAGTAGATTGTTGAAGGATAACAGCTCTTTTGATGAAAGTTACACTCCATCAATAAGTAGGAAGAGAGATGCCAGCTTACCACCCATGTCCAGGAAGGATTCCAGTCCCCTGGACTCTAGACCATCATTAACAGGGCAGAATTCTATATCCCCCGTAAATGCCAATGTAAGTCCATGAATGTATTTCCATGTTATTTCATATTAATAAGTGTTTTGACTTTTGATATATTTCCTTGACATGTGTGATACAAATTGAATTTCAAGATATTTCGGGTTTTCATTGTGACATCGAAGTATAAGATTGTTATAGTAAACTTCTTGTATACTAGCTATTTCCCATTGCTACTCATAGAATCCTCTGACAGCAATGAGCCAATATAAAGTAGAGATTTGTGTTTAATGAGAAAAAAAAGTTAAATAGCGAATTTCATATCAGTATGTTTGCATATCTATTGCACTCTTGCTACATTGTATTTCCTTTTAACAACCACCTGTTGTGAAAACATTTAAACACCACTGCCACTATCAGATTTTTAAAACGTGTAATTTTGAAATTGCAAAATGTAAGTAGCAATTAAAATAACATTTTCTAGTGATTCGGCATTATGAACAGAAATTGATCTGATAGCATTTTTGCCATGAACTGTTTAACAAGAAGAAAAAAAAATGAATAAAATTTAAAATATCAGCAGTTTGTGAACTCTTAGAACTACATGTATTTGTTAATATAAAAAATAGGGCTTTTATGTTTATGTATGTTTTAGTATTCTTATTACAATATGGAAAGTACTACTATGGCTCTGTTGTAACTCATGGAGAGAACATCTCTTCTTGTTAAAAGATTTGACCATCAAATTCGCCTCTCAAAAGTCAAAATATCACAGACATGTCTTCATTTTGTATATTTTCATTCCAACTCTATTGGGCAATGTATTAAAAAAAAACATCTTTTGGAAAATAACAAACACTTAATACTACAGCTTACTCCACTTATATTGAAATCACTTATTTGGAAATTCCGCTTATTTTGAAAAAGAAATAAATCCCCAGTTTTTGCCTCTCATTTTCTTTGCATTGATTTAACGGATATAATGAAATCGGCTATTTTGAAATTTTGCTTATATTGAAGCCACTGATCGGTCCCTATAGGTGATAATTAGATGTTTTCATAACGGTTATATTGAAGTACTCCCAGACGGCTGTCGTCACGGTTGGTGACAGTAATTATGCCAGACAGCCTGGTTAATGATATACAAAGGTGTTAATTGATAAGTTCTCATCATGTGTGTTTTTATACTTCTTTTAAAAAGTAAAATTTATTCACTGTTGAATTTTTTGTTTTTACATATACGGATGTATTGAGGTAACGTTTGAGTCTAGTGATTTTTCTCTTAAATGTAAAAGAATGCAATCGGAGATTATGACGAGGTTTAAGATAGTAACAAAATGAAACTTACAAAACTTACGGATATAAGTTTAATCAAACTTTGAAGGACTAATATTTCATGTAGTCTGTTCACTGTGATAGATAAATGATGACCAAATAATTTGTTCGGGTTTGGTTTTCTATGCTTTTATTGGGACTGAACTTTCAAAAATGGCGGCTTCACGTCAGTCAATTTCGCTTTATATTGAAATACGGATATATTGAAATAATTTGCATTGTCCCCTGAATCTCAATATATCCGGAGTAGGCTGTATATATATATATGTATAAGCTATTTAGTTTTAATGATTTTTGAGTGGCATGAAATTTATACATTCATATCCAAGTTATCAGAAGGAATGTACTGTAAAATTGAAAAAAAATTATTATTGACCCATTCAAATGTTTTTTTAATGGATTTGTGGATGTGCTTAATGGATAAGTGGATGTGCAAGCTGTTTACATTTTATTTGAGGATGTGTTTGATGAATTTAATTTGATTTCAGGGATCCTTGTCTCATCATATGAATGGTGGAAAAGTTGGTCTGAGAAACCTGGGAAATACTGTAAGTCGCATTCCAAAAAGAGTCTTTATAATCTATCAAAAATTTCATAATGTTGATATGCCATTCTTTCAAAAGGTAAAATAAAAACTTTACTGTATTTAATTATGTTTGGTTCAAGTATATTACTTTTTGCTACTTCTTCGTAAAACAAAGAAAAAATTGATACCTTTTATCCTATTTGAATCAGTGGTGTTGAATCAAGCTATTACTGGTATTGCATTTGTGTTATGTCTTGTGCACTGATACACTAATATTTTGTCTCTTTGGCTAGTGTTTCATGAATAGCGTACTACAGTGCCTTAGCAACACCAAACCTCTGCTGGAGTATTTTCTGAGGGATGACTTCACTTTTGATAAAAACACCACCACTAGCTCTATGAAGGGCCAGCTTGTCACAGGTATGTTTAGAAAAACCACCTATTACCTTTATCTTCAAAAATAGGTGAAAGATTTAGAATTATTAAGGACAACAACTCTATTTTAAAATTGATAATCAATGTGGTTTTGGGCCCCAAGAAATAATTTTTAAAATGAGTGTGAATATGTAAGAATATTTTTTATTTTGTATATACATGTATTTGCAAACTATTTAAAGGGCCAAACTTCAAACCTTCATCTTTTAAAAGTTTTAAGCTTTTAAAAGTTTTGTTTATTTTTTCTATTGATGTTTTAAATTGTTTTAGCCTATGCCAACTTGATGAAGTCAATGTGGAATGAAAGAAGCGATTCTCAAGTGTCACCAAATTCCTTCAAGACCCAAATTCAGAGATTTGCTCCAAGATTTATGGGATATGCGTATGTAAATTTTGTGAATGTTTGCTTGTAATAATCAAGATTTCTGGATTTATTTTTTTTAAATTAAAGAAATAAGCATATTTATCAGAATTTGCTTCTAAAAAAGAATTCGCATCTGACCCTTGATAGTGCAATTCTCAAGTGTCACCAAATTCCAAAGACCCAAATTCAGACATTTCCTCTTTGAGTTCAGGAATTTGTGAAATTCTGCTTGTGATGAATAATTCTGTTTGTTACTTTAAAAATTACTTTCTAGATAATTTAGCTTTGAATAAAAATTGTATCTGACCCTTGATGACCTGTATTGCAGCCAGCAGGACGCTCAGGAGTTCCTGCGGTATCTGTTGGAGGGCCTTCACGAGGATGTGAATAAGGTGACAAGTAAACCTAAGCCTGTCACCATCCAGGATGAGGATTTCAGCAAGTATGAATGCTAGTTTTTCATGAAGTTATTTAAACATGTTCATGACAACCCTTATCAAGGCTCTTTGTTTAACATGTTTAATGAATTAGCGTAACTTACAAGAAGCAGTAATTACGTATGTACTAAGAAATGTGCATATTTATTTCTGTGGGTTCAGTCAATCAATAATTTGTATTTTTGATACATATGTACATGTCAATATTTAAAATGTAGTACAATGCAGTCTGTTTTTCAAACCACCACTGTATTATGAGAAGTTTACATTGTTTATCATTTTATTTCCAGTGATCAGGACAAGGCCAAAGAATATTGGAGAGTTTATCTCACCTATGACAACAGTCACATTGTTGGTTAGTGTCAGTCTACTATTTATCAATGACTTGCACAACAAAAGAAATTTTTAAACTGACAAAAAAGTTAAAACTTGCATGGTTTTAAAGTCATTTTATTTCATTAATATCTGGGAAGGGGAAGATTGAAGGGACAGTGGGAAAAGTAAAATTTACTATTGTGTGTGTGCTTTCTCTTACAGAAATATTTGTAGGGCAGCTGAAAAGTGAATTAAGGTTTGATTGTGATCATCGTTCCGTCACCTTTGACCCGTTTTGGGATTTATCAGTGCCGATTCCTAAAGTGAGTATAGCTGCAAGTTATCATTTAAAATAACAGGTACACCTAAATGACCAGTTCTCTAAAACAAAACCAAAAAAACACCCTACAAACACTTGTTATTGGACAACTTTGTTGATATCTGCTAGCAGTAGTTGGAGATTTTTAATGATTCCTGATTATTTTTGTTGCTTTGAATAGATGCGCAATGATGTAAGCATCATACAGTGCCTAACAGCGTTTATGAAGGCTGAAGTACTGGATGGAGACGAAAGACCAGTAAGCAATTGAAATTGTATTTTTAAAATTTAGCACACGTACATGCTCTACTCCAAACAAATTTCAGTGGGTTTATTAGTGTTGTAGGTAGAATTGTTATTTTAGTGTTTTTGTTGTTTTTCAGACTTGTTCAAAATGTAAAAAGAGAATGAGATGCACAAAAATGTTTTCCATACAACGATTTCCTACCATATTGGTATTACGTATCCTTTATACAAGTAAAATATAAACCAGTTACTGGAGAATGATGTGCATACAAGTAAAACATGTACATTTGTTTTACTGGTATATCATTGCCTGTCCCAAGATATTTATGCAGCACATTTTGACGATTTTTAATAAAAATACACATACCTGGGAAGAAAGTGCAATTGAAATAGTTGAAAAGAATATTTTCCAAGATAATTTCATTGACACATTATCATCTTTCACTCGGAAAAATTCACAGGAACGAAAACAGATTCCTTACGGAGATTTATAATGGGGAATGTTTACATCTTTTCTCCATTCGGAATACACTCGGAATGCATCACGCAATTTTTCAACGTTATCATCCGGGCTTGCTGCAATACAAAATCTCCGTAGACATCACATTTTTTAGCATTGTATTGAAAACTGATAAGCTAACAGGGGCGAATATTGGAAATTTTTCATACTTTTGAATGAACATCGTTTGAACCTTGAGGTATTTATGAATATCAGGTAATTAAGCCAAATGTAAATCCAGAATATCTTGGGCAGAGTATAGTATCAATCAGATCACATCTTTAGATAAAATCTTTATCAATACATACACATATTCACATTATGTATACATATATGTGTGTGTGTAAAAAAGATGCTTTTCATGGCCAGATGGATTGTCCTTAATGATAAATAGATTTAAAAAGATTCAGTCAAGGCAGATACAGCCAGAAAGTTTCAACATGTGTGGATTTTCCACAAGTCCTTGACATGACGGAATACTCATCAGAGAAAGGTTTGTGCTTCATTATGTTTATTCTCTCTCTCTCTCTCTCTCTCTCATTTTTATATATTTCAATACTATCCATACTTACAGGAGGAAAGCGAGTGCTGTACAACTTGTATGGAGTCAGTAATCACAGTGGTGGGGTCCACTCTGGTCATTATACGGCCAACTGTAAACACCCCTACAGTGGCGAGTGGAATGTTTTCAATGATACGAGGTATGCTGCTATTTTTTTAATACTTTACATATGTTACCATTCATGGAACTCAAAAGCAACCATCAAAATTGAAAGATGATATTTTTTTTTAAGTCTGCTAAAACCAAAAAATCCTTGGATAAAATTTTTGTTTTATTTAAATCTGCTTTTGTATGTTATATTTATTGTTAAATAAGGGTCACCTATTTTAAAGTATAATAAACTTCATTATTGTTTTCATGAGGTTCCTTTTTTCCCAGTATTTTTTCATTCAATTTCGTTCTTCCGCAGGGTCAGTCCTACAAGTGCTAGTCGAGCAGTTTCTTCGGAGGCCTACCTCTTGTTTTATGAGAGAGTGATGGACCCGTCTCGTCTATGATCAAAGCGGCTTCTAAGACTGATATCAGAACATTATTCTACTGTTCAGGACTGAAAAGTGTGTCAGCATTAAAATTCTGGTTTGGGAATTTATCACATTCATTACTGTAAAATTCACTATTTTTTGGGAGAAAATATTGAGCTTTCTTTACCTGTTTACATTTCCCCACTTTACCTCATCAGCATTTTCCCTCTCCCTGATTTTCGTTTAACTAATGTCTTATTTGCATGTTTACATACATGTGCACACATGTACTTGTTCCTAGAATCATATTGGTCAAAACAGTATAATATATTATGTTATTGAACATGTGCACGACTTATCAGACTTTCAGTCCAATTTCTTAGATTGGATTTCAGTTGAGAAATATTATGCAAAATTACATTGTTATGGTAAAAATGTAGAATAAAGTTATATTCTATGCATTTTCATGGAGTTGTAAATACATGTACTTGGAGTTAAATTTTTTGTGGTTGTTATAAATTACATGATATTGTTATTTACTGTTACAATTAATGAAATCAAAGTATGTGACAACTGGTTAAATATTGAAGGAAGCATACAGCTTAAATTGACATGGAGTAAAGTTTGTTCATGGAAGGAATAAACCCATGAAAATTCAATGATTCATTTATTACTTGTTATTGTTGGAATTGTTGTACATTATATATCAACATATGAACTTAACACAATTTGATGATAGTTGTACAAAGTAGAACTAATTTATTGCTAGTGTTGAAGAATGAATGTGTTATAATGTGCTAGAGCCTTCTGATATGTAATGATTACTGTTTATTATAAGACTTGAAGTTCGAATCACAAAGATATTGAGAAGGTTGTCAAGAAAAAATAAGCATTCTGTGATATGTGATTTTTAGGCATCATGTGAGTTTTATTGTTATTATGAACAAGGTCTCGCTTAATTATGTGCAGACTGCATGTATTTCTAAATATCATGTTTGGAATCGTATCCCCAAAAAATTTGATTTTTTTTTTAACGTCAAAGTTTATTTTAATTATGTTTGAGATTTGAATTGTAACAATCCTTTTTTTAACCTCAAGGATAATAAACTACGGTTAAACTTTTTTAATTGAGGTCGATCAAAATAGAATGCGTATAAAGAGCAGGGAGGTGGGGGGTTGGGGGCTTTCCAATGCTTAACTGGATTTTGATAAATAATGTACATTTCTTTCTATTTTTTTTATTGGTAAGTCCACATGTATCCTTATTGTGATTAATTGTAAATAAGTACATGTACTTGTTAAGTGTGCTTCCTTTATTACCAGGGCAACTCTTCTCTTTTTATTACTGTACACACATTTTAGTCAAAATTTTATATTTACATTTAAACAACTGCATGTGCGCCTCCAAAATACCTGATGACCTTTAGGTATTTTATTTAAATATTTTATTATATCATGAATAAACTTTTTAAAAAATTGTTTTATCATTGAGCAGAGTATTTTAAAGATACATGTATTCAACACAATTTAGTCCAGTTTTTAATACCTCACACAAACTTATGTGATATCACGTTTAAATACATGTAGCTGGCAATTATAGGTTTACTTGTTTAGTTTTTTACAAGTTTCTAAAAAAAAAATTATGAAGATTAATATTAAAATTTGTGAACTTTTTTTCACAAAAGTTTCTTTTAGTTGCTGTAATGACATTTTTTATTGGGTCAGTGCTTTAATTATTTTATAAAATCAATAAGAAGTCACCAAGAGTTGGAAATTGCTATATATTTTTCAACTACCGGTAGCTGTTTTAATTTATTCAAGATATTCAATTTCAACACAAACCGTCCATTTGTTTTGTTTTTGTCCTGTTTTATCATTTTAACTCTGAGCACAAAATGAATTGTATCTATAAATTATGAATTAGTTCTTTTATGTGTATACATATTTAGTTTATTGACAAAATATTTACAAGCTAAATGTTATTACATGAACAATGTATTCTGATCTTCATGATTCACATACTATGTATGTCTGAAATGTGCATTTGATAGAAATTATATCTGAAGACTGCATGCAGTGAAAATGTAAACATACTCTTGATAATTTTGCTGGATATTTTCTTTATTGATCTTTACTACAAATTTAAATACACTGGTAAAATTTTAGGAAAGAGTGGATTCTGAACATCTTTTTTTAATAAGATAATTTTCATCATATGAAGAGTAAGTGAATATTAATTGATACCTTTGTTTTCATTTTGAGGTTGTTTTTGTTTTCAATATTACTGCAAGACATTGTCCTTAGTTTGAGAGATTTTAATCACTTGCCTTCAATAAATAGTCATGAAAATATGTAAATGGTTTTCAGTGTTTATTTTTCCTTCCTTTCATTATCATTTTATAAACTACCAGTGGGTCTATGACAACTCATCGAAAGACAACTCATTGAAAAAATTCATCGATGCGACAACTCACCGAATGGACAGCTCATCGATACAACAAGTCATGGAATAGACATCTCATGGATACGACAATACATCGATGCTCATCGAAACTTATCGGAAGTGAAAATAAAAGTGAAAAAGTAGATACTAAAAGTGAAAAGTAAAACACAATAACTAATACGTATCAAAAATTTTAATTGTATTCGCACTTATTAACATTTTGTTTTTTTCAAATAACTTTTTTTTCATTTTTCCGATCACATTTGTTACATTAATTTGTTTTATTATGGAATAATGTAAAATCACTTCCTCCCTCAGCCATATCGTGACTGAGAATAAAATGAAGACATTAACCTGAAAGTGTTCAAACATTTATATTTTCATTTCAATCATATCGACGAGTTGTCGTCATCCACGAGATGTCTTTCATTGACATGTCGCGTCGGTGAGTTTTATTTTCGATTAGTTGACTTTCAATGAGTTGTCGCTTTCGACGAGTTGTCTTTCGATGAGATGTCCGGCACCGACTACCAGTACATATACCAGAGTACTGTCAAGTCTGAATATATGAATTAAGTTAAAATTACTCCATTACTTTGCATTTATTTACCGAGTAAATTTTTAATGAATCATTGAAACAAACACATGCATGTATGCCAATTGTATTCTGGCCCCTTTTGACTTTTGATATTTCAAAAATATTAATAT
The DNA here is from genome assembly GCF_902806645.1 of Magallana gigas. Lineage (NCBI taxonomy): Eukaryota > Metazoa > Mollusca > Bivalvia > Ostreida > Ostreidae > Magallana > Magallana gigas. The sequence continues at coordinate 36,703,567 of NC_047565.1, read as the reverse complement.
TATAGAAGCAAGTCCATAATTAATAGCAAGTGGACGATCTGTTTGATCCACCTCCTTATCCTATACAGGTTACAGGCTAGAGTAATGGTGCCCTAATGTATCCCCTAAATGCTGACTTATTTTAATTGGAACTAATTATAATTATGATAAATACGCAACTTGGGCACACAATTAAACATTAAGCTATATAGCTTATCTTATAGATTGTTTATATTAATACAGACCTGAATCTTTATATAGATTTACATTACTTGAATTTATTATTAATCAGCTGTTGTTGACATCGTCCATGGTTTATTATGGAAGCTCCTCCTCAAGTGGAGGAATTCAAAATATGTGTCTATGGATAATTGATAATTAATAATCAGTGGTGTTATGGTTGCATGAACTCTAGGATGCACCATTAATATTTAATTATAACTCACATAATTATAACTCACCCACACATGCAAGTCATATTTTAATACCGTGTTTAATATTTTGTTCAATGGTACATTGAACATATGAATTTAGAAATCAGTTTGCCCACATTTTAACGATCTCCGATCCTCACCAAGGTTAAAGTTTTTGGAGCTGGTGTCCTCTAGATCTGATGATATAACTTCACCAAACTTGAAAAGATATGGTGCGTCTTATGAAACGTATGCACTTGACATGCTTGAATGCTGCATATAAGCCATAAGTTTTGGATGCTGGATGAGGTTTAGAATTTTGGAACAGGTCACACATTTTATAGATAATAGCTTTAATAATTGATTTAACTATAATATAAATGAATCACAGAGGTAGCCTCAGATGCAGAGCCCGATCTTTATTATCAAGGATGCTAAAAAAGAGGCCCAGGGGCCACATCGCTCACCTGGGCAAAATTTGCCTTAACTCTGATCAAATTAACATAACAGTATTAAAATCAAAATATTTTGACAACTTAGTACAGCAGACCTTGCTAAAAAAAAAGAATTAAAATCTACCAATTTTCATCCACATATTTTTTTTTTGGTAAATACCAAGCCTATTTTGTTGTACCTGTAAGATTTCTCTCTCTCTTTCTCTCTCTCTCTATATATATATTTTTTTGAGATTTTTGAAAAACAATCATATAATATATTTCTACTCCTTTATAAAAAAGATTTTTTCTCCACAAAGTTTCTAGCGCTATATTTTTTGTTGCAGAAGCTAACTAAATAACATGTTAATATGGCTGTTCCATGTATGTTTCTTATCCCCGACTAAGAGCGCAAATAATGGTTTTATAGCGGTAATACACAATATTTTCTTACAAATAGACATAAATATAAGCAATGAATGCTGTTTTTTGGATGTCGTTGGTCCTATGACACACCAAGCAGTGCAGACAAATTATCAAACCCCGCAAATCCGCGGTATTCAATTTGTCTGTACAGCTTAGCGTGTCATAGGACTGACGACATCCAAAAAATAAGCATTCAATGCTTAAATCAAACAATTTTTTAACATATGATATGCGTTATTATGTCAAAACAGTATCAATGAGTATTCAAGACCATATTACATGTACCATGATTTTCATATAATATAAAGGTGATCTCATAAAGGTGTTGCCTCGTCTTGGTGAGCTTTGTAATCTGTAGTTACCTATATTTTTATGAAAAAAATTACTTTTGAGGCTGAGGATCGGAGAACCTTCATTAGAATTAATTTTGTTGGGTTTAAGTTTTTTTTGTATGTATCATTTTGAATTTATTCAGTATTCATATTCAATGTGCAAGTCATGAAAAAAAACCTTAAATTGCTATATGACTTGCACATTGAATCCTTAAATAGCTACCGGTATATAAATTATATATACATTGTATATGGCATACTGGTACTTCAAAATGTATTTGGTTAAATATGCATTTAGTAACATACATACATTGTACATGTACACACATTTACACCATCCTCTCAAATATGATGGAATTTCAAACAAAAATAAACTATAATTAAACAGAGCACTTCATAATGACCCAAAACAAACTTGCATTTTTGCTCACAAGTATTTGCAGCCAAAATAAGATAAAAGCATCAGATCTGGACTGTCATTATCCAGATGGTTGGGACAATAGGTGGCTGATCATAAAAACCGATAATACACATCGTCTGAGCTAGCTAGGTTCTGCATAACTGGTCACAAAACAGGGATATAAAATTTCCCTAAAGAATTCAGTAATGGCATACTGAGTATACATATGAAATCCACTATATTTCATTGTAGCTCAATCAATAAATTGAAATCTGTAGATAATGATGATGTTAATTCACTGTTGTTTCTTTTTTTAATATCCCGACTGCCAACCAATATTTTATTCATGTTCAAACAATTGTTAGCATTGTCAAGCACTGTAATATAAATAGTAGCAAACTATACTTTAAGAGTTTCTATTTAAATTGTTCTCAAATCTCAATTCCTTGATTGGAAGAAGAAAACAAAACAACAACAGAATTTGCATAAAATCAAATAGAACCACAATGATAAATGCCCTAGGTCTGATCATATTTCATCCTTGTCAAGTGATGCAACGGTTTGGACAACAATGCCAATATGTATTTAATCCAAAACAAATCTCACAAGAAGTATGCACAGAGCAGGGAATTTATCTCCATTCATCACCGAACTACCAATTCATTATGTAAATAATTAATGATAGCATCATAGCATTATTTAATTCATGAAAATGTGTAACATCTTGATTTTCAACAAAAAAAAGTGAATATTCTTTTTTGATTTGGAAGCGGCTTTTTAAAATCTAAATCTGACAAATCTTTCACAGAAACTCAATCACCCATACATGTACATTATAAAATTTACCTAAGCATCCCACCCTCCAAAAGGAAAGGGAGCAAACACTGAAAATATTAATATCCAATCACAAAACACAAATTCTCAACTTTAAAACATTTATTTGAACCTTTAGAATCAAAATGCGTGCTTGTAGACATGAACAATGACAATCACTAATCAGTATGATGAAGAATATTCAAGGCATGAATAAATCTTTGTAACAGCATCAATCCTGGGACACAGTTGTGGATTTACATAGTAGAGATAACTGTATGTACAACATGTTGAATACAATTAACAGAATTTTATAACATCTATTTTATGAACAAAAGCCCTATTTAATTTAAATTATGCAATATGCATGTACCGGTACATGTAATTTTATCTGAATTATCATTTTCATATTAATCACTATTACTATATTATTAAGGTGGTAACTTGAAACTGAATGATAAGTTCAAAAAGTATCAGAAAAAAATCAAAATGTAGTCTTTTTAGGGTCCATTTTGGAAAAATGTGCTCTGATAAACACGTTACCTAAAACAAGAGGCCCAGGGGCCACATCGCTCACCTGAGCAACAATTGCCTTAATTCTGATCAAATTAGCATAACAGTATCAAAATATCTTGACAACTGAGTACAGTAGATCTTGCTAAAAAAAAATTGAAAATCTGCCAATTTTTATCCACCTCTTATTTTTTGGTAAATACCAAGCCCCTTTTGTTGTTGTACCTCTAAGATTTTTCTCTATTCCTATATACTCCCCCCCCCCCCCCCCCCCCCCCCCCAATTTCGTGGCCCCACTATTCTCTAGGGAATCATGGTTTCATCAAACTTAAATCTACCTTTAATCTCATAACCTGTGCTTTCACACTAAGTACTGAGTTTTGGACCAAAAACTTTCCCAGAATATTTTTAAAGATTTTGTCTATATATTCCTATGTAAAAATTCAAACCGCCATCACAGTCCCGCCCTACCACTAGGGACTGTGATTTTGCAAACTTGAATTTACACTACCCGAGGATGCCTCTACACAAGGTTAAGCTTTTCTGGCCAAATAGTCTTTAAAAAGAAGATTTTGAAAGATTTTCTCTATATATTCCTAAGTAAAATTTCATCCCCCATTGTGGCCTCACCCTACCCCTGGACTATTATTTAAACAAACTTCAATCTTTATGATCTGGGGATGCCTCCACTCAAATTTGGGCTTTCCTGGCCTAATACTTTTGAGAAGAAGACTTTTAAAGATTTTCTCTATATATAAAAATGTATCCCCCATTGTGGCCTCGCCCTACCCCCAGGGACCATGATTTGAACAAACTTGAATCTACATTATCTGAGGATGGTTACACGCCAATTTGAGATTTCTTGGCCAAATAGTTATTAAAAGAAATTTTTTAAAAGATTTTCTCTATATACTCTTATGTAAAAATTGATCCCCCAATTGTGGCCCCACCCTACCCCCGGGGACTATGATTTGAAGAAACGTGAATCTACACTACCTGAGGATGCTTCCATTTTAATTTGAGCTTATCTGGCCTAATAGATTTTGAGAATAAGATTTTTAAAGATTTTCTCTATATATATTCCTATGTAAAACTTGATCCCCCAATTGTGGCCCCACCCTACCCTCGGGGATCATGATTTGAACAGACTTAAACCTACACTACCTGAAGATGCTTCCATTTTAATTTGAGCTTTTCTGGCCAAATAGTTTTTGAGAAGAGGATTTTTAAAGATTTTCTCTATATATATTCCTATGTAAAACTTGATCCCCCTATTGTGGCCCCACCCTACCCCCAGGGACCAAGATTTAAACAAATTTGAATCTACACTACCTGAGGATGCTTCCACTCAAAGTTGAGCTTTCCTGGCCTAATAGTTTTTGAGAAGAAGATTTTAAAAGATTTTCTCTATATATTCCTTTGTACAACTTGATCCCCCAATTGTGGCCCCTCCCTACCCCCGGGAACCATGATTTGAACAAACTTGAATCTACATTTCCTGAGGATGCTCCCATTTTAATTTGAGCTTTTCTGGCCTGATAGTTTTTGATAAAAGATTTTTAAAGATTTTCTCTATATATTCCTATGTAAAACTTGATCCCCCTCTTGTGGCCCCTCCCTACCCCCGGGGACCATGATTTGAACAAACGTGAATCTACACTACCTGAGGATGCCTCCACACAAATTTAAGCTTTTCCGGCTGAATAGTTTTTGAGAAGAAGATTTTTGAAAAATACCAACAAATTTTTAATAATTCTCACTTATCTCCCCTTTAAAAAGGGCGTGGCACTTCATTTGAACAAACTTGAAACCCCTTCACCTACTGGTGCTTTGTGCCAAATTTGGTTGAAATCTGTCCAGTGGTTCTTGAGAAGAAGATGAAAATGTGAAAAGTTAACAACGACGACGACGACAACGACGACAACGACAGACAACGGACAAATTGTGATCAGAAAAGCTCACTTGAGCCTTTGGCTCAGGTGAGCTAAAAATCCAAAGCTATGACAATTTTTTATTTTATTTTTTAAACAATAAGTAAAAATCACTGTAGTCATATCATTATATTAATATCTTACCTGAATATAAATTGTTTCCCAGAATTTCAAAAGATTAGCATCGATAATTGTTATTTTCATAGATAAAGTAATAAGAAAAATGGTTTACCTTTTAAAACTACCAATAAGAAAAAAGGAATTCATATTTTTTGTTAAAGTATTTAAATCAGTTTTGGTTACTTGGCAGATTTAACTTTTGTCAAATTTTACTCGATATTTCTTTTTAATGAACATGATCTGTTGTCTTTAAACAAAGAATACAAATAAAAAAAAAATTAAATTGGAAAAAGTGACATTTATAAATCACAATGGCAATGATGGTTTTGTGTTCTCAAAATCAATTTGAACATAACAATAATAACAGATTTGTAAATACGATATTAAAATTAACTTTGAATGATAATTAAAATCTGGTCTTCAAAAGTTAAACTACTGGTACATGTACATGTAAATATTCAAATGGAGTAAAAAAGACCCAAAAAAATAAAATCCAGGACAACTGCATCACTATATACCTATAGAACATAGCACATTGTGCTGCAGCACTATATATAGAACATAGCACATTGTGCATAATGGCAATATCATAATAGTGAACGGAAACAAGGAATTAGGTCATGAAAAAAGACTAACTAGTATATGGTACATATGTACTCCGATTGTGATTTTAGCATTTCTGCATTTTCCAATATTTCAAAGTTTCATTCTTACATTATAGCAGCAAATATATCAAATATCTAACATTTAATATTATTGTTTTATTAGTACCTTTTCAAGGGAGGTAATCTTTTATCATGTACCCACTTTTTTGATGTCTGAACTTAATCAATAAATCAAATATCAATTCAATATTACTTACATACACAAGCATGATTTTAACATATTGCAAAAGATTCTAAAACATGGCACCATAATGGAAATGTAAATAACTAACTAAACATTAGCACTTATCATTAGCAACCTATTAACTGGGTGAAGATGCTTTGCAATAGATCTGTGAAGTTTGCATATATACATGTATATATATAGGTCACAACAAGCTGATTCAAACAGATATTTAATAGCTACTTGAAGAATTTGGGGATAACATAACATATAATCTTAAGTTTACATATAACAACAACACCAACTGTTGAAGGCAACAGAAAATTTGGGGGGTATGGGGTACAAACTTTCTGATGTACACAACTTAAACTCTTCAACAGTACCTAAGGTACTACGCACCATTTTGTAAGTGTGGTGATAAATGTGCCATCAGTTCTACCATGTACATACAAAATAACAAATCATTAACAAAAGATTTGGGGAAAATCAGATAGAGTATAAGATACAATTTTACAATACTGTAGATTCCATATTTAACACAAGTACGTAATTCCGCGATTCAACCATTTTGCATCAAATCACGAAATATAACATCGCATAGTCTAAATTTTCATTATAGTTTTATTTAGATTACATCTGTCCGAAAAATGAGTGAAATTTTGAAATTTGCGAGATGTGCTTCTTGCGATTTTTATACGCAGATATAAATTTTAGGCATTTAATGAGGAATCTACAGGAGTTAAGTGGTACTTAATTATGCAAACTTCATTGTTTATTAACAAATAAATACCAGTTCATGGATTAAATCAATTCAATTGATTCATATTAAATACGTGTGAGAGAGAGAGAGAGAGAGAGAGACAGAGAGAGAGAGAGAGAGAGTTTGAAACTCCATATACTACACAGCCAGTTGTTATTTTTACAGACTATTACACCAATAAATATAGTCTACTGGTTCTGGGAAAACTATCTATATTCATCTGATTTTACCGGTACATAAACATGCAGTTCTTAATCTGAAAAATATTTGAATGTTGCATCACATTCACACATATAATCCTATAACGGGAAGGGGGCTAAGAATTAACAACAGCTGTCTGCAGAGGGTTATTCTGCATAGCAACCTTTGACCTTTCATCCCTTGAATCATCCAAGTGGAAACTGATAACCTCTGTGACTTGCTTTCCACACGGTTGTCCCAGGCTACTTTGAGATATGCCCTGAGAGTTCATCTTGCTGTCAGAGGTCAGGCAACAAGGGTCTGTATCAGCGACTGGGTCATCTTCACATTTCTCCTTCACCTGACCTCTGCTGAAAGATTCATAGTGTTCATTATTGGATTCTGTTACATCTTTGTCCAAAGAATAATTTTCTGCACGATCTTTATCACTATCACACATGGCACTCAATTTATCGGGCTCCTCACCAGAAGATTCTCTGTAAGGAATTTCATCCACACCTGAAATGCTGCTCTTCACAAGGTTTGAAATCCCTAATGGACTAGTCTTTTCAACAATTCCTGCCAAGACTGTGCCTCCTATTTCAGTCTGCACATGACCATTCTTTTCCTTATGAAATGACTGCCTGTCTCCCGGAGTTGTAACACAAGGACTAGGATCGTGGGGGACATTTTTAACCTGGCTATCTGGTGGCTGACAGACAGAGTCTACTAGCACATTGGATTTAGATACATCTTGTTCAACACAGTGTTCATTGCTTTCCTCAGTTTTAATTTTAACGAAATTTGCGTCAGATGAGCCATTGTTATTTTGAATGTCTGTATTTTCAATTGGTTTCTTGATTCCAGTAAATTTCTCGGTGTCCTTGATTTCACAATCAAGTGGCTTCTGACTTTTTTCATCTGAATTGCTTGTGTTTCTTGCACTTTCTTCCCCTGGAAAATAATTTCACCAATGTTTATAGCAAGAGAAACCATTAATGCATTTTAAAAAAATGTATCTATAAAACAAAACCTGTCTTTTCAACACAAATGATAAAAGACACAAATACCGTACAATTGATTTTTTCACTTTGCCAATAGATTTATTATTAGCAGTATCTGGGATTGGTATTCTGAATAAGTAACCCAGAGAGCCCGCTGTTTAAGTTAAAATTAAATTACGATATTTTCTAACTTAAACAACAAGGTAAATTTTGTACCTCTCGGGAAGCATGATCTTTGATCTGACCATAAAACCAGCTGTAATTGTATTTTTTATTTGGTTTGGGGAATCCACACACTTACCTTTGTTTTCTGCAGTGACGGGCATAAGATGTGTTATGGAGTGTTTTCGGGCCTTCCTCTTCTTGCTGCCTATGACTGGTCCAGACGGAATGTCTTCTGCCTTCACTTTTAAGTGAGGTGGTATGGTCAGCTTAATTTCAGTTGCTGAGAATAAAGAAAAAGCAACATTTATTTTTCATCAGTATAAAATGTTTTAAAGTACCAACATACCTTCTTTGTACCATAGTTTCATCAAAATTAAATGAAAACCAACTTTTTGTTGATTTTGTTGTTTGAGTTGATCCATGAAATCAAATGTTCATTGAAATGCAATTTCTTATAATAAAACATTATACACATGAAAACATTGTATTTATCCGTGAAATCAGTGAAAATTGATGCCCATGAATATTTATAAAGCCACAGTATTCTTTTATTAGACATCAAATAACGCTCTATCATTTAACATACCACTGTTCATTATAAAAAAAATCTTGTACTCTTCATTTAACTTATTTCATCACAACAATATTATAGTTCTTGTTCCTGTGTGAAGTAAGATCCTGTGGTTACAGTTCAGTGCACTCTCACCTGAGCAGCTATCGCTGCTGACTGACGATGCACGACTCTCAGACGTGCTCCTTAGTTTAGGGGTAGTCCTCTTAGGTTTAGCCACCTTCTCCAGGGAACAGGCTGGCAAGGTGGCAATGTGGGCTTCAAGGTCAAAGTCCCTACCAAAATGGACACATCTTCCATTAAAATATAAATTCTCCACTTTGCATGCATTTTCAGGTGAGACAATAATATTTTACATAGCGATCAAACTGTGATAAAAGGCAACAGCCTCTCATTAACTGAAGTCCAAATGTGTTTGAATTTTACTGAACTTACCCTGTTTTGTATCTGCTGCTGTCTTCAAGTCGGACTTTCTCTGACTCGGACTGTGTTCTCTTTCTTATTTGTCTCGGATAGACAGATAGCACATCGAACCTCAGGTGTTCTCTCGGGTTTAAATCCAAGTGCTCCTCCTCCTTAAACTCGCTAAAAACAGTCAGCACAAATTTAATTAAAAACCCGCTTTGTTAAGGAATGTACATAAATACATGTATTATTCTTCTTTCAATGCCTCATAGTTGGAGTGAACAAATTTTTTATAAAGTTTCCCTTTAAGTCTTACAATGCAATATCAATGTCTAGCTTAATATGAAGTAAAAAAAAATACATAAAAAAATTTATGTATAACTATTACAATTACCTATATCAATTATTAAAAATTTGAATAGCTATAAAGTAAAAAAAAATACAATAATGATTAATAATACTTTTTCTTCTATGCCATTTATAAATATCTGAGGAAAAATCCTTAATGAATTGAAATTAGAACCATTTTAACAAGACCTTGGACTTTCAGTAGGGCGTAGCTGTCTATTCCTTGCATCAAAACATGTTAAAAATGATTTGGTTTCAAGCGAAATATGCATCAATTGTGTAGTATTATCTCAAAAGCCAGACAAATCTTGTTGATTTATAAAACCATGGCTGAGTGGCTAGCAATGAAATAGACAGACCTACGTCACATTGGTGTTTGACACACCTAACCAAAGTCCGAGCTCTTGTTAAAATGGTTCTATGGTGCAACATACATGTAAATGTATCAAATCAAATTGGTTTATTTTTGTTTCCCTATACGTCAATAATGACCTCTTTTACAGACCCACTGACCCTAGATAAGACCTAGCATAACAGCATAACATATATGATATAGGTCATCTATGACCACTGTTTTCACCTCTCTCTCTGGACTACCCTCGGCTCCCCACTGAGGGAATTCTCCGGGGACTTGGAGTTTGTCTGTCTGTCCTTCGAGGGCTGTATAATTCCCTCGTTAATCAGCTCCTGATATCGCTGTCCCCTGTTCCGTCTTTTGGACTTCCTCACTGGCTGAAAATCTCCGTCTCCCTCTCCATCCTCATCCACAATGTCACTGCTGGAGTCTCCCTTCTTGTAATAAGGGTTGTCAAATGGCTGCAGGGTGCTCATCTCCGGAGTGTCCTTAAAACCTTCAGAGTAACATCTCTTTCTTTTGAATCCAGACCAGGACAACATCTGGCTTTTAATCATTGCATGGTTTGTGATCATGGCATTCCTTGGATCCACAAAATTACTCCTAGCAATGTCCAGCCCTGCCCTACTGCCACGCTGCTGGTTCAGAAGTAATTTCCTCTCCAGTTCATCTCTAGATACAGACAGGTCATGTAACAATGACTTGTCACTCGGTTTATCAGACAGAGATGTGTAGACTCCTTTTTTGGTTTCTTCACCATCAAATTCAGAGGAGGTGTCAGATTTTGAGTAGTAGAGCTGATCTATGATGGAGTCCATTACCATTTTCCCACTAGCTACCATAGTATTTTTGTCCTCTTTTTCATTACCCTGCAGACCTTGTTCCATTCCACTCACACCTTGACCAGGAGGCAAAAGTGCTGGTCCAGAGTCCAACCTAGTCACCTTATTAAATAAACAGAATTAGAATTTTATTGCATGCACTATAATAACTTAAACTAACAATACAATTATGGATAATATTTTTATTTATGATGTATTTTTAAGGAAACTGGTTGTACTCTTAATCATTTTAAACTTTTTTTTCTTAAGTTTTAAATTGTTGAAGATGCATGTTGATTACTGTATTACCAGGTACATATAATGTAATTAAATACATGCACATGTATATATAATATGCATTTGTATCAGTTCTTTATACCTACCTTCTCTCTGGACAGATCCAGGGTCTGGCTGGTTGCTGCTGCTTTTGACGCATTTTGCTGTCCTGCCATAAATAGGAGGCTCAACCCTCCCATGTTAGAAGGATCTACAAATCACAACCACAGATATCAAGTTTCACATTTGAAATATGTGATCTGAGTAACCTGATATAAAATGCCAACATATTTTATATGTTCATTTTATATGATTCGGGCAAAAGATCACGTCTGTGACACACTGTCAAGTGATCTAGAAAGTGCTCATTCATTGAAATTTAGTACAGTAAAACTCGGTTATAGCGAAGTCCTAGGGACCAATGGATTTACTTCGTAATATCCGTAATTTGTTATATCCGTATAACGAATTCGTAATAATATCTAAAGGGAATTCATTTATACGTACATGTTTTCTTTCATCAGACTATAATTTTTGCTAATTGATGCTTAAAATAAAAATTCATTACTTTGATACCTTAAAAATCGGATAATGTGAATTGAAAAAATTTGGCCTATATGAAAATCAATTCATTCTAACTATTTTGTTACATGATAGTGCAAACTTTTTTAAACTGTAAAGAAATTTATTTTAAAGGTGTTTATAATTCGTTATAGTGTAATTATTCACCTCTACGGAACTCAAAATCAATTCGCTATATCCATAAATTTGTTAAATCCGAATTTGTTATAACCGTAAAATTTTGCAAAGATTTGTTAAGAATTTTAACGGGGACTAAAAAAAAGTTCGCTATATCTGAGAATTCGCTATATCTGTGTTCATAATAAACGAGTTTTACTGTATGTACTTATCACACAAACTTGCCAGCCAGTTTCCCAGGAGTGATGGTTTGATCAGCTCTTGTGAAGTCCAAGCCTTCTTTGGTTGGTGATCGAGGGAGGAGACCAGTCGGGTGCATGCCCTTCTCTGGGTTATGCCATTTGTAGTCAGGGTTTGCTTTCATGAAGGCATCCTTGTACTACAATTAACAGATACAGGGTAAATTCATTGTTTGAAATATAGTTACTAGATCTGCATAAATACAGTCAACTTTTTATTTCTTGTATATATTTTTATTTTAATATTGAAGTCATATCCTAACCTCTCTAACTGTAAACAACAAATTCTCTGAGGAATCTACTGTAGTTTATATAGTAACTATATTTATATAGTAAACTATATTATTATGTTTTGGCTCTATTTATCATTTTATTAGGCATGACAAACTATCACTGCTGTATCTCAGAACACCTAGTACATACAGACATTCATGAATACGATATGTTTAATCACCTGCTTAGCTAAGTCAGTGTATTGCATCTTTTCGTCCTCTTTCAGGTTTGCCCACAAATCGCCAAGGATACGAGTGACGTTGCGGTTGTCGAGATTCGGGTTCTTTTCTCGGACCATTGAGCGATGTCTCTTGCAAAAAATAAGGAAAGCATTCATAGGTCGCCTGACCTCCTTTTTGTCTGGGTCCGCTGGATCCATCCCTGTAAAAACAGTTATACAATTCAACAAGGAAAAAATGATCAATGTACATATAAGTACATGGTTATACAGTGCATGTAGCTAAAATAGTAAATTGGTTTACAATGTTAATTAAGCCAGGTTTAGGTTCAAATTACTCAGCTGCATTTTTGAAAGTTTTTTCCCCCTCAGAAATAGCTATATATATTAATGTAATATGATTTAGTTTTCTTTGTGACGTATTTTTAATATGAAATGATTAATAATTATTATCAATATGATAAATATCAAACTGAATTTTTTTTTAAAGTTAAGATTTCTTCAGGATCTAGGAAAACAAGATTATTTCGTACATAAAAATAATGACATAATTAATATCTTTTTTTTGGAAGGGGAGGGGGGGTAGGTTTATCATTTTTTTGTTTACCTGTAATATTTTTTTAATTGCAAAAAATAAATGGTTTCTAGAGCGTGGGTTTTTTTTTTTTTTTTTTTTTTTATTTTTTTTGGATGTACATACATTTGGATTCCGTTTTACATTTATACAGGGCCTTCTTGTTTTATAATCGTAGATTGAACATGTTGAAAAATGTTGAACATTCACCTGTCATATGGTTACGCATGCGCATACAACCCGACCGAATAATCATTTTCAATCGTTTGAAACTCAAGTATTATATTGATCATAGTATATTAAAAATAAAACTCAATGGCACTGTAAAATAAAGTTAGAATGTACATTTACTTTAACACATAAAAGATAAAAACTGCTGTCGATTTAGAGACAGACTGGCGATTATGTAGACGACCTGTCCAAATTACAAGATATATAAACAAACATATTTTCGATGTGTCAATCTCCTTGTTCAGAAATATAATTTAATCAATTTGGGGCCTGTTTAAATGAATTTGGAGAGTAAAAGACATTTGTACGAGAAGGGATCGGTCCTTTTAACGAGTAACCCACAGCCCCCCCTTCAAGTCTACGACCATGTGCTTCTTAGTCGACAAAACATGGCTCGCTTGTACATAAACACGTGGCCTTATTTTGTCCCGAATCCTCTACACGTGGCCAAGTTACATCCCTACACATGACAGTAAATTTGTTTGTTGTGATATAATTCAACAAAATAACACAAAATATTTCAGTGATAGTGTTCTAAAAGACGTATAATTAACAAAAACAAGTCGTCTCATTATGACACTTCGACCACATCATGTCGGCCGGGACACACTCGATCAGTGGTCTGATTCACGGCAAAATTGAATGGAAAAGTTATGTGTCACTCAGTCAAATTCATTAAAAAGTAAAAATTAACAATAATCTTACCTACCGGTAGCCCCTTTTCACCAGAATCGTTTTAATTTCTCTCTTGAATGACTTCCGTCAATGTGTATATCTTCTCTCTGGTTATAGCGAACTGCGCAAGGCTATTAAAAATAGGTCAAGGTTGTTATATCTCAAACATTGCAAAATTGGCTTCAAATTCAGTGATATATCCTATAAATTTTATGTTTCAGAGATCAAACAGTTGCTAATAATAATTAACCTGGTGTATTATTTCCTTTAAGTAGTTTCTACAGTTTAAACATGTGACGAGGAGCGGATCTAAAGAGTCGATAAACGATTATCCACTATCCATTGGTAACTTTATGTAAAATTTGAATTCGTGCAAACTGGTAAAGCAGGCAAGAAATATTTTATATGTGAAAGAAACCATTAAAGGCTATAATTAAAACATTGTAAGTACTTGTATTTTTTTAATATCACGTTTTTTGCAGTAAAATGAAAATAAAACAAAATAAATATTACCATACATCGACTATATTGGCAGTAATTTCAATTTTGATTTACTGTCCCACAAACAGGAACATTTCAATTTTAAAAAAATAGAATTTTAAAAGTTTGAATTATATAAAGAGCAAAAAACAAAACACATATTATACGTAATTAAAATATATTTCTATGAAACAGTTAAATTAACCCAGTATATTCGCTCACATTCGCAAAAGATTTCAAACAGTCACAAACCCAGTATATTCGCTCACAATCGCTAAAATTTAGTGCAGGCACGTAGCTTCGGGGGGGGGGGGGACAAAACGAATAAGAATTTATTTGAATAAATGGTGTCACAATGCAGGCATGTATTTGGGGGGGGGGGGGGGGCAGCATATCCCCGCTCTGAGCTTTCTCGCAACAAACATTTTCTTAAATAACATCAGTAAAGAAAATTGAATTTTGAATAAACCCTCCACTCCCATGTAAGACGTTGTAGTCAATTTAGTAAAATTAACATTGAAAAGGAGCACAATTTAATGAAAGTGTGAATATGTCAAAAACTGCCAACCCGCTACATTCTTTAAAATAGGACCTTAAAGGGGCATTGTTGCGATTTTGGTCAAAAAATATTTTCCGATTTTAATGTTTACAATGCTCAAATGAAGCATTTCTTATATATGCAACCAAAATTTTAATGTCATTCGTTGAGTTATAAGCGAGTTACAAGTCCAATTTTAGACCTTGAATGAATGTGTTAAACGTTAGAAACTATTTATTAACGCTCAAAATGAAAAAGAAGATAGACAAATTAGCTTGAAAATGATTTTTTTTCCTGGTAAATTGAACCTATGTAAACAAAAACAGGGCACGAGCCTTGTTTACATAACAAAGAATTGTGAGCTCTGTATCTTACTAAATGACTGATTCTAAAATTTTATTTGATCATTTGAAATGTATTTCTAAAGCATTGTAAATAAAAAAAGCAGAAAAATAGTACTTGACCCAAATCGTGACCATGATCCTTTAACTTATCAGACATATTGATATGTAACACAACACATTCACCCATTGGGCGTTAAATATTGAATAGGCAAAAAAAAAAAAAAAAAAAAAAAAAAAAAACGAAATTGAAATCCGACTCTAGGCGGACCTCTGTAAGTACCCATGGGGAACAATGCCCAAAATTCGTAGTCCTTTATCTCAAAAACCACGACCTTTAATTTTTTGGATTTTTTAAAATTCTGCGTCTTTGATGTTTGATTGATGAGGAAAACAAAATACATGTTACATTTTATTTAGAACCGTACGTGGCGGGCTTGACAGATATGTTCCGCAACAAAGATTCTCAAAGATTTATAAAGTGAGAACTATTTTTGTATTTTTATTACAGCAACATGAATTTCAAAGCGTTCTGTCTGGCTTTCCTCTGTTTTGTTTTACTTTTCACTTTTAGCGATGGCGCATGTAAAAAAGAGTTGGCAAATTATCACATTGACAGAGGTAAGTTCACAAACTGTCTTAATTAAATTGCTTAATTTTTTTCTCTCCATACAGATTTTGAATTTTTTTTTGGGGGGGGGGGATTAAACTTTTGCCAGATATGCCTTATTCATGTCTTTCTACATAACTGACGTAATTAAAATGAGAAACGAGGAGCCTGTAATAATTTAGACCCACAATGTTTGTGCATATGATAGCGAATATATTAACAATAATACATTATTTTTATATTATCTCTACACACAAATTCCTGTATGAGGAGAACAATTTAATACGTTGATAATTAGTCAATCTGTAAATCAATTAAAGCAGGTAGGAAATAGACGGTACATATATTTGTTAAATATATATAGAACTACAAACATCACCTCCCTATAAAAATTGGTAGGTGGAACAATACTCCACGTGAAGACCGCAAGTACGTACGGCTCATGTGAAGCCAATCAAAAAAATAAAAAATAATAATGGGAGGTCAGTGTCTCTGAGTTATAGCCAATTTAATAATTTGACCTTTTTGCACCTGAAATGCGATTTCAGCCTGATAGATTTGTTGTCAGTATTTTTGATTAAGCAAATTTTTTTCTTGAAATATCGTTTTTAATTTTACACAATGGTCACACTAATTAGAGGGATTACGAAAAAAAATTGTACGAAGCTGCATAAATGTTTTTGGTGACCTTTTTGCACTTAAAATAGACAATTTCCATAGTAGTTACAATTTGATTGGAAATACAAACATTTTTAATATCAAGAATTTTATAAGATTAATCCAGTTTGCCTAGATATGTATTCAGTATCATTTTGACATAATAAAACATGGGGTCAGTGATGTCAAATTTTAGATATCAAGCTTCAAATGTAAAATTCTCGCAAAATTTGGCTTAAAAAATGCAGACATTTTCTATATATTTGCATGATTATATGCTAAACGTCTAGATCTATTATTCTCTCAAAATTTAGTTTTGTACAAGTCACACAGGACCTATAGAACATGTCACAAACATATCAAATGTTAAAAATGTGAATAACGAATAAAGTATATTAAAAAGAAAAGTATATCGAAATTCTTAAAATTGCTTTTTTTCTGTCATTTTCGTCTAAAAAAAAAAACCCTTCCGCACGAGAAAATAGTTCCCCCCAAAACTTGTTTGTTTCTTGAATTCAGTTGAATATTTTTATGAATGTTTTTTAATTATAAAATGATGATCTTTCTGTGAGGATTATAAAATCATATTTATTTAAAATATAATGAATCTGCGCAATGAAATCAAAACGCGACGAGTGAGATACCTTAATGTAAAACATTAACTGCTTTCATTGGCTTTTTTCAAGGCATGGTGCATTTTTTTATCACTTCAAAATGTTTTTGACATAGATATATACTTAACATATTATTTTTTACAATCTTAATTGTTGATGACCAAGATGGGAAGATTTCCTCAAATGCCCAGAGAACATAGATTGTGTAATTTTTATCTATTAGTGGCTGAAGATGAATACCATTTATTTTGAAATGTTATTCTGGGGAATTATTTAAATTAGAATATAATTATATATCTTCTTTTTTTTTATATCAAGAGGCTTAATGCTCTGTTTGTGATACAGAACGCTTAATTTGTTATATAGATCTATTTTGTCATATTGATGCGATTACAAAAAAAAAAAAATATAAAAAGTAATTTTAAATAATAGTATCTGATAACGTTTAACTTTTCAAACCAAACAATGAAATATATTTTGTTTAATATCTCTTTCATCTAGATTATATAAATCACCTATTTGAAAAAAAAATATTGTTGCTTTGGTTTCTATATACTTTTTTACATATATTATGACGATGGTGCATTATTCAGAGAAAGATCTATGAAATTTTATCATAGACTTGAATAAATATTGCACACTGTAGGTCAATAGTTTTTAGGGGGCCGGATGGTTGGGCCATTTTTTAAAGGCTATATCAATCTCCTTTTGAAAGAGAGCATCGTATAAAGATACAGGGAAATTTTCAAATTTAAAGATTTTTTCTTTACTAAATAATACATCTAGTTCATGGCTATAAAACCATACCTAAAATTTTAAAGTTGATCTGATGTTTAATTTTTGACCATGCAGACTCCTTAATATTGAAACATATCTATCGCATCCATGACAACATTGAGGATGCATGTTGAACTTTTAATTTAGTAATTAATTATGCTTTACGGTATTATAATTAGTAAAAAGTGAAAAGCATTTACCAAAAGACTCTCTATTGTTTATGATATTCGTGGGGATCAATATTCGTTGATTTAAAGAACAAATTATTTTCGAATATCGAGAACTAATTGTCACTTTCACGGCAAGTCATTAGTTAAAAAAATTATCTGAATTATAAAAAAAAAAAAAAATCCAGCCCAATGCATCAAACACGTACACTTTATATTGTATAAGCACACTGTCCGTGATCTGTGGATGACGAATGGTCTCTTCAACAATTAATGAGAGGTTATTTTAAATATCACACCTTTGGCGACCAGATGATAAATCAAAGTTCACAGGTATTTGAACTGTTATTTGATTGGTTGTAGCGAAACAATTCGTCATTGAACTTGAATACATTCGTCCCCTGGTCTAGCTCCAAAAACAATAACGAATCACCTAAGCAACTTTTTGCTGGTGACATGTTGCATTTGCATATAACTAAAGGAGGGTGCTTTTTTAACTTGATGACGATGTCTAGAAAAAAAGACCACCAAAAAGCTTTATTTTTTTTTTAATCAGTAAAGGATGTATTAATATGGATATCTCTGAGAGAGAGAGAGAGAGAGAGAGAGAGAGAGAGAGAGAGAGAGAGAGAGAGAGAGAGAGAGAGAGAGAGAGAGAGAGAGAGAGAGAGAGAGAGAGAGAGAGAGAGAGAGAGTATTCTCTTTTGAGAAGTGGACAGGCATAAGCTACATCCATGTAGGCTATGTCTGTCCACTTCTCAAAAGGGAGAGAGAGAGAGAGAGAGAGAGAGAGAGAGAGAGAGAGAGAGAGAGAGAGAAATGCTTTAATTAAACCCATACAAATTTGAATAGAACAAACAATTTTTGCCTCAACAGATATTTTTTTTTTTATTTACCATTTTGATCTCTCTATTTAATTTACATTTCTTGCATATCAAATCATCACCAATATACTGGACAACATGGCAATATATTTTCTATTTCAGATTCCACTTTGAAGGTCACATTTTACTGTTCCAAACACCGTAGAGAATGGTCATACGGGGTGATGCGATTTCCTGAATTTTGCGAAAGATGCTTTTGTTTTGGATATATCATGGAATGTTGCGAGTAAGTGTTTACCAATTAAGCAAGAAAAAAAACCCTTAATATCATAAATATTGGATGTCAGCTGTCAACCGCGGTTACTCGGCCCTAAAAGGATGGTAATGGAAAAAATCCGTGACCAAAATCTATTACTTTGTTTATTTCTTCTTCTTTTTTTTTCTTTTTTTTTAAGAAAGATCTTGTATTTCTAGAAAGAAAATACTCTAGAAGAAAAGGGTTTTTAACGTATTTAAAGTAAACAAAAAATACAGTTTATAGATGACAAAAGTTTTGGAAATACAAATAAAAATATCAGAAAATTAAGAAATTTCTTGAAAATGAATGAAAAAGGAAACTAACACAATATTATATTATATAGTAATGATAATAAGTAATTTGTCTGATATTTACATTAAATTGCATATAAGATGTCGAAATGTTTATTTCTATTTGTTCATCTTGTAGTTCTGGGAATGTCGCTGGCGCGGTCACTGTTGATGGATGTATGAAGGAGTATCATGGATGCAATGCAGTGTTCTACAAGTTTGTGAATGGCATCAAAATTAACTGTCATACAGGTCTTCCATTCGATGACCGGCTAGGATTTTGAGTATACCGGGCATGCTTATGGGGTTTTTTTATTGTTGTATAAAATTATATGTTACTAAATATTATCGTGTTATCTTATTTCTGTAACTATTTGTACATTATAACGAGGTACGTTATACTGTAAACCAACTTTTATTCGCGTGCGAGAAATTTTCGCGAGGTTAGCGAGAGCCCTGTCATAGCGAATATTTCTCGCCGCGAACCGATCCTTTGTCTATAGCTTTTATAACAATACAGGTCTGGATAAGGCTTGGTCGCGAACATTAGTCGTCGCGAACCAGTTGATATCGGCAGTTGATCGCGAAATAAAGTCGCCGCGAATAAAAATTGGTAGAGAAAAAACTAGTATTTTGTCGACTATAAGTGAAGAGGTCTATTGCATTCAAGTCCTTAAAACCCAATTTACAAACACACAAACAAAAAACCACTAGTACTGTTTGCGTCAGGGAAATCAAACTATAAAGACTCGATTACAGGTCGAGTGTTTCATCTAATGTGTATGCTTTATTTTTGCATTAATTGTAAAAGAAACTTTTGGCTCACATTCAATATATACTGATCAATACCTAAAGATCTCAACCCCAACCCCTCTATCCCCCCCCCCCCCCCAAAAAAAATGTATAGATAATGAACGCCTCTACTTGTAATAATCAAGAATCAATTCATTTCGATTTCAGATTTAATACAAAAAAATCCAATTTTTTAAAGATAAATTCACATACTAGTATTACAGATTATGTTTAACCATTGCTAGCTAGTGAATTATAAATAGGACAGCATATAAATCATGTAAATCATACTTGTAAAAGACATGGTTTTTATGGGTACGTAATCATTAACTTGCGCAAATACTTTGATAGATTGTGCCCCACATGTTACATAAAAGATTTAAAAGAAAAGGGCAAATTATAAGACTGATGAGATACTGCAGACAAAGGTCAGTATATTAGTAATCAATGGATGCAAGAATCTTTAAAAAGGGACACATGAACAGGCTTACCAACACAAGTCACAGAAAATGGGTTCACGAAGCTTACTAACACTGTTCCTTATTTGTGTGTCGTATCTATGTTGGAGCGCTGATGCTTCCTGCCATGTTGATAAATCGATTGGGAAGTTTAAAATTGACAAAGGTAAGGGGTGTTCGATTTGATAGTCTGTGTTTTATATTTTCTATATTAATTTTTGTAACAGTTACATGTACCGGTATATTAAAAATTAATAAAACTACTGCTGTTTTCCGCGAGAAATCAGTTTGCTTAAAGGTCATATGAAACGATATCCTGACCATATTGAGTTATATATGGGAATGAGTTCATAAGTGCCTATTTAATAAGACTGACATTGTTTTTTGGATATTTTATGCAAAATGTGAGCGCCACAGTCGATCAAAATTACTTAATCGGGAAAAGGAACATTGACTTACGCGGCTTACCTCCCTTGCTTATGACGTCAGTAAGACCCAATCGCCTTATAAAGCTATGTTGTGAATACAAATATCCATGTCATTTTGCACCATTTTAAAAGAAAAAAAATACTATTTTATATAAAAACTTGTATAATTATACAATAATCAACCACGTCAGTATTTTTTCTCTCAAGAAATGAAATCGTGTGCGTTTTTATTTACATGTAATAGCGTGTACATAATGATATTCAGTTTCGAGACTGCAGGGAGAATAAATGATTTTCTTCATAGATCCACATGCAAGTATAATATAATTTTAATATAAGCATATTTATATGTTTTATTTTGATCTTTTTAATGAAATTGACAAATTCAAAAATAAGTCTGATCGTTTTTTCCCATTTGCACGTTCATGCAATTCATTAAGATTTTTTTTCTTTTTTGTGCCTCATTCGCTTCACGATTATATTGTTTGTTTCACTTTCAAATTCACAAATATGTTACCATTTAATTATTTTTAGTCTAAGAGAAATTTCTTCAAATGTTTTGTTTTTGAAACGTGTACTTGAATGTGCCGTGTTTTGATTTTAAAACGTGTATGTGCGGTGTTTACTCACAGGTCCCTTTTATCTCACTTTCTTCCGCAATGTTTTCTTTCGGTTGTTTTTTTTTTCATTATTGATGCTTGTTCTTAATATAATCTGTTGATTATTTTCACATTCGTTCACAACTATTTTTATCAAACAACCGATTTATTTTACCGATACATTTCTAAATCCTTAAATGTTATATATTTCCGCGATCTAATTTAATAAAACGTTAATACACGTGTACACAAAGTATTTTCTAAAGATATTGCTACATGTATATATCAATAAGTCAGAAATTTATATTATTTCGAAATAAAATTTAAGAATAATTTTACGGCATTTTATAGCAGCTCTTAAATACAATTAAATTATGTACACAATGCCTCAAACATTTTCATTGGCCTGCCTTATATACTTTTTTACGTGACAAAATAAATCAAATCAATTTTAAATGCTTTAATTCCCTATAAATGTAGCTCAATCAATATAATGTTGGAGCATTTCTTTCGTTAAATTTCCACTCCAGTACGGGATCTTCATTATGATTTTACTTTTGTGAGAAGCTGATATTAGATTTACTCATTAACGACCAATTAAAACTAAGTCATCTGTAGGCTACTACGAAATCAAATGATCTCATTTGAAAGGAAAGACACGTTCATATATGCAAAAATTACTAAAATCTAATCGATAAACTACTGTAAATTTACTATAGCATTGAATGATTTATTTTTGACGTCGTCGTGTCAATAACTGCCGTCAGGTGAGCAGACAAATTGAATAACGCGCGTTAGCGCGTTATGATAATTTGTTTGCTCACCTGACGGCAGTTATTGACACCACGACGTCAAAAATAAATCATTTAATGCTTATATTTACATTCCCTTACTGAAGAAATCAACTGTTTACTTAAATAAATCGATATAAAGTGCAGATCACGGAGGGAGTGAGTAAGTAACAGCAAGAACAGCTGTTTTGCAAAACCGGTTCAAACTGGTTTTCACATAGACTGTTGAGATGTGATCGACGAGCATGAAAATATAATCCATGATAAATAACTCTTGAAATGTTGTTTTTAACAATAAAGTCAACTTTTTTGTTGAATAATTATAAAACATGGTGTTTTGACAACATTCATGCAATGCATTTTTAACAGATAACATAGGAATCACTGTTTGAGAACTACTTATGTAAATTACTCGTAAATTCATATGCAGTGAATAGGTGTTACATTTAGAGGCATTTAAACATCACGGAATTTAATGGAAAAACACAGTAGAATGTAAATATACTAGTTTTAATGCGTTGTTTACATCGGTGGGTCTTTGTGACGTCATAAATCCACAAAATCAAGAACGATAAGCGGGCAAGAATTTTTTCAGGTGCTCAGTTTTCACGGTTATTTCTCAGTAATGCAAAGGCAAAAAAATCTTACATCATGTATTTTAACATTTGTTTATACCAAGCTTTATATTCATGAAAGAAAATCATAGTGTTAAAAATCGTTTCATATGACCTTTAATAAGATCATTTAATTCATAAACAATTTTGAAAGCTAAAGATATCCAAAATTGTGATATAATTCGACTAAGTTAATTTGGTTGCGTGATCAGTTTAATCAAAATTCGAATAAGTTAAAGTACATAGATATGGAAATTATCTAAAAAAAATTCGCAAGTTCTATTCATTTTTTTTTTCAAATCATAATTTACATTGATATTTGTTTTACAAGAGCTGCATATATTTCGGGAATTTTATTTATATTAACTGATTTTGATAGATACAAAAGTAGCTGCATATATTTCGGTGATTTTATTTATATACACTGATTTCAATAGATACGTATTTAAAAGTTCACCAGACTCTTTGAGTTTCAGACATGTCGTATTTGAAAATGCTATGTATTTAAATCGAGTTAAGCTGTATAAAAACAATAATAATAAAAAGCTAACATTGTTCATTTGTTCGTGAAATCATGTTTAGTAAAAGATATGTACAGTACTTAATATACAGATCATGAGTTTGATAGAGCACCTTAAAACAGAGAAGAGTCTGCATTTGAATTTCCCGCGTTTTGTTTCAGTGGGGGGAGAAATGCATCTAACGTTTTACTGTTCGTACCGGGGGAAGAAGTGGTCTTATGGTATTATGGAGTTCGATGATGTTTGCGAGAAGTGTAATTGTAAATTCTTCTATCCGTCATGCTGCACGTGAGTATACACACTGAGTGAATCGCTTACGTTATGTAAGTCGTAACATTTTCTCGCAACAACCATTTTCCTTTTTATCAATAGAGAATTATTGAACTTTGGAGGAGCCTCCCCCCCCCCCCCCCCCCCCCCCCCCCCCACCACCACTTTTAAGGAGCAGGTAAAATTTGATTTAGGTAAATTGATAGAATTAAACTTAAAATTGAAGTTTTAGGTACTTCGCTACCCCCACCCCCACCACCAATTTTAAATTTGAGAGAAAATGCATTGATCATATTAATTTTTGTTGGTTTTTTTTTTTTGCTTCATATATTTCTTCATTTCGAATATCATTGGATCAATTGAAAACATTGGTCACTGCTACGAATTCAACTTTTTTACATAATATTTTGTCTAGTTGGTTCATTTTAAATAAATAGCCCGTGTTATGTTATATAACAGTTCTTATGCTCTATACATGTATTCCTAAATTAGAAATGTATTGTTAGTTGAAGAATCTAAATTTCACAATGTAACAATGTAATACAGAATATTTAAAATGGAATGCAATTGTCACATCTAGTAACAAATGTGGTTTAAAGGAGAAAAGATGTGGAACTTTTGAGCCAAGTTCAACTTGATGTAAACGCGTGTATTCTTGTTATGACCTTAATATGGGGCTTTTTTCTGCAAAAAGAAAACACCGCAAATGCACATCAGCTGATAAAAGAGTGAGGATGAAACGCAACTTTCTAATAAAGGATTTAGCATCGACATTCTAAAGTCAAAAAACGGATTTTTTTTTCATTCCTATAGTTCATAAACTACATCCCAGTCACTCCCTTAAAAAATAAGTTAACAATTCCACCCTCCCTAAAGGAAAACGCCTAAAATATCCCAGGAAAAAGAAAATCTTTTATTGTGGAGGAATAGGACAAATCATTCAGTAATTGAGTATTTATTCCTGTTTTTACTTTAAACCACTGAAGGGATTTCTCAGTAGTCACTCTCAAGTACAAAATTCTTAATTAATATCTGTACACTTTGTCTATCTGGGCGTGCGACCAGATGTAAAAATAAATTGTCACCATATGCAAAAGGCTAATAAATTAAGGAATAAACTACATTCGTTTACAGCAAAGAACTAAATACAGAAGATGAAATGTATGCATATTTTAATTGTTCTAAAGTCTGCAATTTAGAATTAAAAGTGAATAAAAAAGTTTTGATTATATAGTATTTTTTTTGTTCAACTTTAATGTGCAAATGATTTATTCAACGTAACATGAAAAGTCGCCGTGTTAATTTTGTTGTTTTTTTTTGGTGGAGAGGGGCTAATTTCTCATTTCACTTGAATTAAGAAAAAAAAAATCGTCGAAATATTGAAAATGGAATTTGCTCTAAATTATTAAACAACTTTGGAAAATTCTTATTTTATAAAAGTACTTTAATACGACAGTACTACCCCAATTCCTCTGATATTGTTTACCGATACATCTCTTTATAGGTTATTTATTGCCCATACTACAATAATATTACAGTACGAAAATTTATCTGTGATGGAGAGAATTTACTTTTTTTAAGAGCGATAGATCGGTGGAAATAGGCATTCATTTCCGTCAAGTATTTCAAGAATTTGAATAATTTCACCGGGTTTATTTTCTCCAATACTTTTAATAATGTTTAGGTTAAGTTACACAAATGAATGCAACTGTGTAAAATATGTATATATTGCCGATCATTCATCGTTGAAAAAAAAATGTTTTCATGAAAATTTGTTATTAAATCAATTTACCAATGAGAAAGCAAAACATGTTTTTGTTAATTTTGTTAAGTGATGGTTGTTTTTGTTTGTTAGCCTGGGCTCGGGAGTGACCACGGAGTACGAGGGCTGTACTAGGGTGACCCACGGCTGTCAGGCCCGCTACTACAGGATGGTCAACGGTCAGAAGATGGACTGCTTCTCCGATCTACCGTTTGACGAAAACTTCTGGTTGAAATAAGTCTATACACCTTGTTAATATAATAATTTGAAAAGAAAAACTTTTCAAAATTGGTTTGAGGTCGCAAGATATTGTAACAATTCCCGAAATAAAAATTGTGATATCGTAGCCTCTGTCTAGTTTCTGAGCAAATGCAAAATATAGAAGTAAAGTGCATCTAGTGGGTCCTACACTCTGTGAAGGTAGCAATTAGTAAAGAAATTTGGATGACCCAAGTCACCAGCTGAGGTACATCGCAACTTCTCGGGCCTTTCTGGCAGAGCAAGGAAACAATTCTCGAATGTATTACATGTATAAGGCGTCCATGACAACCCCCCTTTTTATAAAACTTGATATAAATACAACACATATTGCGGCCTGTTGAGAGGTGAGGTAGACTTCATTAAACTTAATGATATAGTATAAAATGTACCACAGAAGTGACATACAAGGCTGTCTAGCCGATACTTATTTCAATGGGAAGTGACCCCATTTTGTACAAAATTCTATATGGTAGCTTTATATGTATAATTTATAGACCAATCACAAGTGATGTGCAAATGGTTATCTGTATTTAAGAATAACCTATAGTGCATTCATTGAGATAAAGTACAAAATTAAATGGACCAATCACCCTAAAGTTTTGCAGAAACTATCCTTATAATGCCTTCCTTGTCTGAATATGAAATACTTGGTACCATTCAAATTTAAAGACGTAACAATCATTTATTCTCAAATAAAAAAGTACAGTGTATTTGTAAAAATTGTCACTCGGACATCAGAACAAAAAAAATTCTATGTATGTAATGAATATACATACTAGACAATCTCAAATCAAATTCTTCATCAGATACACCTGTATCAAAACAAACTCTCTAAATCACATTTATACTGTTAAAGTTCATATAAAAATATATGGTCCAGTTGAATGGTTTCCAAGGAAATCCAAATTCCTTTCAAGTTCCTCCTGGCCTGGTTTTAAGCAGACTGACTTATATGCTTGTACTGGTATTTTGTAACCAGTATGTACCCAACACAACATCCACCTATCATCTGGTCAGTTTCCAAATTGCAGCAATTGAAGATGTCTTTGCACATCTGTAATATAAGATATAAAAGCCTCATCAAAGTCAGCAGGTCAACTACATATACTGTAAATAACTTATATTACGTGAGTACTTAATTCCGCGGCCCTGCTGGTTTGTATCAAATCGCGAGAATATAAAATTGTGAACATGGAACTTTGCTATTTAGTTCTTATAGTTCTCAACTCCCAGTAAATAATGGCGAGATTTTAAAATCCGCGAAGAGTGCTTCTCGCGATTTCACGCGAAAAATAAACTCATGTTTAATTAGGAATTTACAGTAAACAATAACACATAACCAATTTCAGTATTTCCAAGAATCCAGCATCACCAATGCAACATCTGAAGATGAACCTTCTAATATCTTAAAACGGATAACTACTTCATTCAAAATCTTACCCACGTAGGCCTATATGAACATTGGTAAATACTGAAGAACACTCTCACTTACCCATGCCCGGCGGAGCGTAGCCGCGCCCCTTGGGAAGCTTCAGACTTGGATCTACTGTCTCCATGATTCCTCTTCCTCTCC
This sequence comes from Magallana gigas, assembly GCF_902806645.1. Lineage (NCBI taxonomy): Eukaryota > Metazoa > Mollusca > Bivalvia > Ostreida > Ostreidae > Magallana > Magallana gigas. The sequence goes on along the minus strand of NC_047565.1, from coordinate 36,675,959 downwards.
CACTAACTTCTATAACATATTATTCAATTAATACATCTTTTTTCTCAGAAAAAAGCACCAATGGTATTTCCAACTGATTTTCATTACCAGTTAAAACACAATAATTTAACTGATTCCATGACACTTTAGAATAAAAGTAAAAAGGAACTTAAAAATGCTCTTGATTCACAATTTTATACCTTTACTACATGTACTAAGTATTGTCAAAGCAGAGGAAAAACTTAAAAGAATGGCCATCTTGAGAAAAACACATGTCAATTAAAATTTTTCATAAAAAATATGATAAATTAAAGAATGGCTTATTTTGATTATTTCACTTCTACTAATCATGAATCTGGAGCTGTGCTTCAGTGCCAATTAGAGCTTTGCAGTTTGGTTATTGGTTCTTTTAAACAAGTTTACCTCTCTGAGGCTGTGCCATGGGACTGATGACTCTCTGTTGCTGGGGTACTTGGTTCCTGATGGGCTGTTCCATCCGGCTGAACCCTGGCGGCACAGAGGAGCCGTTCTGTGGGTTGGATATCGTAGTGTTTTGTAGACTCTGTGAAATGTTGCTCAGTGACTGAAAATTTAAAAACAAACTTAATTTCATTTCAATATTCAAGAATGTATGCTTTTACAATGGCAAGTTCATAGAGGAGCAGCAAGTATTTTTCTTGCATTTTATACTCACTGGCTTAGATGGTTCATCTTTGACCCAGGATGCTGGGGGGACAGGTGCTGAACTTGGATCAGGGGCCATGGCTCGCCCAGCAAACTTTTGTCCTGCTTTAACAAAATCAACAGTAAACTCTGAATCGTTCACAAGTAGTAGTTCAAACAATTCTATTAAAATCAGACGTATTATGGTTCAAAAAGATAAAAAGCCCCCTGAAAATCAAATTTGAAACTGTGTTGAAAAGACAGTATAATATTCACACTAAACATAAAGAGGCCTAAAAAAAAAAGTTGTGTGTTTCGGGTAACCCGACCTAACCTACAAAAATGGCCCGATCCTACCATTTTTAGATGTCTGATTTTATCCGACTGTGAATTTTATCTTATTTCCAATAAAAAATACGTTTTTAAATATGAAACAAACAAACATTCTTAGGATTCAGGCAAAAAAATAGATAAAATAAAAAAAAATCTCCACCTACCTAACCTAATTTTTTCATCAGTGTTACCCTAAACACACTATTTTTTTTTATAGGCCAGACTATAATACCAACCTTGTTTCACATAGAATTCAGATTCAGAGAGACAGCCTTGTGTTAAGAAATCTTACCTGGGGGCTGAGAGTGACTGAAAGGAACTCCTCGTCCGATGCCGACCCCCTTTACTCCTGCCCCTCGCCCAAGCCCGGGAAAATCCCCTGCACTGGCAGTGAAACCACCAAGAGGAATTCCAGCCACTCCTCCCATTCCTCGTCCCAGGGATGGAAACTCAGACTGGGTAGATTTTGGTGGAGGGTTGGCAGGAATAGGCTGGCCAGACCACATGCCTCGCCCCATACTTGGGGCCTGAGGTTTTTGTTGTTCTGCCCATGGATCCTTGGGTGCAGGGGCCATGTTAACTAGAAAAATATACAGAAACATAGAATCATACATGAAAAGACCTGCATACTGGCAGCTATTTATGTTACATTTAAGCAGCACAATGCTTTACCTGGGATATGAGGACGTCTAAGAGAAGTGATAGACCCAACATCGTCATCATCACTTTCATCAGAGATGTCATCTTTTAAGTTTTTCTACCAAAATCAAAACATATTAAATCATTAAATAACACATCTGTCAAAGTAATTAAGACACAGAGAGGTACTGCTTTGCAAGCAACAGCACATGAACAAGAATAAAGTATAGCTCATTATTGAGGAAGCATAGCACCAACACATAACTAAACCATCATACCTTGGCCAGGGCACTATAACTGTTGGTCTGCCTTGTGGGGGGCATCTGATTTCTCTGGACCTGGGGAGGAGCTCTGACCTTCATTGAGGAGGGGGGCAGGGCAACAACGGGATTGTCCTGGCGTGCAGGAAGGTGTCTTTCTGTCAGCTCAATTTTCAATAAACCACATAAACTGTCTGACATTGCGTATCTGTTTGAATAATTAAAAAAAATATGTTTACTGTACATTATACTTCAAATGTTAGGTGATTTCAGTTTGATAAATTTTAACTTGTGCAACAACCAAAAAAAAAAAATGCTATTAAGTTAGAAATAGCTAAGTCTTACTAAATCATAAGTTTTCCATTTTACACTTTTTACAAGGTGTGTTTTATTCTACATGAAACTTACGAGTATCTCTGAATGATGCCCAGCGAGCAGTATTTACACTCCAGTTCCTCATGGTAGTCACACCTAAAACAAAACACATTTCACTAACTACAACCAATTAACATGATCCAATTTTTCTTCCTTTAATAAATAGCTTATATTTTTAAACAAAGGTCCAAGAATCCAACAAAAATGTGATGATATTGATGATAAAATTCAGCTCAGTAAAAGAATAAAGGGAAATAAAACCCACCTAGTTTTGGGTTCATAGTCCCATGAGCTTGAGGTCAGCATTTCAATGACCCGGGTCTTGGAGACAGACTTGCCTATATGATGATATAGGTCGGTGACCATGCCCTCCAGTTCATACACTTTCCTCAAACGGTTGGGGATACCTAGGCATGCTCTTCCATGAATCCATTCCAAGCAATATGTCGTCTCTTTTATATCATTACCCTGTTAAAATTAATGAAGAAATGAATATTTTATAAGGAAACAAGAGGCACAGGGGCCACATCCTTCACCTGAGCAACAATAGCCATAACTCTGATCAAATCAGCATTACAGTATCAAAATATCTTGACAACTAAGTACAGTAGATCTTGCACAAAGGTTAAACAAAGTGCCAATTTTTATCCAATAATTTTTATGGTAAATACCAAAATATTTGTGAAAATATTTTTCTCTATTCCTATTCAAAAATCCCCCCTCTGTGGTCCTACTTTTCTCCAGAAAACCATGGTTTGATCAAATTTTAATCTGCACAACAAGTTTCAGCATGTTAGCTGGATAATTTTTTAGAAGATTTTTCTCTATATCTTCTGATGTAAATTTTGACCCCACCCCCATTATGCCTCACTATAGCCCCGGGACCATGATTTGAACAAATTTTAAATCCAACTACCTGAGGATGCTTCCACACAAGTTTAAGCTTTTCTGGCCTAGAAGTTTTTGAGAAAAAGAGATGAAGATTTTTAAAGATTTTCCCTATATACTCCTATGAAAAAATTCTCTCATTGTGACCACATCATATCCCCAGGGAACATGATTTGAATTTAGGATGCTTCCACACAAGTTTCAGCTTTTCTGGCCAAATTGTTTATAAGAAGAAGATTTTCAAAAATATCAATGAATTTTCAATAATTCTAAGTCATTCCCCTTTAAAAAAGGTGTGGCCCTGCATTTGAACAAACTTGAATCCCTTGAATTGATGCTTTGTGCCAAATTTAATTGAAATCGACTAGGTAGTTCTGGAGAAGATGAAAATGTGAAAAGTTCATGATAATGACACCAGACAATAGACAAATCTTGATCAGGAAACCTCGCTTGAGCCTTTGGCTCATGTGAGCTAAAAATAAAGAGGACATCAATTTTTCCAATGTAACATATTCTGTAGTAACACAAAAAAAAATAAACACCAATACCAACCAGACAATACAAGGGAGGGTACTCCGGCTTCTCTCCATTTGGATTCACAAAATTTTCCAGTTGAATCCATAGTCCTCTGTAATTGGAGTCAGCATTCTCAAAATTCTCCATAGGAATCTTGTGATAGTCTTCACCTATAAACAAAAGTGAATGTACAAGGTAGAAAAGAAGATTGAGATATGTTGACACTGTAATATGAAAGGGAATAAATTGGCAGAGGGAGGAGGAAATTAGCAGTCTGACAGTTTGAGGTCTGCACTGATCTCACAGATTATAAATTTGTTAAAATGAGTGTTTCTGTTGAAAAATCTCAAACCTATTAAGGGAAAAACATACCAGTGGTTTAAATATTTTACTTCAATCATATTAGAGAAGTTCTTACTTTTCTCTTTGCATGCTCCTCTGTAACCCATAGGAATTCTACCTGTAAACAGATGAGCTTCCATTTTTAACAATGTTAATATTTGTGATAAGTTTAAAAGACCTAAACATAACAGGCAGCACCTAAACCTCACATGTACAATTTGGGCTTAAAGGGTACCTTTTTATACTTTTTAAATAAAAAAAGAGATGTTTGTGAAACACTTATGTCCCCCTCCCTTGGAAACATCCACAAAGAAAATGAACATAAACTGCAAATATTTGGAATTTTTCTAAGTCCAAGGGCCATAACTCTGTTGAAAATTGCTAGATCATACCCAATATCGAACTTGACTTAGATATTATCATGATAAACCTGTATACCAAACTTCATTTCAATATATTTATCCTTTGCAAAGAAAATGAGCGGAAACTGTTGGTGGACTGACCGACCGACAGACAGACAGCAGCAAAGCAATATGCCCTCCCTTCTTCGAAGGGGGGGGGGGGGGGGGGGGGGGGGGGGGGGGGCATAAAAAGCATGGTATTTCTAGATTTTACTATAACACATCAGATCAAACATAACAAATAACATTTGTTGGTGGACAAATAGAGACCAAACAGGATATTTATTTTTATTTTTATTTTTTTTATTTTTACATTTTACACAAATTATGACTCAAACCATGAAAAAGATTTCCACGGAATATGTGAAGTAAACTAGAGGTACTGTGAGCAAGCTCACAATTGATACCCCCCGCTAAGAAAAAAATCATAACGCGTGTATTTTTGCTATTATAGAAAATATTGGATGAATCTATTTCACTGTCCATTTTCTATAAATAACAACTGCTTTATTTTTGAAAACTTTTAATTTTTAGCTTCTAATATTTCCATTAATACAAGACATGACACAGACAGAATTTAGCTTTTTTGAAACAATGACCTTGAACTTTCTCAATTGACCTTGGGTCAAGGTCATGACACACCCTTTAATCATAAGCAATCTTTGTGTGAAGTAAGAACTTCCAATGTTTCCCCATAAGAAAGATATGGACCGACACGAATTTTGCATTTTTTCTGCCAGTGACCTTGCCCAAATGACCTTGGGTCAAGGTCATGACACACCCTTAGGTCATAAGCAATCTTTGTGTGAAGTAAGAACTTCCAATGTTTCCCCATAAGAAAAATATGGACCGGACACGAATTTTGCACTTTTTTTGCCAGTGACCTTGACCTTGCCCGAATGACCTTGGGTCAAGGTCATGACACACCCTTAGGTCATTAGCAATCTTTGTGTGAAGTAAGAACTTCCAATGTTTCTCCATAAGAAAGATATGGACCGGACACGAATTTTGCACTTTTTCTGCCAGTGACGTTGACCTTGCCCGAATGACCTTGGGTCAAGATCATGACACACCCTTAGGTCATAAGCAATCTTTGTGTGAAGTAAGAACTTCCAATGTATCTCCATAAGAAAGATATGGACCGGACACGAATTTTGCACTTTTTCTGCCAGTGACCTTGACCTTGCCCGAATGACCTTGGGTCAAGGTCATGACACACCCTTAGGTCATAAGCAATCTTTGTGTGAAGTAAGAACTTCCAATGTTTCTCCATAAGAAAGATATGGACCGGACACGATTGCACAGACAGACGGACAGACAGACAGACGGACGGACGGACAAGGTGATTCCTATATACCCCCCCAAACTTTGTTTGCGGGGGGTATAATAAAAGTTAGCTTAATATATGCAATCCACACAAAAGAAAAAACATGTATGTACAAACCTGCCTCAATGAACCTGTGTAGTTTTTTACTGATCCCCCGTTTAACGCTGTACTCAATCACCCCGATCTCTGCTGGCAGGTAATGGCCATCATCTGTCACACATAGAGTCTGGAAGTTTATCAGGTAAAACACCTCATTGGCTATGGCTGAAAAACAAAGTTTACTTTGAAAAGTATGCATGTGAATTAACTGTAACACAGTGCTCAAAGTTGCGAGTAAAAGGGTCGTATTTGCGACTAAAATTTCATAGTAACTCGCATTTTCGCGACCGAGAAAATTTGGACATGCAATCCCGATCACGAAATTTGTCGTGATCGGGATCGAAATTCATCGTAATCGGGATCAAAATTAACAAAAAATTAACTTTCGGTCAATGTAATGTTTGAATAAATGTTAGCTTAAATCAAGCATCGCTGGAATGTAGATTAACATTGTCAATCACGTGGCCACGATGGCGGAAAAACGAAAGCCAGGGCTTCTTTATTATTTGTTTCATATTTAACTTGTTTATAAAATTATTATCAGTTATTATGGCGAGTGAATTATTTTTTGATGGCGACCATAAATTCTGAAATGGCGACCTAAAAAAATTATTGGTCGCCATTTAGCGACCTGATAAAATGGCGACCTGATAGCAATTGTGACTTGGAGCACTGTAACAATCTGTCATTTCATTAAAACAGTTGCACTGCTACACTTAATTATAACTTTTTTAAATGCAACCCTTGTAACATTTTTTTCATACTCCATTTTTTCATTAAATAAAGGTTTTATTCCTTCATATCAATACTGTAACAGAATAGGAGGCTGACCACAACTAGGCTCCAACCCAAAACCCTTCATTTTAAATCCAACTGTGAATACTTTATCAACAGAGCTAAAGGGTTACCCCACTTATTAACAGTGCTAGTAGAAGCTTGGCGTTACTGAGCCTATAATATACACACTATCCATTTATACATGTGTACATGTAAACACTTTTATTAAAGTTTTGTTTCTGAGCAAATGGTATGTTACTGTCTTATGAATTGCCCAAGTCTTTAGAAGGCAGACTTACCTTCCCCTGGGGGCCACTTTTCACAGACAGCCTTTCTCTCTTTCTGTCTCTGTTGTTCCGTTTCTGCATCATGGTCTACCCGCTCCTATATATAAGTCAATAATAAAGAGCCTCAATCAAAATAATCTTTGCTTGCCCTTAGCCAGCAAAATCAAGATTGACTCAAATTGTCTGACTCAAATTGTTTAATATTTCCGTTTTAGATGTATTCCATTATTTTATTTTTTTTTAACAAAAAAAATGGTTGACAATCATTCAAATCTTCATAACTCAATCTTGAGATGTTATTACATTACAGGTCTCTTCAAATCAAAACCCCTCTCATATCTTTTACTGTCTTAATCTTATTAACAGGACAAAGCATCCTTCTATTGCTAGGCAAAACTGAGGTCACACCATAAAAATTGTTTATTGTTTTCAATGACATTTTTTTGATCTTCAGAAATAGTTTCTCTGGTTTCAATTATGACATGTAATTTTCACTTTTTCAATGCAATGCATTAAAGCAAAGCTAGACAAATTACACGACACCGAGCAATTTCTAAGTCCTGACCTCCTCTTTGCCTGCAATTGAAAGAAAAAATTCCCATCCGGCTAATGATTGCAGTATTAATTTCAAGACAGGTATTAAAACAGATGATTTAGAGAAGAGTCTTGTAACATAGCATCTGCCCGACTTGTGGCATGCCAGCAAACTGACATCAAGCTAGTTTTATAATTTGTAAATGTATATTTAGAGGCAAGTAATAAATAATAAACTAATTGATACAGCAACCTAGTAAGTATCTTTTGTGCACGCGGATGCTGTGTTAGTTTCATAGTCTAAGAACCATATGCTGCAGTTACATTCACATAAGATTATGTTATACCCTAAGTAGCATACTTTGCTATGACAATACACATACGGAGAGCAGTTGTCCTTGATTATCCATTCGGAAACGGTCACCCTCGACTCCTTTCATTTGTTTCTTGCATTCTTTGGCCTTTCTTTCATAGATTGCCTTGTCTTTCTCGGGTAAAGCCTAATACAAAATTTGAATTTGAAAAAGTCATGAATTAAGAATTTCAGAAGTCAAATCATTCATACACAACTAAATACATAAAAAAAATTAACTTTCTGTTTATTATAAGTACCTTCCATCGTGGATGGGCAATGGGAACCAAATCTTGAACACCATTTGGGAACACACGCCCTTCCTTTCTGAGAGCTGGTTCTATATCCTTCATAAAAAAATAAAATGCATTTCTGGCAGGTTTCTTTGGCATGATGCTCTACTGAAGAAAATACACTTTTGCACATAAACTCGTGGTTTTCTAAATTGGAGCACCTGACATTCGCGGGAAATAGATTTAGATTTTTACATTGTTGTGTACATCGATCCCGACCCGATTTCATAGCTTAGTTTCACACAAGGATCAGGCAATTACTGATTAGACATAAATAGTATACGAATGAAACTATGAAAAACACCGAAACCATATTGACTTGATATTTACAGTGGGTGGAATTGCCAAACATCTGAACCTAGCAAAAACCATCTGCGAATCTATAGACCCTAGACCCGGGTAGGGGGGGGGGGGTCGAAATTCGAACAGTGAATTTTTTATATATTTTTTTTTTTACATTTTATTTTATTTCATTTTCCTGAAACATGTTAAATAAATGCTTACATGCTCGCATTCAACTATATTCAGAGTCACGGCCTGCTTATATTGAAGTTTTCTACAAGAAAACAACACCACCCCCCTCAAAATGAACACAAATAAACAATTGCCCCTCCCCTTTCCAGCAAACACAATACGAAATTATCACTAGGACCCCCTCAATACTTGATCCAACCATGAAGCTTGAAAACTCAAATGACAATGGACATACATGCATACATGTACAAACATGTATATACATTATAGCAGGTGTTCAGAAAAAAAGTGTTTATGGGTGTGGGGTGGAGTCATAAACGATTTAAAATAACTTACATTTTGGTGAGGTAAAATGGTATATAAAGTACTTGCAACAACATTCCTAACCCCAAAACAAACAAACAATAAAAAAAACCCCACAAATTAAGAGAACCAAACATAATTTACAACCTAGCTAGTAAGCGAATTATATGATGGGGGATGAATCATACAGGAAGTAACTAGGACGTGTTTTTGGCCCACCATCATCATTTGCTTGCGTCTAGATGAAGAACTAATCCTAGTGGCACCGTGTCGGTCTTGTAAAACTTTTGAACTTTTTTCAAATGATGTGAACAAATTTTATTGTAAAAATCGTATACTATACAAATTAAGGTTCAGTAAACTAAACTTGACACTCTCAACTTTTCAAACTTTTAACATTAAAAAACAATATTGAACTATATATTTATACATATTGTTCTTTAAGAAAATTATCATGAGTTAAAGATTTGTGCTAGTGTATCTTAATTTGTCGTTCGGTTTTCGTTTTTTAAGTGAAAGAAAATTGTTTTCAGTAAAGATTAAATGAATATTCATCAGGCAATCTGTACACGACTATGTGTAAGTAGAACAAGGAAAAACTAATCAATAAAAATCGTTTACTTATTTCATGAATTTATAATACATAATCAATACAAAAATTTTGACCTGTATAAGCAAAGCACGTGATGATCGAGAAAGGAAGTGAATTTTCAAAGTAATTAACCCTGATCAAGAATTCGCCCGAGATGTCGCCATTATGTGACCTTTTGTGCAAGGGTTGAATTTTTACACCTTAACAATTAACATAAGTACTGACTGACAATCGGTGATGGATCCCTGTAAATCACATACCTTTTAGATATAGCAAAAATATTCTCTGTTACTTACATGTACATGCCAGAAAAAAAGTTTTTACAAATATGTGGTCTACCATATTATACACAAGCAACGCATTGTCTAGCCGTCGGTTTTAAATTGCTTTTTGAAAATAAAGTTCTGTTAACTCCATATCGCACATATACTAGTTTCTGTAATAAATGATTACCCACTCGATATTTTAATGTTTATTATTCTATGCATGGGGTTTAAACTTTTATTTCAGAAATAACTGTCTGTGTCTTTAGTGTAAAAAGTACCTATCATCTGAGAAGATTCTGTCATCTATATCCTACTTGTACAGTGTCTGATTAACAACAGCAGTAGCTTCTGAATATCACCAACGCGTACTGATTAAACATGTTTAGTACTTTATAATATTTTATAAGAATGTGTTCATAAAAATTCCAGCGGTACATACCACTGGTATTATAAACAAGTAAATCGATACCTCGATCTGCATGAATATAACTTATCGGGAAAAAGGAATTTGAAATTGCTCTATTTCAAAACCATAACACCTTTTTATATACTTAACGTAAGCAAAAAAGATGACATTTAATTTATTAATTCTTTTTCAAACACCTATACATGTTACAAATTCAATTAGTATGTTAATTATATTGAAATTAAAAAAAGAAACCTTGATTTTCATATTAGTCATTCACTGATTTTAAAATTGGAATTCGAAATAAATGTCGGAAGCAAGAGACAAATGCATTGATTAATAGATGTACTACTTCTATATATATTTTGTTTCTTGCTGAATTATAGATATGGCGCGTGTTAAAAGTTGCTTTTTTTTCTTTTCAAAAAGTCCGAAAATACAAAATTATACAATTCTTGCTCTAGATATACCGGTGTTCAGTTTTTGTCATTTTTCGAAGCTTTAGCGTGCGACTATCAATGTAGTTATGATCAACGATGGATGTAATTAAGACATTTGTTAGGCATATTAATGACATGCACTCGTCGGAGATGCCAAGAAACTTGCTGCCAATTAAGCTTTTCAATGATTCTAATTAACATATATAGTACGTCTGTTAAGAAACTTCTCTTCGATTCGTCCCCTTGTGGAGGCCCCTTTTCGTGAGCATTTGTAGATGAATTAATCGCGAGTCAAAAAAACACGATACTTAACAGAATAGCAAGACCCCGGATGCGCATTTGTTTATTTTGCGTGGAACATTTGCCATGGAGGGACATATATTCGTGGCGATTTTTGTCTTATTTTGTGGGGAGTTCCAGTTATCTGTATCACAGGAAGTGCAGCTTCTTGGACCAGCTAATTTAGAGAGTAAGTGCCAAAGCATTAAACTGATTTTCAGTGATGATCTTTTCCCACCGCATTTTTTTGGGATTTTTTCATACATGATAACATAGTACATCATGTATGTGAGATTTATATTATTGTATATAGTGAAACTTGGATAGAAGTTTTAAGAATTTATTTTTGTGCATGCATTAGCTCTTAATTGCCCTTGTCAAATACCAAATTGTAAGAAAGTATAATTAATTCCGACGGTTTTTTTTAAACATCTAGGCGAGATAATTAAGTTTTCATATCAAATATTGGCAATTCTTCTGAATTAATATTTGTTTTCATTTGAAAAATCAATCGATGAATGTTTTGTTCGTATCTCAATAAATGTTTAAGTCTTTGATGACAAACGATTTGGAATTTTTTGAAAAAAAAGAACAAGATTTCTTTGCCAAATTCTCATTCCAACTTCCCCCTTTTAATAGTATGCAAATTTTATGTCACGACAAATTACCAAACATTATCTAGCCGATGTCCAACCACAAATCTTGAGATTACATCACTTCTGTCACCAATGAACGCGTTTTAATTAAGGTGTATATTTGCTTTTTATTCTCTAGGAGACAAACAAAACTTGCATAGATAAATCGTTACATCCTAAGTTCTAAACAACTTTTAAAAATTTGAGTAAGGGTCATTTAAAATGTGCATTTCAATGCACGCGTACGATGGATTAATACTAGCATTATCAATGCCCCCGTCCAAAATAATATATGAGCATATATTTATATCAGTAAAGATTAACGATTGGATATATAAATCAATAGAGAAAAATTGATTCTTTAAAAGTCACATTAAAGTCACAAGTAAAGGAAAAAAGATATAGTCTGCGTTGTGATGTAAATAAAATATAAAAAAAATATCTGTATGAAAATAAGTTATTTTGCCAATGGCCAAGTGTTGCTTGGCCAAAAACAACATAAATCATGATAGGGCCTTAGTAAACATGGACATTAATTCAATTTTGTCTGGTTTGCAGCTTTGAACAGGGAGGTTCGGAGACATCTTCTGTCAACCATTACTAGAGAGTTGTCGACCGTGAAGCAGATGATAGATTCCATGCAGCCAAAGATGGCCGACTGTCAGAATAAGACACACGCGCTGATGGGGGACTGTATCCACTGTGTCAACGACTTATGTCAGAACAGGTTATAATAAATACCTCCTATGTATGTACTCACGCCCCCATCACAATATCAGTGTGCAAGATGAATGATATATGGGAAAGGAAGGGGGGGGGGGGGTATTTTTGCGATTTTCCTTAACATCTTCTTAATCTGTAAGATATTAAGATTTCTTTTGAAATTAGGAAATGAATCCAAACTGTAAACCCGGGTTGGTAGAAAATTCGTTTCTTACCAGAAATAAATACAATCACATTTATCTTTTACATATACTAAATTTGTGTAGAACTGTTAGTCGATGACCTAGTACTAGCCGATATTGTAGAAAAAGAAATATATGTGAAGTTCACTTTAAGTGTCAATAGTACTTAGTTTACTAATCGCTCATAAATGTTTGAATAGCGATTGAAAAAGTGTTAAGTGCTAAATACTTGTTCAAGGAATTTAAAGTGCTAAATACTTATGATGTTCAAGGAATTTAACCGTGTTCATGATATAACTGAAAGAAATCGTGCATGTCTGCATGAATATGCAAAATTTAATTAAAGCCAATCCGTGACAGTACAAACCGGTTCTCGTGACCACTGAGTCAGTAAATTCATACATACAGATAAAAACATAACTACTACCAAATGAACTGTCCAAATAATTTCAGTCATCGACTCATTATCATTTCTATCAGTACAAGTCTTTCTGTTTGCAGCTTACATCACCCGACTTTTAATAAGACCAATTAATTGTAATGAAATATCACTCGACTTGATAAGAATAACAAAAACATTAATATTGATAGTAGTAATGCGATACGTATTGACTGATCGGTCGATGATTTGGGTTTCAGGATCCGGAAGTGTCGAGGAAGCGCCAAAGTTTTACTTCCCGCCTCAGGGGGCGTTTCGGTCTCCAATCACCAGAACGAGGCTGGCGAATCCACCGTCACCATCTGCAGCATCCTCCAAGACAACTCCAGGTCCTGTCAGACGATCATGAACCCCGATGGCATCATGGTGTCCTCCATTTCTAATATGGGGAACACCTTGCAGGTATAAGCGAGAGCATCTTGCAAAGCATTCCAACCTTCCTAATTCGTAAAATATATCATTTTTGCTGACGGAACTCTAAATCGAACACTGAAGAATTCCACAATTACGAGAAAAACAGAGCAATATTTCTGACGTTTATGTTCATCACAGAACATTTTTTGATAGGTTTGAACCAACTTGGCTATAAATTTTATTTTTTAAAATGTGCACTACGAGTTGGTTTAATGGTATTCAAAGGACAAAAACTGCTTTTATTCACAACTTCGCAAAAAAGTTTTACCGAGTAAAACATTCAACTGTTTGATATGCATATTTTTCTCAACAAAATAAAGAACTAAAAACAATAGAAATGATGATGATGAAGAAACAAAACCACAAAAAACAATACACCTTTACGCTTCCAAGGAAAGTGTAGCATTTAATTGAATCAGAAACGCCTTTTCCCAGCAAAACAAATGACAATTAAAATTTATCACCTGCATTTCTGGAGAAGGTGCAGAAACCACCAACTTTTAATAAAAAAAACCACTTCGCTTAATTTCGTATAAACAATTACATATTAATGCGTAGTTTAATTAAACGGGAAAAGAAGATTATGAAATACTTAATTCATCTAGTTCTTGTTTTCTTATGTAGGTCCATCTGCACGGAGCTGTGAATGACCTTGGAGGAAATGTGGGCACATTCATCAACGGGATGCAAACGTTCATTGGGGGGTTCAGTCCCTCTAGCTCCTCCCTCAACGCCTCAGAGTGGCAGGCCCTCCAACGGGCCGGGGAACAATACGGACAAATAGCGACGGAAATAGGACAACAGGTAACGTCTCTTCTCGATTGATGAAAAATACATGTCCTTACAAAAGACATTCATTTCTCTGTTAAAAAAAAGTTCACGGTTTTTTTTTCACGGTACATAGATGTATAATGTGCATGCGCAATATTTTGTTTTCTTAATCCGGTAAACTTACAATAAAATACAACAAAAGTCATTTCTTATCCTTTATGCTGCAACGGCATCAATAAGAGTTTACAAATTCACAATTCCTGCTTACAGTACTGTATATTATATTACCGATCCTTTGTTTCAGATGGCACAAGAGTTTACAAATTCACAATTACTGCTTACAGTACTGTATATTATATTACCGATCCTTTGTTTCAGATGGCACAAGAGTTTACAAATTCACAATTCCTGCTTACATGACTGTATGTTATATTACCGATCCTTTGTTTCAGATGGCATACGAGTTTACAAATTCACAATTCCTGCTTACAGTACTGTATATTATATTACCGACCCTTTGTTTCAGATGGCACAAGAGTTTACAAAATTCACAATTCTTGCTTACAATACTGTATATTATATTACCGATCCTTTGTTTCAGATGGAACAGATGGGCAGGAACATGGAACACTCAATGAACAACTTTGCTCAACAGATGAACCATGGGATGAACCAAATGGCCGTCGGAATGACTGACATGTTCAACAATATGGCCAACAGCTTTGGACAATGGCAAGTTCCCAACCAACCAATCAACGTGCCTAGTGTTGTCAACATCCAATCCCAGGTCCCTAGCAACACACAGAGTGTCGTCAACATCAACTCAAACGTGGGAGGATTTGAGGCCCCCGTTGTTCAGAGCCCCATGAATTTCCAGTCGTTTGACATGCAGATGCCCGCATTTCCATCCGTCGTCAACGTAAATTCTCAGATTCATACACAGAATAACATTCCAGTTTCTCAAAACATGTACCACAATTCCCCGCCGGCTTCCGCTTCCAGCGTCGTCAGGGTGAACAACAAAGTGGTTCATCAGACCAACAGCAATGTTCCACATGTGGTAAACATCAACACCCACATCAAGAACAAAAACGGCAAAACGAAACGTAAACATAACGTTAACGTCAACATGGGGAACTCTTTCGGCGCCTTTGACGGAAACGCGTTCGCAGCAAGCATCAACAACCACATCGCCAATGTCTTCAGTACGTCAAGTCAATTAGTTTTTATGAGTTCTGTTGGCTTCCTTTTCATAACAGATTGAATAAATGGAATCCAACAATGTTTTCTTTACACTTTTCAGGCAATATTTTCGGGAGAAAAAAGCGAGCAGTTACCACCACCACCACAACAACGGCGGCCCCAGGTTTGAGCCGATTCCGGGTATCCAGCAGACGATCACGACGAAGGAAATCCAAATCCAGTCGAAAAGCCACTACGACTACCACAACTGCTGCACCAATGAGTTCCACTTCCATGGCTATCGCGGCACCAAGCACCACTCCGGCCCCCATCATCAAAACCAAGGCGGATCAGATCGTGTCTCAACTGGAGCAGAGCATTGCTGACCGGTTCACGCAGCCAAGCAAGGAAACACCCAAGGTATTCCTACATTCTGTCATGATTACTTCATTTAAAGCCAAGCTTCGCTTTCGAACAGGTGGATAAAAATCGTTGAGAAAATTGATGATCTTGTTTACCTCTTTGTATTGCATAGGAAACCACAGTTTTCATTGAACCACCGAAGACATCGGAACTTTCGTTTGATCCCGAGGTCATTACGCAGAAAATCGGAACCACTGAAAGAATAGCCAACTCGCATGACGACTCCCCCGCCCTGCAGGCGTTACTGGGGGTGATCCTACCGGACGATGCTTACGGTTTTCCCATCGAGGTCCCCACGACCACCGAGAGTCCGATCACACCCCTCAGTCTGGGTATAAAGGACCTGTTCAAGTCCATCACTGTACCCCCCAGCGTCCAGAGCGCCGCGGATGTTGCGGACTGCGGGACCATTGTGATTGACCCAGACTCCTGTGTCAAGTATAAGTCACAGTGTGCCACATGTGCCCAGTATATCGACAAAAACAAGGGGGACATTCTCCAAAGAGGTAAAAAATTATAAATAACTTTTTTTCAGTGATGAAAAATTTAGATTTCATCTTCATAGATTCTCATCTTTTTTGAAAAATACATTATTATAGAATTATTATAACAAACGATAAACTACTCAAAAATATACTGTAGTGTTGAAAAAAAACCTGAATAATTTTTTCACTTATTCTGATTATATATACAAAACCATATTGTGACAAATCATATGTTTAGAACGTACGCTTTATAAGACAAGGACAGTTCAACCGTGCTCCGTGTAAAAGTCATTGGGTCGAGTTTGAGTGATTGCCAATTACACCGTTGACAAAATACCTATTTTATTCTAATCAATTCGAATGCGTATAACAAATTCGTATGACAATTAGTATCATATCGTGTCGCTTAATTATTGCTGCCAAAATGATATTTCATTCTCTATTGTCAAAAATCCGCACACTCTTGTATAATTAAGCAGGGTGGAGTTAATATACAAGCGACTATGCAGGTTGTTAGTGATTTAAAACTAAAATTTTTGATATATTTGGCAATGGATGTGTGCGATTTTTAATTTGCAATAAATGTTGTTTCTTATTTGAACAGTGTGTGGTGACAAAATAGTGAAAAATGGGAACAAACTCACAGAAAAACTGGATAAACTGAATGAAGTGTACAATCAGGTGATCGCCTCGTCAAATCTCCTCACAAAGGTGAGAGGCGTAATGATTTCCATGTTTCTTTTTTGTTTAAAAAAATATTTCTCTTCACTTCAAACGTTGAATTACATAGTGTTAACTATTATTTGTCTCTGTCTGACTTCGGACAGCTAATTCAAACAAGGAAAGTCGTAATTAACCGACTTTTAAAAAATGTCAATTTTAAACTAACGTTATTTTCTTCGGAATTTTATTCCATTGCAATATAGCTGAAGAATATGTTATCACGGTTGTTGTTTAGTTTGTGGAGGGGAAAAAATCAAATATACGCAACAAAAGTAATAGTAAACATTTTTTTCAACGAATTCGGTGTCTTATTTAACTTGTGCGATCGGGTTCGGAATAATAAACATTCTCTATCGAGGGGATACACTGTTCTGCAGTGTATGTATTATATTAGCATTTTCTAATCTCGTTTTGGGGCTTTATTTTGTAGGTTGAATTTCAACAGTCCAAGATCGACTCCACAACCCTGTCCGTTACCGGAGTACAAGTCACAGCTTTAATAAGAGGCGAACCTCTCCGCTTCTCCGCAAAGGCTCCTTTGTTCGTGTTCGATATGGCGAAAACTGCCAAAACGTTATCTAAGCAGATTTGGCAATATTGGTCCCCAAACACAAGTAAAAACCCATAGAATACGCCAAGACAGCAAAGGGAGCATGCGCAGACTGTATGTGTGTGACAATGTACGGAGAGGAGATTGGTAGTCGCTTTGTGTAGCACAGAGACGCTTGTCTTCATAGAATGCTCGGGTCTTGGGACTATTAATTTATCAAGTATTATAAATGTACAGCAAGAAGAAAGAAACGTTGAATGTGAAAGAAAGGTTTTGTTATTGTTTTCATGTTTATTTATTTCATATGTTGAAACTACTTGTAATAAAAAGAATACCTTACCTTACCTCTTATTAATTTATCAACAAAAGCAATCGGGTAATTCGTGTCATGTACAAAAATTGATACATGATACATTAACTGTACATGAATTCAATTTGTCCAGCGAGCAAAGCAGCTTTAGAACAAACTTTCAATCAGAACTACCAACAATTGTTTGATATTTAATTAATTGCCAATAGTTTTAATTCTAATTCGAATATTTCTTTCTAGAAATCAAAATTGGACTGCTGAAATATTTTGGCTGATGTATTTCAATTTTCTATTGTCAGCGGGGTATAATACGTATCTTAAAACACACTCTAAAAAAATACAAGAATTGAAATAAACTGTGTGGATAATATCTTTTTTATTTTTTAGCAAAGAGTCACAGAACCACTTATCCACCCTTTAGCATACCCCCCCCCCCCCCAAAAAAAAACCAAAAAAACAAAACAACAACAAACAAACAATAACCGATACGATTCAAATTAAAATCTCATTTTTTTATATCCTCTATTCAGAACATTCTTTAAAATGCAGTTAGATGTTAAAAGAAAATATAAACTGCATGCCTCTAGATCTCATAATCGGAAATAAGAATACAGTTCAAGGGACACTACCCCTGCTGTTCTGATCATTTCTATTGACAGTGTTTATCGTAAGCTTTTTTGGCATTATCATTATGACCGATAGACAGTTGCGTCACAGTTAATCCCCGCTTAAACAACTTAAAAAACAGCAGAATGGTGCCGAAAAAGACTGATGCGGGAACTTTTCAATGGGAGTTTTAACAAGCGGAACAAACTTCAATTAATTTCATGTTGTCTTCTTGATATTCATGGTTACCATATATAAATTATACCATAAAAATAGTTACAACATGACCAATCGATGTATCAGATTCAAATACCCAATGTACTTTTTCCAGGTAAAGTACTACTATAAAGAACTAATTATCATGAGTCTTATACTTAATTTCAAATTATAAAAGCGTTCTAAATATACTCAAGATTATAACCATTTGATTTCCATCTTCCAAATACATGTAAGGTTCCTTTTGAACATGTTGAATGCCATCGTTATCTTCGAACATATTCTATACATGTATGTATGGACAACAGAAGGTAGATGTAGATAACGCATGTACTCAGTGAGTCCTATAATCGCCATGGTAATACTTTTTAAAAATATTCCTTATCATCTACCTTTCCTGCTCGACGGAGGCCATTCTGACCTGCCATTTATTTGATGAGCGTTGTTGCCAACACGTTGCCAAGACAGCAAAATTGATGGTGAAGTGACAGTTTCTCGAATAATTCAAACAGAACTAGGAATTAACCAAATATGGCGTCAACGTTTTCAGTTCTGGATTATTGCTTGTTTGTTGCCGTACTTTTGGTATCTGCAGTAGTAGGACTCTATTATTTTCTAAAAGAGAAGTTTGGGAAAAAAGAGATGACGTCAGACGACCTGCTGATGGGAGGGCGGGAAATGAGTGTGTTTCCGGTTGCCATGTCTCTTGTTGCTAGCTATATGTCTGCGATTACTGTTTTAGGTAAGGTATACGACATAAATTCGATCAAATGAAGTAAGCTTAAGAGGGCTACATGTTGTGGCCATTTTTAGTCTATTTGAATGAAGACATACGAAAATATTTTAAATTTTAAAATAAAAATATGTTGTTTTTTTCTTTATTAAATGAATGCCAAAAATATCACATTCAAAATCTTATGGTAGATCATCTTTTGATGACCAATTAGCCTTTTTAAAAACCACATCAATAAAATGCCTGAAAAAAGAAACTTATGGATGAGCCTTCCGAGAGAGTCTCAACATCATCTACGTTGCGTTTTCAGGTGTTCCCACAGAGATGTACGTGTATGGTACAGAATACTATCTGGTGGGATTTTCTGGGTTACTTACCTATCCTGCCACCTGTTTTGTTTTCCTTCCATTTTTTCACGGCTTAGGACTAACTAGTGCCTATCAAGTAAGCCTTAAGAAGATTACAGTTCTTTGCAAGTACTATCAAACAACTGTTTATTCAATTAGCTGCTTGTATTTACTGCCTTAGTAACATTTCAAGATAATGATTTGCCCATCACCTTTTTTTAAATTTAAAATTTGACAATAAAATTTGTTCTTAAAATTTCCTTTTGTAGAACACAAAATCTGCCTTAACTTCCTATGATTTTACTTAATAGTAGTTAAAATCTGTCATTTTCATTTTTTGTCTTCGTTATCATGGCAACAAATGTGCAATTATTCAACAGAATGCAAATCATTTTTTTTATTGCCAAGCTTTTAATTGTAAAATGTAAAAATAAACTTCATGCAGTAAGTTTGGAGATGAATGTATTGACGAACTTGTAATAACTTCAGCCACACTCTTAAAACATTTCAGTATCTTGAGCTCCGGTTTAACCGATGGACGAGGTGCCTGGCTTCATTCGTCTTTGTCATTGAAATGGTGAGTACAACAATTAAGGCCTTGGTCAAAAAGACATTTTCTTAAGTCCTCTTACAAATAAAAATTCAGCATTTTTTTTTATGTTACAGATACTTTACATGGCTGTAGTTTTATACGCACCTGCTCTTGCCCTAAACCAAGGTTAGAAAAAAAACCCCACATAATTGGTATTGCAAGTAATACAACCAATAAAGCATCGACTATGTACTTCCTCTCCCTTGATTGAAAGGAAATATTCATAAATTATTCCATATACTATAGTACAGATCATTTATAAATGTCTCACATACGTGCATGTTCAACAAAATAATAAGAGGTTACAGTGCAATATAAAATCATTGTCGTCGTAATTGTCATCATTATAACTTAAAAATCTAAAATGAAAAGCAGAGAGTTTTAGTTCAAACAATTTGAATTGTATAATACTGATTTCTTCTCTTGTTCTGCTTTCCTCAGTGACCGGGCTGTCCCTGTGGGGGTCCATTGTCAGTGTGGGGGTAGTGGTGACCTTCTATACCTCACTGGTAAGCCTCCACTGTTCATAAACTAGTATCCGACGTTTTTCCTTTAAAAAAACATTTTGCAATACCATTTTTATGTATTTGGTAGAATCGATTATTATAATCGTTAATATGTTAAATTATAAGTGTACTTTTTGTGAAAAACACAAAATAACCATAAAAAGACATACAGATGCGTGAATTAACAACTAAATAAAACGTGATCCTTAAAAATGAAGCACACCGTATGTTTGCAGGGTGGACTACGGGCCGTGTTGTGGACAGACACGTTTCAGACGTTCGTTGTTGTAGGGGGCCTCATTGGTATCATCGTGATGGGTTGTAACAGACTGGGAGGGATGGGAGAGGTGTGGCGGATCTCACAGGAGGGACAAAGAATTCAGTTCTTTGAGTAGGACACAACTTTCAAACACCTTTGAAAAAAAAATTTAAACTGAATTTTTGATACGTCACTTTAATAATTTAATTTACAAATTTTGGATTTTAATATAATTAAATTGTATAATTTCAGTTTTGACTTCAGTCCTTTTAAGCGGTGCACATTTTGGGGGCTGATTGTTGGCAGTTTTATTGGTCAGCTGACTATTTATGGATCTAGTCAGACCATGTTACAGCGTTACATGAGCATAAGTAGTGTCCGCAAATCACAAATGTACGTAACTTCCAGTTTCCGTCGCTCTTTCGCAAAGTCCCAACTCTCAACCTTTTTAACTTTGAGGACAAGTGAAACTTTCTAATATTTTTTAAACAATGATGCAAATATCAGAATAATTTTCAGTTTTGTTCTATTTTTACTAGATAAAAAGAGAAATTGAATTGTAATCTTGATATTGAATATCAATATAGTTTACTAGTTTTCATAAACAATACATACAATTATTTCTTTTTCAGTGCCCTCTTTGTAAGCTTGCCCACAACAATACTACTTATAACATTAGTGTGTATCGCTGGCCTCGTTATATACGCCACTTACCACGCATGTGATCCCTTAATAGACGGAAAAATCATTTCTAGAGACCAGGTATAGAATTCACCCTAAAAAAAAATTTTGTCGCTTAAAAATATAAAAAAAACAAACAAAAACAAAACGAAAAAACAAAGCCAAAATCCCTCTGAACACAATTTGATTCTTTCTCCAGCTGTTGCCATACTACGTCATGGAGGCCCTCGGGGAAATCCCAGGTGTTCCCGGAATCTTCGTAGCCTGTATATTCAGTGCCTCCCTAAGGTAAATCATCATTGAAAAGTTTTAAAATGCGCTAATAAATTTTATTCATAGGTAAGCTGAACTGTTTGATTAAAATACTGTTGATTATAGTTTAGCTAAAAAGTTTGATTACAAATATTGTTAATTATGGTTTCAAAACAGGTACATCTTATCCGCCCTGTATTATAAAGGATATAAATTTAATACACTATATTGAAGATAAGCGAAGCAGATGCCTCAGGTCTCGGCAAAACAGTTTGAATAAAAAATTGTTGATTCTGGTTTTAGCTTAACATTTTGAGTACATGTAACAAAATTGTTGTTTATGATTTTTGCTATTCATATAGTTGTTTATAGGTTTTTTTCTATTGTTGCTTATGGTTTCTGCTTTGTTTGTCGTGGGTATCAGCTCTAATATTTGTTTTGTTTACTGGCATTTTTTTTTATGATTTCCGCTATTGTTGTTTGTTGATTTCGACTTCTGTTGTTGATAACTAATGATACAGTTGTAAATGGTTTCTCCTCAGTTCTATTTCTTCCTGTTTGAATGCTGTCTCCATCACCGTCCTAGAGGACCTAGTTAAGCCCGCCATGGAATACTTCGACAAGACCATGACCACCAAAACAGAGGCAAGGTTGGCCAAACTGCTAGGTGGGGCTCTCATGCTGAATACAGCAAAATGATATAGAACTACAAGTTTCTTCACGCTATTTGTAAACTACATGGTTATTTTCTATGTTAACTATTACAGGAATTTTTAGTGGAGGGCTGGTGATCGCTTTTGCATTCCTCTGTACGATTCTTGGATCAACTGTCTTGCAGGTACCATAAAGCTTTAAAAGAAAAGTTTTGATCAATGATATATGGGATTTCAAACCTCCATTGATTTTAAATTTGATATGGCATAACGTTTGCTAATTGTAAAGTTACATTTTTGAAGAAAACTTTCACAAATTAGCAAGCAACATTAATTTACTTTATCTATAGATAATGATCAGCGTTTTTGGACTGGCGGGAGGACCATTACTTGGTGTTATTGTGATGGGAATGTTCTTTCCCTGTGTTAACGGAGCTGTGAGTTGCTTTAAAAATACCTTCAGATTAAAATCAAACTTAGTTTTACGTTTAGGTAAAAGAAATCTAAGACTATATAATCTATTTGACAACAGGGTGCCCTGGCTGGTTTGGTTATCAGTACTGGGGTGATGTTCTGGATTGTGATTGGTTCATTTGTGTATGACGTCCCCATGCCCGTACTTCCGTTTTCGACAGACGGTTGTGCAGGTGATGAGAGTACAGTCTCCTACGTTTACAATGCATTCACCACACACATAATGGATCTCAGTCACGTGGTCGAAATCCCAGTCACATCAACGCTTGCACCATGGATAGAATGGTAACTACAGAAGTCATCAACTGATTTCTTCAAGTTACGTATTCTTGTCGACAAAATCTAGGGTTTCAAATATAATAGTGGTGTCCCGTATTTGCAATGAATAAATCTTAATCAAAGTAAATATTCAGTCTTTTTTTTAGCTCTAAGTGTCTAATAGTACACAGTATAATTGATTTGCCTGTATTTGTTGTGGTCGTCAGGTCCGGCTTCAAGCAGATCTACAGTATCTCGTTCCTGTGGTATCCCACGGTGGCACTCTGTGTAGCCCTGGTGGTCGGGATCCTCGTCAGCTGTCTCACTGGTCAGTTACCGTTAATGATGATGTTAAAAACAATCAATCATATTTATAAAGAACTTTTTAATGACAATGTTATGCCTCATTTGTGGGAAAAAAATATGTTTGCATACATATGTATATCTTCTTGTGTATCAAGCAAACCAGCATAGCATGTAAAAAATATTCTCTTGGTTGCGTACATTATAAATAATTTGATTTTGACGATTAATCAAAACTTATTTGATGAACAATTTCTTTAACAACGTCATAGGTTGGACGAAAAAGCCGACAAGCCCAAGATTTGTGTATCCAACTGCAGCCAAATTTTGTTGCTGTCTTCCTTACAAAGCAAGGCGAGGGTGTGACCGACTTTTCGCATATGTAAGTACACAAGCAAGAGAAGAAAAATGCCCTTTTTGCTACTATAGAGTCACAACTTTTTTGCTACTTAAGACAGTTTTGGCTTCGAACATTCAAGTAACTTTTTTTTCTGTATCGTTAGAATGTTTTGGCCGCGGGGGGAGAGGAGCTGTTGACAGACGACGATGAGGAAGAAGAAATCCACTCCTCAAACTCCATGAAAAAATGTTCCCGGGAAACAGCCAAACTTCTTCCTTCGGACAAAAATCGAATGGACAGCTTCGAAGCAGAATTGGACGATAACACAGCTGTGTAAAGCAAGGTGTTTCCTCAACAAAAGTCTGACGCCACAAACCACAAAATGCAGTGCTTGAAGCTGCAATTATTTTTATATTGTTTTAACGTATGCAAGGACATTGAACATTTTTTTTGTATTTTGTTTTTGTATAATCACTGACCTGTTATCTATGACCTGCGTTTAATTCAATTGATTTGAGTCCTAGATTGTCCCCTAATTAGTAGCCCGTGGGAGAAGAATGAGGGATGGGGGATAACAGATGTGGCCATTTTGCCAGAATAATAGATCTTCCTCAAAACTACATCTAATTTTGATAGTCTTTATTTACGACATGTTGAAGCACAAATTTAATGAA
This sequence comes from Magallana gigas, assembly GCF_902806645.1. NCBI lineage: Eukaryota > Metazoa > Mollusca > Bivalvia > Ostreida > Ostreidae > Magallana > Magallana gigas. The sequence continues at coordinate 36,651,403 of NC_047565.1, read as the reverse complement.
ATGTTTCAATGAAGTGTCATCAACCATCTGAAATAAATTTTATCTCTGGCAGTGATGATTTTTAATAATACATGTAATAAAGATTTTTACAATTATCTAGAATTTTTTTGCTGCTATCAGTACACAAAATATATTTGACAAATCAACTTAACTTCAAACAGGACGTTATTGAAAAGATGACCATCTCGGAGGACCCTGCTTAAATAAAGGACAATAATGACTGCAATTTTATTTTCTTAACTCCTGACAAAAAACATATGTTCAAGGTGATTGCAAGTACATTTAATTAGCACTCTCTGCGAAAAGCATAAGGCGGATACATTAAGGTCAAGGTGAGAAAAAGTCGGACAAGGACTTTTACTCAAAGGTCAGTTATGACCTTTATCTCTGACTTGCAAACTTTGTTCAAGGTCGCCACACACACTTAACCGAAAGGTACCATGAACGAAATTTGGCAAAAGGGGGGATATATATGCCTCAGACAAGGAAAATACTTATATTTCTGTTATGATCTTAACGTTTGACAAACAAACTCCCTAATTTTTCACCAAAAGCATTCTGTGGGTTAAGTATAGGTCAGAATCGGTAAAGTGGAAACTCAGAAAATGTGCTCCGGAAAAATGATTTCGGACGGTCGTCCGAACGGACTGACAACAATAGTGCTCTGTAAAAATGGATTAATTATAATATATTCTTCAAGCGAGGGCTATCTATTATACATGTATCTATGAGTGAAATTGTACTTTGATATTGACTCTTATCAAATGCTTTTAAAGAATTCGGTGCATAATCTTGACCATATAAAATATATATAATATACGAATATCAGATAAACTAATTTGTTTTATACATGTATATAGGGATAAGATAAACAAAAATGAATGTCAAATATGATAAATATATACGGAAATAAGTACATTCAAGACTGTTTGATGAACTAAGTGACCACGATAAGGCCAGTCCGGTCCACGAAGGTCAGTCTTCTACTCTTGAAATCAACAAAGGGTCAGTTGTCCCTCAACGCTGGAATTTATCATCGACGATAAGAAATAAATGCTAACGCTTGTATTGAGATAAAATTTAAATAATGAAACACGATTCAAACATACCATTTTACCTCTGTCATTGGATATAACACTCTAAAGTACATTATATTTGGCCTCTTTTTTTTTTTAAATAAATATCTTTGTATGCTATAATTTACTTTAAAGTTGGTTATCAATAATTTTTATCACAAAAATATACTAAAATTAGCGAAAATGAAAAGTACATGTACGATTGAATACATCAAGGTAATACAAACGATCGAGGTTTATCATTTCTGCGCTTAAACGCGCTCGCAGATAAACACACGTTAAACCCAGAGGCACTACGAATGGAGAACGGTATGTGTGTCGGACTAATACAGCGATAAAATATCAGCTGAAGCTAATATCAACAAGTCTAATCGGGTCTATGTGTTTTCACTGGAAGCAGCTGCACCGATGAGAGAGACACGCTCATTTCTATTGTCATTCCTATTCATTTCTGTCGCGATATTTTAAAGAGCGGCATAAATATATTGTTGCACTGGAATTACTGGACAACTTTCTTTGCTTTTCTTGCGGAAGATGGTCGTGGAAACGTGTCAGAGGGTTTGTGAGTTGTGTCCCGGGGAGAAGATCGGCTCCTTTGTGGCTGTTGACTATGTCTTGTTCGCACTAGTTTTAGTTGTTTCTGCCCTTATTGGGGTTTTCTACATGATCAAAGAGTACAGGGCGGCAAAACAAATGACGTCAGACGATGTGCTCATGGGAGGCAGGGACATCGGCATCTTTCCCATTGCAATGTCCCTGATGGCCAGCTTCATGGGTGCCATTACAGTGCTGGGCACCCCCACAGAAATGTACAACAACAACACCAGCTACTGGCTCGCTGGAATGGCAATGCTGATCACAGTGCCATTGACAAATCACATTTTTCTTCCATTCTTTCACGATTTGTCTTTAACGTCTGCTTATGAGGTAAGTCAATGACAACTAGCATTTGTACACACGTGGGTTCTGTTTTAAAAGAGGATTTAATATTCATTCTAGCATTTTGACATTTCCATACACTTCGTCGAAACTATAAGAATTTTGGTGAAGAAGTACATTTATTTTTAACTCTCCAATATCCCCCAAACCTAAAGAGAAAAAGGTTTGCATGTAGTAAAAATTCATGCTTCGTTGGATTGCAAAACAATAAAATATACCTGTCCTTAGATTTTGGAAAAGTTTGATCAACCTTTTTCAGTGATTAAGTTAGTACAGAAATGAAGTACATTGATAACTTCACACTAAACAAAGATTTATTGAAAGTAATTACCACAGTACTTTGCAGGGCAAAATGCACTGATCATCAAAATTGGCTCGTTTAACCAATTTACTTAAACAAAAAGTAAAGTTAAGAAACGTCAGAATCAAATCGCATTCAAAGGTGATAAGGAAATGAATAGCAATATGTAACAGTAATCTTTCTATGACCAAGAGTTATTGAGTGGAGGAAGTGGAATGCAAATAATCCATAATACCAATTCATTACCTTTCCCTGCAACTGTCGGTTTACAGGTTTACATATCGATGCAACAAGTTCTAAACATCAATCTGCAAAGATGATCTTCACCATTTCTTTATCATGTAGTATTTAAATAAAGCAATATCTTTTCCAATAAAAGAAGTATTTGCATGGTCTAATGAGGACCCTATCTTAGACATCCCATACGTGCAAGTCTCCACCCAAATATGCCAGTTAATAAACCTCGAGAGTTAGCTGGTCATCTTTATCATTGCCATGCAATATCGCCGTCTATTGTTTAATATCAGTTTCCACGATCTCATTCAAGCGATGATTAGGTTAGTAAGATAGATTGTCTCAAGTGACGATGGTGCTAAATTGAAATTTCATTACCCTTCATTGTTTGATATGATGTCAACAAGATAAGATAAAGGGAATACCAAAATATTTGATCAGATAGTATACGCTCCTGAATCGGTCTTACTTTCAGAGCAAAGAAATGGGAAAGAAATAATCCCTTCATTTTTAAGCGGCATACGAAATGTTCACGTAAACTTAATTTGTTTTGTTTTTTTAGTTTTTTTTAAAGCAATGGATGTGGCGATTAAATTTACATTTGTATTAGACTTTTCATTAATTCACAAATATGTTGATACCTTAAGATAAGTTAAGAGGTTTTTTTTAGACAAACGACGAAAAAAATTAGCTGTTTTATATTCATTGCGTTTTTTGAAGCTGAAACTACTTAAAAAAATTACCCACGTTTACCCATTTAGAGAGAGATGGTGGCTATATAGTGAGTAGAGTCATTCTCTTTGGTTTTGTACACAAGTAAAAAGATATTAAATATGTTAAGTTACTAATCAGTTGCTTATTAAAATGTAATAGGGAATGGGTCCATATCTTGCATATTTGCTAGCACCTACACGAACACAGACAAAACCCACAACACCAACCGTTTGTACATAGGATACCCAGTGGTTTGTTTATCTATCAGTAACATTATATATAGTGACATGACACGGTGGATTTGACTTATGCGTTATAGGTTCGAGTCCAATATATGTAAATAGTAAAATGGCGGACAGACCGATCCTACGACGGCTAGGAGGTCGTGGCCGAGACTCTATAATTGGTGTCCCAACATTATGTCCAGATAAAATGACCGCTTTATCAAATGAGGCCGTATCAAAAGTCAAAGGACGGTAGTTAGGTCAGCAGGTGAAATCTACGTCACATGATTAACACCGGGCAAATATTTGTTAAGTTTCGATCTGAAAAAAAGTATGAAGAACCATTTTCACAAGACCTTGGACTTTCGGTAGGATGTAATTACATTTGTATCCTTCTCTTGCGTCAAAACAAGTTGAAAATGACGCTATCTTTGCTCAAACGCCAGACAAATCTGGTTGTTTTCAAAGAGCCATGGATGAATGTTCAGCAAAGAAATAGTCAGGCCTACGTCATATTGCTGTTTGACACAACTACCCAAAGTCCAAGCTCCTGTTAAAATGGTTCTAAATCACTGAAATTTTTACCGAGTGCTTTCTCTTTTGTTATCAACGTACGTTGACTATAGTAAAGCAAAATCGTGTACATCAGTGGTCTTCTCCAATAAATGTATTACATTAATTTGCTCATTTTGAATCATTGTTTTTTTTAAAATTGTGTTAAAGCATACATTTAAATATCTCAAATATTCAAAATAATGAATGCATTTACAACATTAATGCGGCTTATTTACCAAGGTTCTTATAATTAGTCAAATTAGAAACAGCCTAATCTTAACACTTTTAGATTGAAAATTGAATCGCCAGGTAAATCTCTAAAACTCGTTTGAGATACATTTTGCGGAGGGCTTAAGTAGGCTGTGCCCATTCAATATACAGGTATTATATTGAATAAAATATTGTTTAAATTAAATACATTTTGTTTCCAAAACTGATTCGCCGTGGATTAACCTCTATGAAAATCAAACTCGTTAACCTACTAGATAATCCATTTATTTATTCAATGTATAAAATAAATTTATTTTTCTGTTTGTATATAATCGGTTAAAACATTTATAGACATATTGCCTGCTGTTTAGTCCTTTTAAATGCAGTCATATATTCTTGATGATACACGACTTGAATTGCTTTGTTTAATGGTGTAATAAGTAACAGTTTGTTTAATAGGAAAATTAATAACGTTTTGTTAAATAGGGGAATTAATAACGTTTTGTTAAATGGGATAATTAAGTAACGTTTTGTTAAATGGGATACTTAAGTTACGTTTTGTTTAATGGGATAATTAAGTAACGTTTTGTTTAATTGGATAATTAAGTTACGTTTTGATTAATGAGATAACTGTTTAATAGAATAATTAAGTAACGTTTTGTTTAATTGGATAATTAGGTTACGTTTTATTTAATGAGATAATTGTTTAATAAAATAATTAAGTTCAATGAGATAATTAAGTAACGTTTTGTATGATGGGATAATTAAGTAACGTTTTGTTAAATTGGATACTTAAGTTACTTTTAATGGTGTAATAAGTAACGGTTTGTTTAATGGGGTAATTAATAACGTTTTGTTAAATGGGATAATTAAGTAACATTTTGTTAAATGGGATACTTAAGTTACTTTTTGTGTAATGGGATAATTAAGTAACGTTTTGTTTAATTGGATAATTAAGTTATTTTTTATTTAATGAGATAATTGTTTAATAAAATAATTAAGTTCAATGAGATAATTAAGAAACGTTTTGTATGATGGGATAATAAAGTAAGGTTTTGTTAAAGGGGATACTTTAGTTTCGTTTTGATTAATGGGATAATAAATTAACGTTTTGTTTAATTGGATAATTAAGTTACGTTTTGTGTAATGATTTAATTGTTTAATGGAATAATTATGTGACGTTTTGTTAAATGGGATAATTAAGTTACGTTTTGTTTAATGGAAAAATTAAGTAACGTTATGTTAAAATGAGATAATACAGTATCTTTATGTTTAATGGGATAATTAAGTTATGTTTTATATAATTTTATTTCTTCATTTCAGTATTTACAAAACAGATTTAGTAAGTCAGTACGGATATTTGCATCTGTGATATTCACCTTAAACATGGTAGGTGGAATTTTTATGTCATGAAGTTATTAAGCCTTATATGTACACTAATAGAATTAGTAATTTTATCTGTGATTTTTCTTAATATCATAATAATACTATTTTTTCAGCTGTTATATATGGGCGTGGTTTTGTATGCACCCTCCCTGGCTCTAAACCAAGGTACCATTACGATTCTCTATCTTGCTCAAATATTTCTCCAAACTTCACAAATCGGTGATTTTTTTTCTTTCATATAGTTTTTTTTTTATCAGATAAGAATTCGAATTTTCTAACATTACTTTTATTCCAGTGACCGGACTAAACTTGGAACTATGTATCACTTTAATTGGTCTCGTTTGTACATTTTATACAGCACTAGTAAGTACATCTTTAATTTTTGCTATGAACGTATATGGTAGGGTAAAATAGTATGTAAACAAAAGTGAACATTATTTTATTCATGTGCAAACAAAGTTCATCTTGTGTATCTCAAATCGAGTATCAAATACAACATTGCGTTTTGAAAGTATTAGTTAACTTCAATATCTCGAACCTTTGGAAAACTCGAAGTTTCATGAGTTCAAATGTAGATGAACATCTATTTGAACAGGGGGGTCTCCGAGCTGTGGTATGGACGGACACGTTCCAGACTTTTGTCGTGATAGCCGGTCTGATAGCCATCATTGCACAGGGGTCGGTAGACTTGGGCGGATTCGGGAACATTTGGGACATCGCAAATAAAGGAGGCCGCATCTTCTTTTTAGAGTAAGTGAAATGTTTTGAATTTACATTCAGATACTTTGACGTCCATAGGCCTTAAATTGGGATTGAGGATTGTAAAATTTTCAAGTTTAGAAGGAGACTTCTATCTAATGGATATTCTGAAATTTATATAATTTGAATTTTGTTTGTTATATGTCAGAAACACTGAGGAAGAATTTTATTTAGTACACAGATGGACGACAAACTTAACAATTCTCCCAAACATTATTCATAAAGACATTTAAATAACATGTATCATTAACACAAAAATGTATTTGTAGCTGGAGCGGAGATCCTACAACGAGGCATTCTGTTTGGTCCCTTGTGATTGGTTCAGTTTTTGGTCAGCTGACAATTTATGCAGCCAATCAGACTATGATTCAGAGATACCTTGCAATCAAAGAAATTAAAAATTCCCAAAGGTAAATGTACACAATCTTAATCTTAGATAATAAAGTTCGAAGGCAAAAAAAAAAAATAGATGTTTGTGAAACACTTATGCCCCCTCCCTTGGAAACATCCACAAAGAAAATGAACGAAAACTGCAAATAACTGGAATTTTTCAAAGTCCAAAGGGCATAACTCTGTCTAAAACTGAACAATCGTACCCAATATCAAACTTAGATATTATCATGATTAATCTTTATGCCAATTTTATGTCAATATATGTATATACATGAATATATATAAACTTCTGTGAAGAAAATGAACAAAAACTGCAAATAAATAGAATTTTTCTATGTCCATGGGGCATAACTTTGGCGAAAATTGCTCGATCATACCCAAAATTAAAATTGACCTAGATATTATTTAGATAAACTTGTATACAAAATTTCATATCAATATGTGCATCCTCTGTGAAGAAAATAAACGAAAACTGCAAATAACTGAAATTTTTTTACTTCCAAGACCCATAAATCTGTCGAGTAATATATCTTGAGTCATTCACATACGTTTTGATATTTCCCCTCTTTTAGGTTGTGCAAATTTGTTCAGTAGGTATATTTACGTTTTTATAGGGCGTTGTACCTGAGCTTGCCCCTGACCGTTGTTTTGTCCACTGTGGTCTGTCTGGTGGGTCTCGTAATCTACGCCACTTATCACGAATGTGATCCATTCCTGCTGGGGCAGGTACACGCCAGAGATCAAGTGAGTGGAAATAAATTTAGATATAATAAATACCAAATACGTTGTAATTTTCATTTCACATACTATACATAGAGATATTTTTCTTTAAAATATTCACAGTTTACTTCAATGATCTAAACTATGAAAAAAGGGAATTTGCTTTTAACCGTTTTTTTTACCGTCTTCCTTGTTACCGTGTACCTTGGAAGACGATATAAAGAGTTGAAATGATTAACAGTCTTCGGGTTTCGCACTTCCTCTTCTTTGTGATTGGTAGAAAATACATGATGTGAAAATTGTCATTTATTTCACAGGTTGAAGTACTGTTGGGCGGAAGGGGGATAATTTTCTGATTTTTTTTTTTACGTACGATTTAACAAATTTCGTAGATTTCAAATCTTAAAAAAAGAGAAAACGAAAAAACAATAAAACTACATGTAGCTATAAATGGAATTCAGGTTTAAATTTTTCAGTACACCCAGTTGAACGGAATATTCTATTATATCTATTGAATTTTTTGTTCCTTTACTTTTGTATATTATAATTATTTATGCAAACAAAAGAATGTGAACATTTGATACGGTATGGCTAATATCAGTAAAGAAGTTTGCATATTAAATACGGTAAAACTAATATCAGTGAAACAAGTTGCTGAATGCAGTGTTAAGGTGATATGATAATATTACATCGTCACTACATGTGGTACGCATTTCTCAAATTTAGACAGGCACATAAAAAAAAGTTCCATTGACCATGGAATGTAGAAGAAGGCGACATTTTGTTTTCTTTGATAACTTATTGCTGTTTAAGGTTTGCTCTAAAGACGGTAAGCTTTTTTATAAAGCTAAACTTGTTTATATATGTAGTTACTGCCCTTCATGGTGATGGACAGGCTGACATTTTTACCGGGATTGCCGGGACTGTTTGTGGCGTGCCTGTTCAGCGCATCTCTTAGTTCCATTTCCTCTGGGCTAAACGCCCTCGCCATCGTCATTTTGGAGGACATATTGAAATTATACTGGGAAAGGTTTGGCTCTACCCCGTCAGCAACATGGCAAACCAGAATAGCTAAGATGTTAGGCAAGTACACATGCAGTCAGTAAAATGATTAATTCTAAAGTCGTGCATAATCATGTCAAGGGATTAGCGAAGCAAATACACAAATGTATATGTAACAGTACTGTAATGAATTAAGAATTTGTGTTCCGCCATTGCAGCTTAAACTTCGAGTTTACTGGATGGCGCATATTTAACAGTTACAATATGGACTTTATATGGCAACTTTTGTGACTCATAAAATGTAAAAGCAGTCATGTAAAAGCAGTCAATAACATATTTTTTGACCGATCAAAGGTTAAAAAGTTCTAAATAGTTTATATAGGTAATCATATAGAAAGTTAAAGTATTGTTTTCTTATGAGTCTTGATTTGGACATTTTAGGATTTGTTGCTGGAGGTTTGGTCATAGGTATCGCCTTCATAGCACAGTACCTTGGGCAAACTGTTTTACAGGTGAGCCCCGGAATCTCTGAATGTTCTTTGGATTTCCATTTTGTACTTTTTTTTCTTTTTTTTTACACTATTGTTGTTTCAGATTATGTTGAGTATATTTGGAATGGTGGGAGGACCTTTGCTTGGTCTATTCATATCAGGAATATTTTTTCCATTTATCAATGCTCCAGTAAGTATACAAAAATATATATTCTTTGGTTTACCCATTGCTCCAAACACAATGCAAAAACAGATTTATTTCAGAATCAATCGTAATTTTTTAAAGGACTCTCTATATAGATTTAACTAAATGTCAAAGCTTGAATGTCACATACTATGATTACCTCGATCCCTTTGACATTATATAGGGGGCGCTGTGTGGACTGATATTCAGTGCGGTCCTGACGTTTTGGGTCGGGATCGGCGGAACAGTTCTCCTTCCGGTCCCTACAGTTACAGGTGTTAGCACCGCTAAGTGTGACATGTTCCCAAAGAACTGTAATGGCACTTTGGTTAATGCCACAGACTTGAACTACACGTCCACGGCCATGATGAACTCGATATCTACCACAGCTTTAACAACAACAATGGACACTCCAGCCTCACCGGAAGACTTTCTGTTAGACTTTAAAACTCCTCAATTTTATTTTCTAACAGATTTATTATGATATTAAAGTAGATACTAGTATATGGGGCACCTACGTGTACTTTATTTCAATATACGCAATAAAATTCATTATAATTTCATACATTTTATTTATCGCAATCTTAATTTCTAAATGCGAAGCGCAATTGGATTCGGATTGCGAGTCATACTATTAAATCGAAACCAGCTTGGACTGTTAAGATTTTATCTTTTCAAAGAAGATTAAAATGGGATTTTAGGGTCAGATATTTCACAATTTGAAAATTTTACAACGATGATTATAATTTTTATGAAGTGCTTGTATTTATTTAATTCATAGCCTTTGGTGTCACATGAAACTTTAATGAAGAATCTGCATTCACTTGTAAAACCTTTATTCACCACGAAATAATTCGTTATTCAATTTTCTCATACATTGTGTTTTGTTTGTAGATGGATATACAGAGTGTCCTATTTGTACTACGCTTTGTTTGCGGTGATTATCTCCCTTGTTACAGGAATCGTTGTAACCTTTATTTCAAACTACTTCACAGGTCAGTCCTCAAAAAGAAGTTGTCTTTCTTAGCCCAAAAACCCCCTGAGATAAGCAATCGGCAATTCTTTTTTATTTTTTGCAGACATGAACACGCCTGACGATTTTGACAAGAAGTTTGTTCACAGGTGGGTGGATCGTGTCTTCTGCTATTTACCACTTGGGTGCCAAAAGGTCAACAGACTCCAAAAATATGTAAGTTTGCATTATGTACGATGACCAAAAATTGGATTGTAAATTTACATGTAATATAAAGAGATTTACAGAAGATGATAACCAGAACCAATTGACAGCGAGTATACAGTGGTTTAGAAACAATGACAACTTATGACATGGACATTTTTTATGCAGATTTGAACCTGGTCTTTACACTTAATACAAATTTTCATATACGTTTCAACATTTATCTAAAATGAAATCTATTTTTATGCTGCATCTCCCTAAATATTTTCAATTAAAGATTTATCATACAAAACAACACGGTATTTTAAATAAAATATGTGTTTTATAGAACGAAGATATTTCTACAATTTCTGGTGGTTTCCATGACAACCCATTAGCCGCTGATGTCGAACTCAATGAGCGCAAAATCTACAAAAATGGGACACCATACACATCGTCAGACATCGAGAAAGGAACGAAATTATGACACCGGTGACACTTTTGTAAATTAACATATATTCTTCTACCTCAAAAAAAAATGTGGCGGAACATTTGGAGGATCTGGGTGCATGCGCGCAAGAGAGGGGTCAAGGTTTATTAAAAAATTACTACCCAACACTTTTGTAAAAGCTTGTTTATTTGCTCTCCATGTCCCATAGCAAAATTTCCATCTTGGATGTGTAATGTACATGTATATTTTTTTATCATTAAAATGTCAAATTCATTAATCTAAAATGTCAAACTGTATAACTGTTTTATAGTTTAGATTCAACTTTTTTATTAATTATGTTAGCATTTTTTAAAAAATTCTTTTTATTGTATACATGTAACCCCCCCCCCCCCCAAAAAAAAATAATAAGTTTCTCTAGAAATTTACATGTAATAACTTACTTATTTATCTTTTCTCTTTTTAAAATCGAATATTAAATTTTTTTTACAGTGTTTTTCTGTAGCGTTTTTAATTCATTTGAAAGTAGTTAGATAAGTGTTCAAAAGAAAGAAAATTCAAATATAAAGATATATAATACGAAGAAAAAAGGGGGACTCGCCTGATGTCCCCAACCTGTTACGTTTCAAAACTTATCACCCAGTCAGAGACAGGCTAGAGAAAATTCTC